>CM050163.1:295314242-295706742 GCA_027410445.1 Discoglossus pictus
TTCTTCTCTTTGTTTCTATTTATTATTATGCACTTTTCATTAAGACCTATGATTTCTACTTCAGACATATGAGGACTTACTATACCTATTATAACCTAGGAATAGGGTGCATCTATATTATAGTATGTTTTTTTTCATTCTAACATTGTCAATTTTTAGGACTTCCCTATAGTTTTTGTCCCCTTCAGATTTACTATTAAATATGTTTTTTGTTTTGGTTACCATTTTATTCGGTGTTAAACACCAAAGATGTATTTATTTTGTTACATAGTATATATATATATATAAATACTTTCTTACCTGCTTTCTTACCTGCCCGATGATGCACCCTACTTCATGGGGTGAGGAGGCGCCATGGCAGGCCAAAGGGCTGTGGGGGCCAAAGAGGTCTGCGGGGGTCCACAAGGGCCCACAATTACCGAGGGGGCCACAAAAGGCAGAGGGAGGCAGCAGAGGTCTGCAATGACAGAGGAGGCCACAAGGGGCCAGTGTGGTCTGCAAGGGTCCACAGGAGACCAAGGGGAAACACAGAGAGCCATGGGGGGGGGGCAGTAGGCCATAAGGGGCTGCAGGGGCCACAGGGTACACATGGGAGGCCCGTGGGGCCACAGGAACTGCAAAGAGGCCATGGGGGCTATAGAGGATCCCCGGGGTCCACAGGGCCTTC
Organism: Discoglossus pictus; assembly: GCA_027410445.1. Classification (NCBI taxonomy): domain Eukaryota; kingdom Metazoa; phylum Chordata; class Amphibia; order Anura; family Alytidae; genus Discoglossus; species Discoglossus pictus. The sequence goes on from CM050163.1 coordinate 295,314,910, forward strand.
AGGGTGTACTGGGGGCCCCTGGGGCTTGTTGGGGACCACAGTAGGCCATAAGGTCTGCAGGGCGCCCAGGAAGATCTGCATGGGCCATAAGGGGTGATCAGGGCCACAAGAGGCCCTGAGGGCCAAAGTGGGCCTTTGGGGCCACTGGAGTCATGCTGGGCTTTAGAAGAGGGACTACAGGGGGTCTTGTGGGGGCCATAGATGACCCACAGGGGCCACAGGAGACTTGCGGGCATCACAAGGACTTCAGGGGGTACTGCGGGGCCCTGGGGCTTGCTGGGGACCACAGTGGGCCATAAGGGGCTACAGGGTGCCCCAGGGAAGTCTGCAGGGGCCATAAGAGGTGGTGAGGGCCACAGGAAGCCCCGGGGGCCAGAGGGGACCCGCAGAAGCCTCCGAGGACGTCCCGGGGCCACAGAAGACCCGTGTGGGCCACTTGAGAGGCATGGGGGACACCATGGACCCATGAGGGCCATAGGAGGTGCACCAGGGGTTCCGCAGGGCTACAGTGATCTAGTGGGCGCTCCCCAAAGGCCTCTCAGTGTCCAGGGGCCTCAGTGCTTGCACAGTATAGTACATGATGAGAAATGCCAGGTGAACGCCAATAGAATTACCATAGATCAATTATACAGTCTCCCTGTTCTTCTCCACGGATGTGCCATTGTATTATGTAGTCTCCTACTCTGTATTATCTTAAATAAGCTATATATAGCTTCTATAGATATTGTTATTGGTAGTTTATGTGATCAAAATGTGTATAGCACAACATGTGATTGGCACATTAGCATTTAAGCATTTCTCCTTGGTACGCATGTGATATAGCATTCAGACGGCCTTCCTCTTCCTTTGCACATATATTATATCATCTTAATAAAGCTATATATAGTGTGTATAGATATTGCATGGCAGTTTATGAGATCAAAGTATGTATGGCATAGTATAGGACTGGCACATTGGCATTTAAATATGCATGTTATACCACACCCACACGGCTTTGCTCTGTCTCTGCACATATGCCACTAAGATAGCGCAGAGTGATAAAGCATATATATATATATATATATATATATATATATATATATACTCTTTAACTGTGCTTATATTATGCCCCTATGCTTTTAAATTAATATCTTATTAAGATTAAACTGACGTGACGTCATCACGCATGCGCGCAGCCGGACCCACAGCTTTTCCTTATACTTTTTTAATAGTCTGTTAGGCAGGTTATCTTGTAGGCTGTAGGATACTATGATAGATTTCTTACAGAGGATGGGGCAAGCTTTTTTTCAATAAATTCCACTGCTTCCACCTAGTTATTGTAACCATATCTTGAACCTGGCATTATATTATATTCAGAATTTAGCCTTATGTATTTCCCAAGCCATATTCAATTCTCAATTTTTACACTTTGCTATACTCTACTGCTTTTACTGAGAGGTCACTCTGCCATTTCTGTAAAGTAATATTTTCTCGCTTTAATCACTAGCCTCAGTACAATACAAAAACACTTGATAAATCCTGTAGAGAAGTAGAGATTTCTCATTAGTTCCAAAGTTATTCTACTAAACGTCATTATCAAATGTAGAAATTCAATATTTTAGAAGACCTTTCAACTCAGTAGTGTGATCCCTCTTGCCTTAGTAAATGTTGCTCTTTAAACCAATTTTTGAATCTGCTTCAAGGCGAGCCAAAATCTCAAATTCTACTAAATCAATTTATATTCTAAGTGCTGCGCCTGAGAAGTAATATTAAATGTAAAATACAGGGCATAAGCTGAGTTGCTCTTCACAAGAGCTCATAGAAGCAAAGAGACATGTAATGACTTGTCTAATAGAAATAGACATCTAGGTACGAAGATGGATCATTAACAGGCTGTCCCTGTAGTTTGTTCTACAAAGCAATGTTGAGCTAATAACCAGGTACTTCATTCCACTCACTTTGATCCCACTGAACTGCCAATGTGGCCTTATTAAGAGTAATGTAATAACACTAAAATAGTAGCTATTTCATTGATGGTGCTGCTTAGCATAGTGCTATATATTTCTAATTATTCTAATTTGTATGTAAATGATCTACATCCTTCAAAGACATATCCACCAAAAAAACAACCAGCAAAGTATTCCTGAGATCAGAGATGTCAGGATCTTAAGACCCGTGACTAAATAACATTCACCAATATTAACGGCATGATACCAGAATTGGCGTTTCAAAGGCAATATCTGGAAGTTCCAAATGTGGTGAAATTTAAATCTGTACATATTAGCAAGTACGTTATCAATTGAATGTAATTTAAAAAATGTATTTTCTTCTTGTAAACTTTCACTGACTAATTACTATAATACCCCTCTAAATCAATGGGGCATGGTTAAATCTGGTTACAATTTATTCAGAAACAAACAGAGATGGCAAAAGGGGAGCATATTAAAGCCACTGTATTTCAGAGTAATGAAGATGTTTTTGAGGCATTTAGGTAACTATAGAAAAAGAGAGGCACATGTTTTAAGACAGGTATCATTTATAGGACAAGATGAGGTATTAGACACAACACTAGTGGAAGAAATAGCTAAAATGACAATGAAAGGTGACATAATAGTAATGGGAGGTTTTAATTTCACAGATGTGGACTGGAAGATTCTTAGATGTGGACTGGAAAATTCTTAGCAGGGAGTTATTTATAACTTGAAAGCGGCATTACTTACACAGTAAGTAAAGGAACCTTCACACAAGAAAGCTATATTAGATTTAATACTCACATTCAGCAATATAGTTTTAAATGTATCTGTTGATGAGAACTTAGGGTCTAGTGATCAGCAGTCATTATAGTTTAGAATATAAGTATATAAGTAAAGATGGTGTCTAATAATACAAATATAAAATACATAGATTTTCATAAGGCGGATTTTTCTAATTTGGAAAAAAACGTAAGCAATTGATTGCCAAAACAAAATATTTTGAGTGGAGTACAGGAACAGTGGCAATATCTGATATAAACAAGTTTAGATATTACCCCACAGTGGATTATATTTATATTCAAGAATTTAGAAGAAAACCAATTTGGTATTCTAGAGAGGTATCAACCATGTGCAATAAAAATAAGCTTATAGAAGATAGAAAGAGAATCAGATGCTGGCAAAACAGGTTATCAGGTGTGTCAATGCCCAAACAGAACAGAAAACTGCACAATTAAAAAGGCAATTGTTTTTACTTAGTGAAAAATGAAGGATGGAATGGTTAGACTAAAGAAAGCAGATTATAGCTATGTAGAGGAAGACGGGACATTGTAAACTAGTGGAATCAACTTCTGCTCTTTTATTTTCAACTGCAGATGAGATTTTATTAGTATTATCAAAGTTAAAAGTGAATTATTATTATTATCGTTTATTTGTAATGTGCCAACATTTTCTGTAGCGCTATACATGGGTTAAGTTCAAGGCAAAAAACAATAGCAATATTAACACATTGCAAAGAATGGGGGGCCCTGTCTTTGAGCTCAGAATCCAGGGTCCATAGTGCTTACCCCAAAGCACAATGTACATCCAAGGGTATTGAATGAGCTTACATTTTTTTTTCTGCACCATTAGATACATAGTTTTAATTAATCATTATTTTCATTATAAAATTGCTATTGTAGTACTGCTACACAGAAAGTGTAGTGGGATGACCAAAGGAAGCACCTTTTAAAAGAAAGAAAAAATTATGAAATACATAAAAATCTTATTATTTACATGATCACAGGCAGCATGCACGGCTTTGCTGCTGGGCAATCTTGTCAGACTAACATAACTGTTTTTTTGATTATGTAAAGCTATCGATTAGGGTAGATGTGCCTGGATTGCTGTGGTCCATAGGGTCAGGGAGACTCAGACATGACTGATCGGCTAAACAACAAAAATCGACTAGGGTGAAGCAGTAGATGAAGCTTGTCTAGATTTCACTGCCCCATACAATAAACTAAGTTGAAAATTCATTGTCTGGGACTATATTCAAACATATTTCAGTGGATAGGACACTGGCTGAAGGATAGGCATCAAAGTGTCTTGTTTAATGGAATGCAGTCAGAGGAAGAGAATGCTTCTCCAATGCTTTAAGATAAAAAATGTATCTCTCACACACTACAGAGATGTACATAGAGCTTTCCCCACAACATATATAGATTATGCTTCCCCACACTATAGATATGTATACTCTAAATGTATCCAAAAAGTGTCCCCATACGCTATATATATATATATATATATATATATATATATATATTGATATATATATATATATATATATATATATATATATATATATATATATATATAAATAAATAAATACTATAGCTACAAACAACAAAAGATAGTCAGTCCTTGTAGCATAAACATACATACAAAGTAACACAATTATAGACACATGTACACAGAAATACAGCGTTTATAAGTTATAAAAATTCTAGTAATACCCATTATATTATACTAGTGACTTGCCCGTTAAAAATTACGGAAATACATTTTGAAGCCTGCCAATGGTATTTACCCCACATTGCGAGGCTCTCCCCTCCCCCCTCTAAAGTACCTGCCTTGCGCTGAGCGCCTTTGGCGCCCATCACAAGCATTGCAATGAGCCAAAGCCTCTCCCCCCTCTACTTTACTGGCCTCGCGATGAGCACCTCTGGCGCTCATCACAGTCTCGCAAACGAGCACCTTTAGCACTCATTGTGAGCCTCTCCCCCCACTACCTCCCTCCCCTACTTGATGGGAGGTGTTCATTGTGGGCCTCCCCCTTCTAATTTCTCTCCCTCCCCTGTGTCTCGTTCCCCCTCTCCCTCCCCTGTGTCTCCCCCCTCTTCCTCCCCTGTGTCTCTGCCCCATCTCTCTCTCCTGTGTCTCTCCCCCCTCTGTCTCTTCCCCCCTCCCCCCTCTGTCTCTCCCCCTCTCTGTCACTTCCCCCTCTCTCTCCCCTGTGTCTTTTCCCCACCGTCCTCACTCCCTGTGTCTCTTCCCCACCTTCCTCCCTCTCCTGTGTCTCTTTCCAACCCTCCCCTCCCTCGTGTCTCTTCCCCCGTTCCACCCTGTGTCTCTTTCGCCCCCTCCCCTGTGTACCCTCTCCCTCCCCTGTGTCTCTCTCCCTCCCCTGTGTCTCTGCTCCTGTCTCTTCCATTTTCTGTGTCTTTTCCCTTCTAGTCCCTCCCCTGTGTCTATTCCTCACCCTCCTCCCTCCCCTGTGTCTCTCCCTCCTTCCTCCTCCCTCATCTGTGTCTCTTCGCCCTCCCTCCCCTGTGTCTCTTCCTCCCCTCCCTCCCCTGCATCTCTTCACCATCTCCCTCCCCTGTGTCTCCCCCCCCCCCCTTTGTCTCTTCCGGCCTCTTCCCCTATGTCTCTCTCCCTCCCCTGTCTCTACCCTGTGTCTCTGCCCCCTGTCTCTTCCCCCCTCTCTCTCCCCTGTGGTTCTTCCCCCATCTTCATCCCTTGTGTCTTTCCCCCTCCCTTCACTCCTCTGTGTCTCTTCCTCCCTCCCCTTCCTCCTCTGTGTCTCTTTCCTTCCTCCCCTTCCTCCTCTGTGTCTCTTTCCCCCCTCCCCTTCCTCCTCTGTGTCTCTTCCCCATCCCTTCCCTCCCCTGTGTCTCTTCCCCACCCTCCTACCTCCCCTGTGTCTCTCCCTCCTTCCTCCTCCCTCATCTGTGTCTCTTCCCCCTCCCTCCCCTGTGTCTCTTCCTCCCCTCCCTCCCCTGCATCTCTTCACCATCTCCCTCCCCTGTGTCTCCCCCCCCCCTTTGTCTCTTCCGGCCTCTTCCCCTATGTCTCTCTCCCTCCCCTGTCTCTACCCTGTGTCTCTGCCCCCTGTCTCTTCCCCCCTCTCTCTCCCCTGTGGTTCTTCCCCCATCTTCATCCCTTGTGTCTTTCCCCCTCCCTTCACTCCTCTGTGTCTCTTCCTCCCTCCCCTTCCTCCTCTGTGTCTCTTTCCTTCCTCCCCTTCCTCCTCTGTGTCTCTTTCCCCCCTCCCCTTCCTCCTCTGTGTCTCTTCCCCCTCCCTTCCCTCCCCTGTGTCTCTTCCCCACCCTCCTACCTCCCCTGTGTCTCTCCCTCCTTCCTCCTCCCTCATCTGTGTCTCTTCCCCCCTCCCTCCCCTGTGTCTTTTCCTCCCCTCCCTTCCCTGCATCTCTTCCTTCCCTCCCTCCCTCCCCTGTCTCTTCCTCCCCTCCCTCCCCTGTGTCTCTCCCTCCTCTGTCTCTTCCTGCCTTTTCCCCTGTCTCTCTCTCCCTCCCGTGTCTCTCCCCCCACCACTGTCTCCCCCCCCCCTCTCTCCCCTGTGGTTCCCCCCTCTCCCTCCCCTGTGTCTCTTCTCCCCTCCCCTTGCTCCTCTGTGTTTCTTCCCCTTCCTCCTATTTGTCTCTCCCCTGCCCCTGTGTCTCTTTGCCCCTCCCATCCCTCCTCTGTGTCTCTTCCCCCTCCTTCCCCTTTGTCTCTTCCCCACCCTCCTCTTTCCACTGTGTCTCTCTCCCATCCCTCCCCTGTGTCTCTCTCCCTCCCCTGTTCTCCCCCCCTGTCTCTACCCCCCTCCCTCCCCTGTGGTTCTTCCCCCTCCCCATCCCTTGTGTCTCTTTCCCCCCTCCCTTCACTCCTCTGTGTCTCTTCCCCCCTCCCCTTCCTCCTCTGTGTTTCTTCCACCCCTCTGTCCATTTTCTGGGGGTCTCTTCCCTGCTCCTCCCTTCCCTGTCACAAAAGGTGCTCATTGCCAGGCCCATGATGAGCTCTGAATGTGAAGAGGGGAAGTGGCTTCTTATGAGCAGTTCCCAGGCCACCTTTTTTATATATTGTTAGCTTGTACTTGTGTTGTTACTATTGCTGCTTAAGTCCAAGGACACTGTGTCTTCCCATTCTTTGTTTAAATGTACAAAAAATTGTCACTTCCTTTGCGCGCTGGAGAACAGCGCACCGTCATCAGGGAGCCGAAAACTGCGCTCTGATGGCTCTCTGTGCTCCAGCCTGCATCCCATCTGCCACTGAGGCCCCCATCTAATATTTACTGGACTTGTTTGCTGGAGGCTGCCAAGGCCAAGGTAAGGGGCTGACAGTGCACCATGTGGAACTGGCATGTATCACTAGGAGCATATTGTATGTAATGTCACTGTCATTGTGTGCATGTGTCACTAGGAGAATGTTGCATTGCATGTTTATCACTACATGTCACTGTCTTTATTTGCATGTGTGATAAACCTGCAATGCAACATGCTCCTAGTGACACATGCACACAATGCCTGGCCCATATTGCACACTGTCAGACCCTTACCTTGCCAAGCAGGTCCAGTAAATATGAGATGGGGGCGCTCGTGCATGAGAAGCCTCTGTGGCAGATGGGATGTAGGCTGGAACTCAAAGCGTCATCATGGTGCAGTTCTCGGCGCCCTGATGATGGCGCACTGTTATGCAGCGCGCAAAGGTTGGGGTGCCATCCAAAATTGCTACCAATATGTGCTTGAAGAGCTTTTGGCTGGGCAGTATGTCCTTATTCTCAAACTTCTTTTTTTTTTAATAGTGAGGGTGGTTGCGATGTTGTTTTCTATTTTTTTTGTCATATCATCAGCATGTTCCAAACCTGCTAGCATTTTATTTTCTGAGCAGTGTCATAGTCCTCTTCAAGCTACCCGCAAAGAATAGTTTTATATCCAAAAGAGAGGTTCAAGTTGATAAAATATAACTCTTATATAAATGTTGCTAAATTGATCATTTTAAAAGTATGATATATTTTAAAAGTGGCGTCAAGTGCTTTCTAGTGATATCTTTTTGATCCAATATCTTGTCGTTAACCACTAATTGGTATAGGGAGCTTGACTGGAAATGAGTAACGCAGAAAAGTGAGACATCGGCAGGGTGAGGGGAAGAGCTAACAGCTGCAGTTCTGCTAAGGCAACTCTGTCTGAATAAAACACGAGGCCTGGATCCTTCACTAAGAGTCTCTCTATCTGACCAAGTAGAGCCTATTGAATCTACCCACGTGGGCCGCCAAATCACACGGTATAATCAGACAATGACTGCTCTTTGACTATCTGGAGGTGAGAAGCCTAGCTAAGGCATCACACAGTTGGTGCAGGATGTACGGAGATGTAGGGAAGCGCGCAGAGGTTCACAGATGCTGGAATATAGCAGAACTCACCCACATGGGACCCCAAGCTACATGCCACAGCTCAACAGGGGCTGGTCTCTGATGACCTGGAGGTGAGAGCTCCAGTGGAGGTGTCACACAGTTGTGCAGGTTTCATAGAGACGTAGGGGAGATTGCAGAGGTTCACAAACTCTGGAACATAGCAGATATGTCGGAACTCACCCACGTGGGATGCCGAGCTTCATGCCGCAGCTCGACAGGGGCTGGTTTCTGATGGTCTGGAGGTGAGAGCTCCAGTGGAGCTCATATAAATAGACTTTGGTCTGCTGGTCTATTACTCTTTTCCTTGTCTGAACACTGGTCTGCTTTGTATATGGGCTGTCTAGAGGCTGTACTACAGCTAACCAGTGGATTAATACATGATCCAACCATCAACCAAGTAAATAGCCTCTTTGGTACTGTCTGTGCAGAGAAAACTGCTCATAAAGAGAGTAATTGATATGTGTGATCTCTGCCCTATTACATGCAGCTCGGCAGGAGAAAAATACGTTTTTTTTACTCTAAATATAGCTTCACAGAGATAACTGGCCCCTGATACAGGGGCAAGCAGAATATACAATTGTTTTAAGCTGGAACATCTCAGATTATGCCACAGGCTATGCTATAACCTTTAGGCTAGTCAGCATAGAGGCCCAGAGGAGATGTTACTAGTGCTTGAAGTCCCAAAACTATTGAAGAGCTGTGTGAATCTACAAGGTCTGAAATAAATAGTTTAATAAAATTAACCCCATTAGCTGTGGCTAGACACAAACTTGGCCCTGCTGATCTGGAGGTGAGAGCTCCAATGGAGTGTGTATTTATGGTATATATTAATGGGTGTGGTCTGTCTTCTTCAATGGATGTATGGAGCTTCCTTATTACATCATTGATGGACTTATTCACAATCCAATCTTTCAAATAGTTTTGTTGGGACGGCTGGCGTAGAGTCAATTATCTATAAGACTTAACAGGACTTATACACATTGGACGCATGGCTACACGCTGCAGTTTGGCATGGGCTAGCTTCTGATGGTTCGGATAAGAGAACACCAGGGGAGGTTGTAGCTAAGATAAGTTATATGTGTAGTAAATCCAAAACTATAGAGACATTCTAATTCTGACACAGGAGCAGTTAGCGCTACAAGGGATATTCTAATTGGCTTGACATAAAGCTATAAAACTTGAGGCTGCAGGGGTTATTTATAACCAATTTAGGATTTGAAATATTTCCAATAATGTAAATAAATCCCTCCCTGAAACTCAATCTGTAGAAAGAGAAAGCAACTAGAGTTTAATAAGTAACACTGACTTATCTGACTCAACTGAGTCCAATGAAATCTTAGAAGAACCACTTACTACTTCAAAACTTAAAGAAAGCTTGAGTGAGTTTCAGATAAATCTGAGAGCAGTTTGTTCTATACTAGCACCCAGTATAATTCAGGAGATAAAAATCTTTGATAATATACACAGAATCCTATTGACTTCCAAGATGACCAACCGATCCCAAAGAGATGTTATTGCTAGTTTCAATGTATATCTGTTAAGGAATAAATTCTGAGATCTAGTTATATATATATACAAGTTTCCTGTCCCCCTTTAATGAAATAAAAATATTTGCTGATATAGCGCCCGCCACTCTAGCTATCCGGAAAACCTATGTGGATATTACAGCTGCTTTAAGAAGATATGGCTTAAAATATAAATGGCGATATCCAGAAGTCCTTATGATTTTAAAGGACACTCAATGGCATAAAATCACTTCAGTAAAATAGGGAGAAGCTTTATTATCTACATGGGACATTGTGGTAGAGAAGTCATTAAAAGTGCCCAGTAAGATTGACCTGATAATGAAAAAAAACAGAATGGCAAATTGTCAAGTAATGAAACAGATTGATAATCTGAATTTACAGACATTGAGACATGGTTTTGTTATGCTCCCCCTCTCTTTTTTCTCTTTTCTTTTTTCCTTTTGTTTTCTTTTTTCTCTCTTCGAGAGTATTTATTAAGAATTTGTGAACTAAAAAATGCACTGACACTTAAAGTAAAACAGAACCCAGATATTTAGTAAATGATGGGTACAATGTGAAAGTAACAGATTTGCACTTATTTTTTGGTATAGTGGCACTTTTTTATTAATATAATCCCTTTATGAAATTAATATAAGAAGTATTAGTCCATTGTGATAACAAATGGAAGAATTATTGGGGTAATAAGGAAACACTGTTTGTGGTTTTTTTTTATGATCTCTCTTACAAGACTAATCTAGAGAATAGGAAATTAGAGATATATGGGGGGGGGTTGGACTATAGCATTAACACCTTCTTAATATTTTTTGTATGCACTTAAAGATAAGTAGAATGTAGACTAACAGCAAATCTTAGATATAATACGAATGTAATGCACGTGCAATTTATTTTTTTATATATGGACATTTATGATATTTTTATAAATGTGGAAAAAATTAGAGAACATTTGATTTTAGGGCTAAATGAAGTTACACTATGTACAGGTGATATTAGCTATAAAATATGTAGAAGTGATAAATTGGTGAAGAGCTATCTGGGTAGAAGGAAGCACTTTTTCTCATCCTTTGTACTCAAATGTATGTATTAGGTTATCTTATAGACCAGGAACCCAGAGACATACTAACTTCTTTGTTTAATATATCAGTAGACGAAACATGGAAGTTTTGCAGGTATAATGGTTTATACCGTTTTGTATAATTTTATAATTGATTCATCCATGGACTCTTAAGAGTGCTTTGATTAGAGGTTGCACTTTATAATTGAAAAAATATATTTTACCTAAGTTCTTTATAAACATTAAGGCATTGTTTTGACCAATGAAAAAAGGTAGACGATAGAAAGGAGAGACAGAAATGTTAATCTATGCAAATATATCATACAAGTTTAGCAGATATTCATAAACGCTATGTATTTTATGTTCTTAGGCTCTCCCCCACAGGACCAGTTTAGGTCCTTTTTTTTCCCCTCATTTCTCTACATTGTCTTTCTAGCCCTGTATGATGAAACTGCGTAATAGAGAGTATGAATGTTTGGACGAATGACTTTGCAGATTATAAACGTACAATAGGGAAAAGTGAACTTTTGAAAAATAGATGGACAAATGCGATTCAAATTAGTTACCAATTAGAGCTTCAATTGAGGAAATAGAGTATACGGAGATGAAAATAAGTGATAATGATTAAAATCATATCTCAAAATGCCTGGGGTCTCAACACACCATACAAACAAAGAATTGCCTCACTAAGCTTCATTAAAGAAGCTGCTGATGTGGTGTGTATACAAGAGACGCATTGGAGGGAAGGAAAGTCTAATTTAATGCAAAGTAAATACTTTAAGGAACCTTTGACTGCATCTTACAAATCTAAATCAAGAGGAGTCACTATTCTATTTAGTAATAGATTGGTAGTTCATGAACAATACAATATTTTAGATAAAGATGGTAGATTTATCAATTGACAAGGGAAGATTAACGACTATACACCATCGCAAAAGTATATGTCCCCAGTTCTGATCAGATTAAATACCTGAAGAAAATCTTAAACAGATAAATCAGATCAAGGTTGCGAGAGTGATCATTTGCAGTGATTTTAATATGCATTTGGATCCCACAATAGATAGGATTACCTCAGGGAAAGATGCACCAGACTCCTCTAAAAGGTTAGCAAAACAATTTGCACTAAAGATCCTTAAAAATGGATTGTATAATTGTTGGAGAGCTTTCAATCCTGAGGGTAAAGAATACACATACTTCGCTGGTAGGCATCTTTGCTACACTAGGATAGATTACTTGACACGTTAAACAAAGTCAATACTGTTAAGATCGGAGATATTCTTTGGTTCGATCTTGCAATGGTATGTATGAGAATTATGGACTCCAAGGAATACAGCAAGAATAGACCGTGGAAAATGGATGCAATTGTATTATAGCTTTTTTGCCATTAATAAAAGTTCAGTCACTTCAGAAATAACTACATGGTGCTCACATAAGGCATATGTTAGAGGCCTGTGTGTGGCCAGAAGTTCTTATTTAAAGAATACAAGAGGTAAAACTCTGAGAGAACTTTATATCGAAATACATAAAATACAATCTGAAAATAAAATCTTGCCTAATATAAATAAAAGCTTAAAAATTAAACAATTGTTACTACAGATTTAAAAGATATCGTAAATCCAAACAGATAATGCTATCTTTAGATCCCAACAAGATCATTATATTTTGAGAAACAGAGTCAGAAAGTTTCTGATAAATAAAATTAAAAAACAAAGAATTAAACACAGAATAATTAGTATCAAAGATAGCGATAAAAAAAAAATAATAACTCACCCTAAATAAATTGGAATAATCTTTGCCTCCTAGAATAACTCATATAATCTAGAGGCTGGAGAGAAATTCTCTAAATGTACTAAATGAGATATAGAAGCCTTTCTGGAGAAGATAAATCTACCAAAAATAAATGAGGAAGAACTGCTAGATCTTAATAAAGAAATGTCTCCAAAAGAAGTGGAACAAACTATTATAGAGCTAAAATTGAAAAAATCACCAGGCCTAGATGGCTTCATAAATATATATTATAGACTATTTTTGACAGTGCTTAGCTCGGCTCTATGTAGTTTGTTTAATGAAATTAAAGAAACAGGATTTATGCCATCTGAAATCACTGAGGCAAACATTATTAACATCATTAAACAGAATAAAGATCCGGATAGCCACCTTAATTATAGACCTATCCCATTATTGAACTGTGAAGCAAAAATATATGCTAAGATCTTAGCTAACAGGCTAGATAAATATATTTCTAGACTGATCAATTATGACCAAGTCGGGTTCATGTACAAGAGACAGGGTCCAGAAAATATAAGGAGACTTCTTCATTTAATAACATTTGCTAAAAGGAAAAATATCCCGTCATTATTTATCTCATTGGACACCGAAAAGGCGTTCAATAGAGTAAACTGGGCATACATCAAAGCTGTACTATACAAATTTGGTTTTGAAGAATTTTGGAATAAAGTGATGATGGTGTTCTGTTGAAATCCCAGCGCTGTAATTACAGGCGTTGACTTCAGATCAGATACATTTTGGTTGTCAAATGGGACTAGACAGGGATGCCCTTTGTCCCCTTTAATTTTTGTTCTTTCCTTAGACCCACTTGTGGAATTAATATGCACTACAGAGAGAATTAAAGGAATACAGATTGAAGATAATCAATATAAAATACTATTGTATGCAGATGATATGGTGTTAACATTATCTGAGCCAGACACCTCCTTGTCAGCCCTATTTGACATACTTGACATACACAATAACATTTTGTATCTGAAGATCAACAATTTGAAATCAGAAACCTTAGTACTAGGACTAGCTGTTTTACAGTTGAGATAGCTGTTTTACATGAAAAATATGAATTAAATTGGTTAAATTAAAGTTGCGGAATTAAACATCTGGGCATCTATTTAAACCCTCCATTAAACATATATTAAGAGATAACATCATGTTAGTACACGGTCAAATCAAACAGACAATTTCAGAGTGTAATCTCGAATTCTTATCATGGTCAGGTAGGATGGTTCTGATCAAAATGGTGATTATTCCAAAGATAATGTATGTCTTCAGAAGCATCCCGCAAGTGGTGCCTATATATATAATCAACTTATTACAAAGTACATTAAATAAATATATCAACAACAAGAAACCCAGTCTAAACTTAAATATTATAAAGAGGCAAGTAGAAAGAGGTGGTCTAGTGGCTCCTTCAGTCGTGGATATACATAAAGGTGTGTTATTAAACCACTTGTCAGGCTGGAATCTAGCTGCTAAAGACTCTAAATGGTATAAAATAGAGAAAGCTCTTATGGGAGATGACCCCACTGAATTATTATTGTGGCTCTTGAGTTTAGAGGAGAACTTAGCCTTGATGTGCTTTATCTTAAAGTTATGGTATAAGAAAAGATATATTTGGAATTTGACCAAGTACCCATCGCTTGTAGCCCCCCTAAGTCTTCTACAATATTATTATAAGAATATTGACTTACAGAAATGGAAAGTTGCTTGAGTCCTAAATATAGGAGACATATATGACAATAGCACATGTATATCTTATTTAAAAATGGTAACAAAAATGTAAGACGCTCAAAATCACCTGGTTAGAATATGAGACCTTCAAATCTGTACTTAAGCTAAGTAGTTTCCAGTTAGAGGGATACAGAGAATACTCACCTTTCGAAAATATTGTTCTGAGAAAGAAAGATATACATGTGATCTCCAAATGTAATAAAGTATTAAAAATCAGATATGAAAAATTTAAAACCATTAAAATGGTTCAATGGGAATTGGAGCTAGAATGCTGCTGGCCTGAAGAAAAATGGTATAAAGCCTGTAGGCTCATCAAGGTAACCTTGATTTGTATGTCTTACAGAGAGTTATACATCAAGCTAATTCAAAGGTGGCATCTAGCTCCAACCACCATGAATAAAATTAGCCCAATAAATACAGAAGAATGCTGGAGAGAATGTGGAGGGATAGGAACACTCTCCCATATCTGGTGGAGCTGTCCAGTAATACAATCTTTCTGGAATAACTGTATTAATAATATTAAGATAATAAGAAATATGCAGATACCACTAAGCCCAGCAGTCCTGCTGTTCCACATCGTTTCAGACAAGCCAACATTGAAATGTGTTAGGTTGATTTCCTATATTTTATTTATGTGTAAATGTCTTATAGCGAAATCCTGGAAGAATAAAAAAATTCTCAACTTGGCCAGAGGTTAAAAGAATGAACGAGATAGAGAACTTGAAGAGGGTCTTATATGGTACAAAACTCAAAAGAAAAAATTAACAACAAAATGGCTTCTGTGTGATAAGTATAATGTAGAAAAATTTGATACATGATTTTAAAGGGTTTTACCCTTTCTGTATGTACTTTTTCCACATGTGGCAAATCTCTATAACATATGGGTAACTAATATCCTGGATGTAACTATATACAATTATATGATTCACTATGTATGTTATTCATATTTCTGTAAAGTGATGTATGAATATGAATGTAAATGTTTGTGATGTTTTTTTGACATGCTATAATAAAATAGATTGTAATAAAAAAAATCACTTATTGGTATATACTGGACCTTAGTCATTGTTCCTGACCCAACCTGTTAGAAATGTTATGGAAGTCCTGGGCCCCAATTCAATTGCAAGCAGCTGCCTTCATACCAGCCATAAGTCTGCAGGCTTGGAATTTACAACAGTTACAGAGCGATTCAATTGATCAAGCCTGCAACTACCTGACTGAAAGCCTAAACTGTAAACCATGCAATCGTAAGTAGCATTTCCTACCATGATCATGATCAATTAAGCAAGGGTAACTACAGATTTTGAAACAGCCAATAGTAAATGAGGTCATCATTTTGACATCATTAAAACATGGAGGTTAAACATCAATCAATTAGCGTTTAGAAGCCCGATATGCGATCTGACTTGCAATCGGGCAATGTACAAAATAATAAAAATGAATGACGATACTGTTCTAATCCATGTGGGTGGCTTGATATGTATTAAGTCTTTACATGGAAATTAAACATGAAAAAAAAAGTATTGCAGATTTGCTAGCTTAATTCTAATATCTTTTTTCTAATATCTTTTATTGCTTTGCCCGTCTTTTAAAGTGCAGGTCTGATTTTTTTAAAAAGCATTTACAGTACTACGAATAGGTGTTTAACCCCCTTGAGAGTCCTATCTGGAACTCGTAGGATTTTCTTCTACATTTGCCATTTACAGGTTTGAAAACATTTGTGGGCTTGAGGAATTGTAGTAATTAAATAGCGATTTGCGATTGTAACATTTACAGACTTAAAAGATCAAAGGCTTAGATTGGTTGGAGTTACGATTTTAACAACCACAGGGATTTTCAGCCTGTAACCCGCAGATCGTTTGCAGGTAGCAAAAAGATGCCAATTGAATAAGCAAATTAGTTTACGGGCTACATTACAGGCTTACGTAAACAACAATTGCTCAATTGAATAGGGGCCTTGGTCAGTCCCCGAAAATGAAAGTCGAAGCATGTAACTATTGTTCAGTCAAAGTAAAAAAAAAATCATGTTGTGCCAGTCATGGAGTCAGAGAGCATGCAGAAGAAGGAGTGATTTCACCCTCCCACACAGTAATTCAAGGCAGCAATCCAATCTCTGTAATGGACCCCTCAAGTTAATTTGCTATTCAATTGGCGTCTCTTTGCAGGCTCCAAACAGTTTACGAGTTACCGCCTTGAAAAAATGGCGATAGTTAAACCCGTAACCTACAGCCTCCCGAAGCCTTTGATCTTCCATGGCCGCAAGACTTCTGATCGCTAAAATCGCAAATTGCTATTCAATTGCAAAAATCGCTCAACACCGCACACGCACTCAAGCCACATGGCGGCCCAAAGCTTATGGGTTGCAAACTGGACCCGCAAAGGGTTTATAGACTAGTTTGTAACACTGCAAATGACAATATAAAGACACCAATGCACTGTAAAACATACAGTTGAAGGCATTACAATTACATGTACAACAACTCCGAAATATCGAATATAGCAAAAAATAAAATTTTATTTTCCTCATAGGTTGTAATGGTCATGCATATGCCAATATGAAAAGCCATGCTGCAACATGCTCAAGCTATTAAAGACACACTATCTCATTAAATTGCAACACAAATACATGCAAATGGCTGATAAATTAACCCTGCCTCACTCACAGAACCTCTAATGTGGACACTAAAAATACAAAGATCATCTAATATACATGTAACTCATCACATCTACATTGGGACAACAAATAGTTGTCAAACTCACTGGCCATGACCATTAATAATGTGTCATCTCACAATAAATGTTTAGCTGTGACCAGGGTCAGTGGTCAAGGTGTACTATCACCTTTGCAATATACAGCTGTTAGCACATGTTAAAGGATAACCATGATATGAGCAAAAGGCTAAATACCCTTTAATTCCAATATGCCAATATGAAAAGCCATACTGCAAAATGCTCAAGCTATTAAAGACACACTACCTCATTCAATTGCAACACAAATACATGCAAATGGCTGATATATTAACCCTGTCTCACTCACAGAAGCACTAATGTGGACACTAAAAATACAAAGATCATCTTATATACATTGAACTTATCACATCTACATTGGGACAACAAATAGTTGTCAAATTACACCACCACTCGGCATATAACAAGTACAAGGGGAACATTTCATATATGGTTGTTCAGTCCCTCAGTTGTGTCTGACTTTCTGTGACTGTATGGACAGCAGCACACCTACTAATGTATCTGTGCGTATTCACAAGGCTTGCATGCCAAAGATACTGGAGTGGGTTGCCAGTTTCTTCTCTAGTGGACTGTGGGTATACATCTTGGCACATGGCCATCAGCAATGGCGTTGGACTTTTCAGGATGGGTATAACGGAGATTACCCCTGATGGAGGTGAGTTGCCTCTCTCATAATCCCAACCATTGAAAACACACCAACCATTGATAACACACTGACACAGTGAGAACGGTGTAACAAAGCTTTATTCCATACAGAGAGCACAATCAGAAATGGACAAGACTGTGCATTAATATCATGAGTGTGATGTGGGAGGATCCCGGGAGAGCAAGAGGCTCGTGGGAAAAAGGGGATACCTAAAGTGGGTAATGTCATAGTCCAGCTAGTCTAGAAAAGGTATGGGTCACATGTGTGTAGGGACCAGGGTCACATGTGGTCACCACACCAATGCAACCACTGATGAAAAAAAGGATCATCAGAAATCACTCCATGTAATTGAAGAAACCATTAATGTGCATAGCACTCACAACTTGTCTAGAGCTGCTCAATGAAAGAGATGATTAAACCTCTGGACTGTGTAATCCAATCCAGTTTCACACATACAGTGTGTTGACAAAATAAAAATCTGACAAAAAGTGGTAAAAAAAATGCATGTACAGTACAGTGCTAAATACTGTAATTGTAACAATATACCAACACACCTGCAAGCATTACTATTAGCTAGTTCTCTGGATAACTCACTGGCCATGACCATTAATAATGATGTGTCATCTCACAATAAATGCTTAGCTTTGACCAGGGTCAGTTGTCAAGGTGTACTATCACCTTTGTAATATACAGCTGTTAGCACATGTTAAAGGATAACCATGATATCAGCAAAAAGGCTAAATACCCATTAATACGGGGAGGACACAAAGTTCAGCTGACACTGATACTTACATCAGACCCAAGGATCTGTTCTCATACTGATATTGAGGTCAGGATCACATTATTCACTAGCGTAAATAAATAATGCTTGCTGTCATTAACATGCCATTATGAGACTTTGCAATCCTACCGCCATAGCAATATTAGTCTACATTTAAGCTAACAACAATCATGTCTTAGAAGGAATGTCTACCTGAGAGACACTGTGAAAACCTTACACCTCATACATTTCCTTCACAATGCTTGCAGATGTAGGAAATGCCTTCATGAACCTGAATTGTACCTAAAATAAAACAACACTAAACAAAAACATAACACCTACAAAGTGATGGCTTAAAAAAACATAGGGACTGCAGAAACTCTTCTCAACAGCATTCCTTAGTGACCATCAATTGGTTAAATGTTAAACAGAACCCTACGTGTCCAAAGAGAAGAGGATCATGGACCATGTGATAGGAGGTAGCCATCTGCATACAAAACATCCCCATCACATAGGCCAAGATCAGAGACTCTGTAGCCAGGCTAGATTAGATAACATTATGACCAATAGATGGTCACTGAGGAGTGCTGTTGAGAACGCACAAGCATCTGCACAGCCCCTAGGTCCTCCTCTGCCTAGACACAGGGCCCCAATTCCCCATGACCAGCTGCTGTCTCCCTGGCACTGGTGGTGGTGGAGGCATGGTTAGAGGAGAGGAGGAGCTGTGCTGCGGGTGGCTGGGAGATTCCTCCAGGGTGCCCCCAATCCTAAGCAACCTGGCCAGGTAAGATTCTGTCATTAGGTGGTGCCTCCTCTCCTCCCTATTGCACCTGGCCAGGCTGCGCATGACCTCTGCATGATTGGCAGAGATGCTGGCCTTGATCACCCATATACACTCTACCTTGTGTCGCATGAGGGCCAGCATCTCTGCCAATTATGCAGAGGTCATGCCGAGCCTGGCCTGATGTTGGGATTAGAGGCCCCTGAGTCATGGCCTGGTGAGGAGGATAGCAGTGTTCAAGTGGGGAGGGTCTGTGGCCGGGCTGGAGCCTGCTGCATTATGGGCGGTGGTGTTGGTGGGCGGTGGTAGCCAGTCCAACTCACTGCTATGGGGGATGCGGGGTGGCTGTTGCTGATGTTCCCTCCAGTGGGAGGGCCCTGGCGATATGCTCATTCACTGGAGGAGTGGGATAGTGTGGTCAAATCCTTATGGTGTGGCCGGTGGTGCTGATGTTGACCTCACAAGCCATATTACATCCTCCTCCTCCGAACCAGGGCCCTTGGCTCCTCTTCTCTCCTCCTCCCCCTGCGCCACTTCCTGATGGGCGGGGGCTTGCTTCTCCACTTCCTGCTCTGATGGAACCGACGTATCCGCCTCTGGCTCACCACTTGACCCAGACCTCCTTGATGCTATTATTAGTATGATGAATAATACATTGCTTTGTGTACATTCCTAACTATCTGACATCTAGGCTTGAACATGGATGAGTCTCCTAATTGCAACTAAGATTAGCTATCATTTGCTAGATGTGATCTATTCTGTGGTTCTTGGTCTTGATCATTTTTGGCTCATAACGCTATCTTGATTCCGGCTGCAGTCTGTAACTGCATAGGTTGCAGTGGGGACACCAATACATGGTCTCTCTATTGCTTTATTACTCTTGTTGTGCCCAGGAATAACAGTGATTTTCAGCTTTATGGATTTAACGACACATCAATATATCCCTTGTTAATTCCATGGAGCTGACATGTCAGTGTCCTTGTTGGTCATCATGTACATGTGTAGTGTGTGTGATGCACATGTGGTGGCATGTGTGTGTGTGTATATGATATTCACCTGACATGGAGGCTGATCCTGCTGGGCCACAAGGTCTGAAGCGTAGTCAGAGGTGCTCATCAGAGAACAGACCAACCTTAATAGGTTAGTTCTATGGCCATGATAAGCCACTCTGAGAGCAACCTCTTTTAGCTCACTTGTGCCCTTCACATGGAGTAATATCCTGTAGTATATCAGTCTGGTCCCACTCAATATATATACCGTAATTATCGGCATATAAAACGCACCGGCGTATAACACGCACCTCATTTTAAGAAGGGAATTTCAAGGGAAAAAAAAAATTCAAATAAAGAACTTTGAAGCAAAATCCTCAACCTTCCTCCTCATCCTCAACCCCCCTCCTCAACCTCAACCTCCCTCCTCATCCTCAACCCCCCTCCTCATCCTCAACCCCCCTCCTCATCCTCAACCATCCTCCTCATCCTCAACCCCCCTCCTCATCCTCAACCCCCTCCTCAACCTCCCTCCTCAACCCCCTATCCTCAACCCCCCTCCTCAACCCCCTCCTCAACTCCCCATCCTCATCCTCCCTCCTCAACCCTCCTATCCTTAACCCCCTCCTCGACCCCCCTCCTCAATCTCAACCCCCCTCCTCAACCTCAACCTCCCTCCTCATTCTAAACCCCCCTCCACATTCTAACCCCCCTCTCCTCAACCTAAACCCCCCTCCTCCTCAACCTAAACCCCCTTTAATACCTCCCCCTCACTTACCTGCTTCTGCTCCGGCCTCCGCTCCTTGACCAGGTGACGTCACATGTGCACCAGCGCGCCACGTCATTAGCATATACCGGGTGTCGGAGGAGGGGGTTTAGGTTGAGGAGGAGGGGGGTTTAGGTTGAGGAGGGGGTGTTAGAATGCGGAGAGGGTTTAGAGTGAGGAGGGAGGTTGAGGATGAGGAGGGGGGAGGAAATATCGGCGTATAACAAGCACCTATGATTTGCCCCCTATTTTCAGGGAGAAAAAGTGCGTGTTATACGCCGATAAATACGGTATATAACAATAGAAAAGAGAAGTAATGGTATCCCTTTAGCATGGTGCACACCCTTTGGCCTAATTACAATGTAGAGAATAATACATTATAAAACTTAACATTTAATGGTTTGGTTAAAATACTAAATTAAAATCTTGATACTCTGACTTCATGTGGAATTTTATAAGGAGTGGATAGGACTCAATATGCCACTATATACATTAGTTAATAATCCTATAAGACCACTGAATATGTGATGAATATGTGATCCAGCTATAAAGTGCTAAGTGCTGTAAACAACCATGAGAAAATTGCAATAGTAAGTATTGCACAAAGGGAAAAAAGTGAACAATCCTGTGTGCAACTGATGACCGTGCTAAATCACATAATCGTGAATATGATAGATATTAAAGGGCCAAATGCCCAATAGATGTATCAAAAAATGAATAGATATATCAAAGTGATAAGTGTCAGATAATTAAATAAAGGGGCCTATTGTAATACACGAGGTGCTGATAGTGTATGCAAAGAGTCTTTGTAATTATAAAAGACCACTCCTAAAACTACCAATAAACCGGAGCTCCCTATTGTAAAAGACTATAGCGTCCAAGTTCCAGATTCAACTAATTGACATAGTATTCCTTATGATTCTAAATGCTAGTGGTCCGGAGAGGGAAATGAGGACTGGTAAAGTCAATTAATTAGGTTGTGGGCCCATTCAGGACAAGAACCGAAGCTCCTAGCTCCACGAGCGCTGCCTATGCGTCCAATGCTGTTGTCAAAGGTCAGCGTTGCAGCGTCACGTAGCACGGTTTTCACAAGACCAAAGGCATACATCGCGATGCCCGCAAAGTAGAGGGGGGAGAAGCTCGCAATGAGTGCCAAAGCTTTTTTTCAAGCCTGTAACCACCCCTCCTCCTTGCAAGCCTTTGGTGCTCATTACGAGGCTGAAAGTAATGGCTTTCTTCTGGCCACTCTGCCATAAAGCCCTACTCTACGGCTTATTGTCGTCCTATGTTCAGATACTCCAGTCTCTGCTGTGGAACTCTGCAGCTCCTCCAGGGCTACCTTAGGTCTCTGTGCTGCCTCTCTGATAAATGCCCGGTCCATGAGTTTTGGTGGGCGGCCGTCTCTTGGTAGGTTTGTTGTGCCATGTTCTTTCCGTTTGGTTATGATAAATTTGATGTCTGCGAGTGTGTTGTGGGCTCCCGTTTGTCTCTGATTGTGATGCTATTGAATTACTCAAGCCCGCAAGTTAGCGGCCAAAAGCAAAAAACATAAACCATGCACTGGTTCGCAGCAGTTCAGGGTAGAAACATGATGAATTCAGCAAGTCCGTAACCGCCCATTTCGAATTATCCAATAGAAAATGAGATTTTTATCATTACTGATTACTTTAAAACCTGGAGGTTACATGTCAATCAATTAGGTTCTGAGATATGCGATTACACTCGCAAAACCAAAAAATAAAGAATTATGAAAATGAATGGCAATACTGTTCTAGTCCATATGGGTGTCCTGATATGTATTAACTCATTGATACCCGAGATCGATTTAAGCCCAAAATTAAACATAAAAAAGAATCTAAGATCTTGCCAGTTTGCGAGCTTGAGACTGTTGAGAGTGTTTATCCTTGTAGAAGTGAAAGATCAAAGACTTTTGGTGGCGGAAAGTTACGAGTTTAACCATCTCCATTTTCTCAAAGCTGTAACTCTGAAGCCGATCCGAGCCTGCAAAAAGACGCCAATTGAATAGCAAATTAGCTTGCGACCTCACTTATGGCCTCCCGGATCTCCTGAAAGCTTAATTGAACGAGGGCCTTAATCAATTGAATTTGCATTTGTTTCTTGAGAACAAAAAATCCTCTTAGACAATTGATTTTGTTTGCTCATGATTTGCCACTTCCTTCTGAAATCTAATCAGTACATCTAGCTGTGTTAAGACTGAAATGTAGATATTTACATGTATATTTATAAAGTAAACTTATTAGGGCCATAATGTTTAACTGTTACACCATTGTACTGTTGTGGAAAATTTCTAATAGAGATTTTTTACAATTAGACTTAATGTTTGAAGATTACCACGCTATAAGCTATATTTTACAATCTGGTGTATGTGAGGGCTGTTCATCACTGAGTGCTGTGAGTATCCAAACTGGTCCTGCGTCAGGGAATAAGCCCCATTAGCGATTTGTGCCTTCTGCCTCCTGGCTTGCACATTCACATACTGGGGAAGATCTGTCAATCACAGACTTCCCCTACAGAGCCCCATTCAGCACATGCTTTGGTGCAGCCATTAGCGGCATTAGGTATAAAAGAGCTAAAAATATAAAATATTCTTGTAATACCCCATTTTTTGTAAAAAATAAAAACTATTTGAAAAATTTTAACTTTTTACATTCTTCTTAACATGCACTGTCACATAGATAAGAGCAATAGGATGGAGGTCAGTAGCCCCTTAATAACACTGCAGTGTGTTACAATTAAATTATTACAAGGACATGATTTAGCTTTTAAATATTACACATACCTTAATATGTAACTGAAAGGGAACTGCTTTGCCTTAACAAAGAAACCAACTTTAACATAAAAAAGAAAATTAAACAAGTATACAATTAAGGTTTATAAAAACATTTAAAAAATAAATTGTAATTGCTCTGTTTAAGGTTTCACAAAGGCCTGCTGGTAAAATAACTGCCTATCTACAGTTATTTAGAAAAATTCAGCTTTTAAAAAATGAAATTACCTTAACGTTTATGAACAGAATAATACAAAAAGAAACATGTTTGACAGCTTTTAAAATTTTCCCAGTCACGTGTCTGCTGCTCTGTTGTAGGATAACTTGTAGACATTTTTCTAATTCAGCTTGTAGGTCATGTTTTCAGCACAAAGAACTCTGTGTATAAGAGATTTATTTAAGTAACTGCACATTTAGAGTCACATTAAATTGGGGCTATGTTTTAAAACGTAGCCCATAACTCCAATTTTACAGGTTACGACTATTAAATTAGCCCTGTAACACTACCCCAGAAGGCGCAGGAGGGCTAAAAATAGTCTACGTTTTGAGCTACTTTGAACTTTGTGGCCGTAAATCCTTTGATCTGTCAAGCCCGTAACCGTTACTCTTCCATTCATGCCAAATAAATTGCAACGTGGTCACTCGCGAGCAAGCATGTAACACGCAAATGGAGCCGAAAGCCCAACGTGTGCTCGAGAGGAACCGCAAGGGAGGGTAAAGTCATATACGTAGCACTTGTAATGCAAATAAAAACACACTAATGTACATTAATTAAAAGTGAAAGTGATGTTAGGTCTTAGAATTAATAGCACAACATTCTCAAGCTAGCAAATCTGCCCCGAAAAATACTTTATTTCATGTTTATGTTCCATTTTAAATCGATCCCTGCAATCAATGTGTTAAGACATATACTGTAACTCACATGTAATAGAATATCATATTTAGGGCTTTATTAATATTGCATTATTGTGGAATGTGGGTCTGATTGCAACTTGTAATTGAAGCCAGTAGGACTTTAAAATCTACCCTCCCCTTTTTCAGTGACGTAATGCTAACGATCTCCTTTTCCATTGGCTCTGTCTAAACCCATAACTACGGTCTACACTGATTGATCGTCCACAAGGCCACAAATCCAACGTTCTATAAACAAGCTACAATTTGCGTCTCAAACCCATAGCTCGCAACCCATTCTAATTTAATAGCAATGTAACTTGGCCAAATTTCAAGCCCGCAGCCGTTACGTGCTTCAAGTTGGACTTACAGGGCTGGAATTTAATATGGCCCATTATTTTGCTTGGTAGGCAGCAATACTTACTATGAATAAATAACTTCTTATTTTGTTAAAAAGAGCAAATATAGTGATGTGATAGCTTATTTATATCATAGGTCATGATTTTACCCATATATATTTATATATATTTTTTTAATCATTAAAGTAACATGGATGTTAACACCTGGTTCTCAGGTGTCATTAGTGGGGCTGTGCCTTGCTAGTGGATATTGCAGCTGGCACCCTCTCCTATGAGAATCCAGGATGCTGGATTGTTGCTGCAAGCTAATGGATCCTTCACAGAAACTTGAGGAGAGAAACATTGAACACTGGATGTATTTTCATACGTATGGGTAGAAGTAATTTTAAAGCAACATTGCTGATATCTGCGAGGAGAGGATAAGGGCTAATGAACTTGGCAATCAACTTTTTCGAGTGACAATTTAGGTATAGATTACATGTGGTAGCCACAGTCTCCAGCTTCTATAGGAGGGACTCATTTTAGTGGCTTATCAACAGCTAACCTATGCCACCTTTGTGTCCTCTGGATGGTATGTTGTATGATAGTGAATTGTTTCTTCAGTTGTAAATCCTCTTACGAACATTGAGTACAGAGCAAGATGCAGGCATATCAGTGTCAAAACGAGGATGAAATACCTGATGTGTTTCATCACCTTTGTGTCATCTCGATACTAGAGTGTATGGAATTATTATACTGTAGGTAATGCCAGCTAACAAGAAGACGTGTAACTAATTATCTTGTAGTAAGGATATAAAGCTCCAAATTCTAATTGTTTCTTTCTATTTGCCCATTAAATTGTGGATGAAATCCAGAGCAATCATTTTTAATGAGGTGCAAAAGGCTCTCCAGAACCTGGAGGTGAACTGAGTGGCTTTGTCAGAGAATGTTAAATAAGAATACCCTTTAGGTGAATTACTTCTTTGATGAAGAAATCTGTGGCTCTAGCACAGCTGATCATTTGCGAAAATGTTGTGATGTTGTGGTAAGAATGTAGGAGGCCAACTGGCAGTTATTTGAAATATTGATCTGAGTACAGGATAGTGCTCTCTGTGTAGTTTGAAAGGGACAGAGAAAACTAAGATATCTTTCAAGTATATAAATTGGCTGGGTTATTGCAAAGCACAAAGATAATCTAAGTGCACTTATCTGGTGTGGAATGCCTCCTTCTCTGATACATATAAAATGTTATGCTCCGCTGATATCTAGTTTTAATAAGACTTTGGCTTCATGCAAGTGGTCAAAGACCTCAGGGATAGGATGAAAAGGATACCCATTCTTGATTGTGATGGCATTCAACTTGTGATAAGCAACGTGTGGCTGTAAGTTATCTTCCTTCTTTATTACAAAGGGAAATGAAAAATTCCAGTGGGAGTGTGGGTGAATTGTGCTAAAGGGGCTTTTGGTACATTTAATGAGATTGATCATATATATGTAAGGATTCAGTCAGAGACGTGCACCTCTAATTAGTATAAGGATCCCTTAATGCCAAAAGCCCTGACTTTATACTGGTACCATTTATGTGGTTTAATTGAACTGGTATGATCTTTCAAGTACAAGGGTTGTTGAAGTCCTAGATCAGTTACTCATCTATGAAGACCCCAGAGTCAATGATGGCTGGTGTTTATACAAGCTCTTGTTCTCAATGCAATGACATGTTAATATTATAATATTTTACTAGCGACTTGCCCGTCAAAAAATTACGGCTATGAAATTGTAAGGTAGCTAATGCTGTTTGGTGTATAATAATGAAAGATCTAATACATTAATAAATTAATATGTAATGCTGTTTGGTGTGTAATAATGAAATATATAATACATTAATAAATGAATATACTTTACCTATTTTGAAGCATTGTGTTGAAGAGCTGTCAATGTGTTTTGAGGTTGCTGCAGCATTAGTAGTGTGGAGCTGCTGTGTAAGCGTGCTGAATGTGTGCAGTGTAATACTGTGCGTGCGCGAGACGAAACAGCGTAGTGGTGTACTTCCGCATTGGCGTAAAATGGCGGGTTATCTGTGGTATGCGTCTTTGCGGATTATCCGTCTGTGCTTTGTGGTGTTTTTCGAGTTTCGTGTGTTGTGGTGTTTTACGTGTTGAGAGTGCTGTAGCCTCGTTTTCGTTTTGTTCGTCGGCCATTTTTTCTCTCGCTTAGTGATTTTATTAGTGTCTAAAGTGTTTTATTTTTATTTAAATGAAGGTGTAACTTGTTTTTTTGAGGTGCTGGATGGTTCCTCTTGCTGTAGGTAAGCTTTTTATGTGTGTGTTGTGTGTATTTATTGTGTTTTAAATGTTTGTATGTCGGCGTGTTGCGTCTGATGTTTGCAAGGTCGTAATGTCTGGTAACGTGTCTCGTATGGTGTTTGCGTGTGTAGCCTCGTTTTCGTTTTGTTCAACGCCCATTTTTTCTGTCGCTTAGCAAATTTGTTAGTGTCTTAACTCTTTTATTTTGAGTGAAATGAAGGTGTAAGTTGCATTTTTGAGGTCCTGGATGCTACCTGTTGCTGTAGGTAAGCTTTTTATGTATGTGCTGTGTGTATGTATTGTGTTTTGAATTTTGTAATGTTCGCGAGTTGCGTCGGAGTGTTGCGAGTCCGTAATGTGTGTTAACGTGTGTTGTATGTTGTTTGCGTTGCTCGTAAAATTTAGCGAGCGTCGTAATTGGGGTTTCATGTTGTTTGCGTTGCGACGTGAAGTTTGCGAGGGTCGCAGTTGCTGGCATGGAGCGCCAGCAACTGAGGCCCTCGCCCAGTGCCCTCGCTTCACGAGGGCCTTGGCTCGCTGTGCGAGCCGCGGCCCTCGCTTCGCAAGGCCCGCGGCTCGCCCTTGCTACGCAAGCATTACCAACAACTCACATGCTCACAACTATATATGTGATAATATAAGTAAGCTGCTGCAATAGGACTATACAGAACTGATGAAGGAGAGCAAACTTGTTCCATTGGGTGTCTGCAGCACATGTTTGAAATTCAAAAAGTCAGCAAGCTCTGCAGAGATGGTTTTATTTGGGTGCTCATAAATACACTCCATATTATCCCAAAGGACTGCAAGTGATTCAGTACAAACCTCTGTGTTTTCAGCAGGTTATCAACTACTTTAATTGGTTCATTCCTGCATGTGTGGCTCCTTAAATCTGTCTCCATCAAACCTCTGAAGCAGAGGCACCTTTGGTTTCTTGGGGACCAGCAGTCTGGATATGATCCATATAGCTTCGGAGGTCCTGTCCAGTCTTATTTTCACAGTGTTATTTTGGTCACAGATATAGGTCGGTACAAAAATAAGTGGCACTTGTCATTCCATACCAAAATATGATATTATCCTTGTTCTAAAGGAAACTTAAGTCACTTGGATAAAACAAAGAGCCCTGGCCTTACACGTCTTTATGTCTGGATGTTGCAGAAAAAATACTTTTGAAAAGTTATGTTTCACTGCTTTTTTACCTCTGAATGTGACCTTTATAGTAAATGTATTGCTTTGATAAACACTGTGCAATAATTCTCCATGGCAACAGTGATCCAGAGAGGGGGGATTTAGCTGTAAATTGCTTCTATGTACTGACTGTCTCCACTGGTGGACATTAATTTGTGTCTGTGAGGTGTAAAAATGTAGAGGTTGTGTTGTCTAAAAATTGTAAAAGTGAGATGGAGTAGGATAAGAGCTTTTATCTCTTAATATTTTAGCCAAAACAAAACATGTTTTAATCTAAAAATTGTATTTCAGTCACTTTATGTAATCTAGTTAGAGATTTAAAAAAAAACTGCACTTCAAGTTGATTATATGTAGAGATTCTTCTGGAATAATTTAATGAGGAGTCACACAGTGCAGACATACCATGATCATCAAATTAATTTATAATAGCAACTTAGCCCCAGGGTGCTTGTGACACTGTAATGATTAACTAACTCCAACATTGACATATATATATATATATATATATATATATATATATATATAAATACTATATATATATATATATATATATATATATATATATATATATACTAGCGATTTGCCCGACAAAAATTACGGTCAATAAAATGTTAAGGCTGGGAATGCTGTTTGCCACACAATGTGAGTCTCTGACACTTTTAACCTTTTTGTTATCTGTTCTATTTATTTCTTTAACATTCAACTTGTATTTCAACAACTGTTAAACCATTTTAATGGTCATCTATGCAGTAAAAATATAACAATGGATGAAAAATTTGTATGAATAAATATTGTGAACCATTACATAAAGCTTTGTAACAAGCAACTTATATTGGAAACGGTGGTCAACCTATTATTTTTAACAATACTACATTTTTTAATTCTGAGCTATGCATGAGTAACATAACAATAGGTCAACTTTGTATAATTGAGTATTTTAAACCATTACAGAATGCTTCTTAACATGCAACTTGTAGTTGAACTACTGGTAAAGCACATAGGTATTGAATCCAGAGGAAGGCAAACAGTAAAAACCTAGCCAAACCTAGAAACTTAGCCAATTGTATCAAAGGGGGGAGGGATTATTTCCTTCCTGACCCCAGTAACCGGCGATCGGATTACTCCCTGGATGAATCCTCTTTATTTAATTATACATTTAAATTTTGAACAAATGATTATGCTCCTACTGACATAAACCCTTAATAATAACATCCAATAAAACAACTTTTCAAACCTTGCAAAATACAATGTTAACAATGCAAACATTAACGTAATGTAATAACATTTAAACTAAAACTGTCAAAACATACAGTGATCTTAAATATTGAATCCAGAGGAAGGCAAACCAAAAATAAATACTCAGTCAATTGTTTCAAAGTGGTCAAAAATTGTATTTCTTCGTAACCCCATTAACTGGTAATCGGATTACTCCCTGGATCAATTCTCTCTCTGTAATTAAATATAAAAAATTTACAATAAATGATTATCGTCCTACTAACATGAACCTTTAATTACATACAATGAAACACATTTTCAGTCCTTGGAAAACACAATTTTAACATTACAAACATGAACTTAATGTATTAAAATTGAAACAGGAAATTTAAGAAATTGCAAGGTAACTGTTTTGTGGAGCTAATCCTGTCAAAATTCACTTCCAAGACATTCCAATATTTTTTTGTTTTAAATGTCGAAGTGGTTCCCTTAAAAAGAGCCCAGAAGACTTGTAATTTTGTCTATGGGATATAACCACCGTTTATTGTTGTTTTTTTGTTTATTTTGTTCACTTTTTATTGTTATTCTTGAAGTGCACACCTATGAATCTCAACAGTGAAAGAGACCCAATTTGATAAAAACTTAGCTTTTAATAAAATTGAAAAAAATGCATTAATAAAAGGCAAAAAAATTAGAGGCTGCAAAAGAGAACAGGAAATAGGAATTGGGTAGGGATACTATGTTCCTGGGAATTTTTTGGGCGTTAGTACTCCTTTAAATATGTCTATAATGCTATAATAAAGTGCTGTAATAAGGTGCTTCTCTCGTGTGCTTATATAACGTGCCAGTATTATACACTGTTAAATATAAAATTGATATAAAGTGTTAGTAAAAGACAATAATATATGTCTTCCACTATGTTGAATTCTGTGATGATAATAAAGTGCTGTATTGCGGGAGTACTAAAACTGCCTCTTCTTCTCCGTCAGTATATCCCTTTTGTATCCCTTGTAATTTCCCTATTTACTATATTTAATCCTGTTAGGAGTAACTCGATGATTCAAGGGCATTTTCTAACTCTTTATCATATTATAATGAATCACTGTGTCCCTGAAACTCTATGTAACTCCTTTAGCGCGGAGATCGCGGTTAGGACTCCTCGCAATGACGTCACTAACACGCTCCCTGCATTGCTGCGTCTTTCCCGACGCACGTTTCTCAATTTCCTCAGGGTTTACCGCCATGACACTCTGACTTCCCTATTTATAGTCTCCGTTGTCATGGGAACTGATATTGATTTTAAAACCAAAGTTTTTCTTTCTTTTAAAAAAACCCTCAAAGAGTCTCTAAATATTCGAAGCTGCAAACTACCACATTCTACAACTTTAAACCCTTAGCTTTATCTTGCAGTGTGCTTAGAGTAAATATTTGAATGATATATCAATATTACTCATTATGTTGATACTTTAACTCTCCACATTCTATTATAGTAACCAATGCTATTACAACCTTGGAAATCATATATATACATATATTTTAAGTTATTAATATATTAAGAGTATTGAAATGATATTTTTCATCCTAGTGCCTCAGTGTTATGATCCTTTTAGATCTCATTTATATTTAAATCAATACTCCAAATACTCATATTATCCCTTTTTAGATATGTCAATCTCTTAAAGTATTGATATATTATCATACTTTAAAACTAAAATACCTTCATTTATTTAAATAGCTATATTGTTTTTATTGCAAAATCTTCTTTATTAATTACACCAACTGAATATGATAGATAACTTTATTATGATTCTGACATTATCTTGAAACCCAGAGATTGATATAGTATTGGTATAGTATATATACAGTGATTCTCAGAGTGAATGGAGAGTTATATTGTTATTAAATTATCATTATTGTTAGTCTTTTATACTGTAATGGTTTAAGTATAAGTCCTTAATATTATAGAGTTGATGTCAGCTTCAAATACTTTGAAAATATTGAATTCTTAATTTCATATATATCGGGAGAAAGTAAATATTATTATTATTATCTAAAAGCCACCTGGAGATTCCTAAAAAAACTACATGGCTAGAAAAAACAAAAGGCTGTTTTAAATGCCAATCCTGTAAAGCCTGTCAATATATAAAACCAGCAAAGACTTTCACTTCAAAAGATGAAACACAGATATATCAAGTGAATTAAATAGGGAAGTCAGAGTGTCATGGCGGTAACCCCTAAGGGAAATGGAGAAACGTGCGTCGGGAAAGACGCAGCAATGCAGGGAGCGTGTTAGTGACGTCATTGCGAGGAGTCCTAACCGCGATCTCCGCTCTTTTGTGTCTAGATGTTGTCAGTAGGGTGTGTGTTGAGGTATCAGCTTGGATGGGCACTATGTGCACTGGTATTATGACCTTTGCCAGGGTACACTCACCATACCAGATACCCTCTAGCCTTGATCTGAGCTTCATGTCCCCACATATCCAATATATGTCTCCCAATGTTTGTGTCTGCTCTGTAAACTGTGAAGCCAATACAATATATAATGCAGAACCCTTGCTTAAACCTCTTTAGGTTTCTCCCTTGAGGTGTACTCCTTGTATAGCATGTGTAATTACCTGGGTATATGGTTATACCTTCACCTGGATGTAGATTGTCAGTTATAATGGGATACCTGTTCTCCCATTGTTCACAATTTAGATCTTTTAGTCTGGGTAGTTTTATAAAGACTTAAGAAACAATTTTCTTCCTTCATAGTTACCATACGTGGAACAGTGCCTAGGTGAGGTCTGGCACTTGCACAAACATAACAATTAGTCTTATTATGTGACTCTACGTTATATTTCATCCATTCCAGCCATAAGTTGAGGTCTGTGAACCCAGTTTCATTTGCTAGGGTTTCTTCATACGTAGGTTCACTGATATCAGTCATTTGGGGTAATGCCTGAGTGTGTTGTACTTGCATTAGTCCCTCTGATATGAGTGGTGCATTTAGATCTCTGAGCATAAATTTACCAATCCGTCCTTTTGCTTCTCCTCTAACCCAGCCACCCATTATGTATGTACCTGCGTCTGTGGGTCTGGGGTTCTTGATAGTCAGATCAAGTCGCATGTTAGCTCCAGTCTTTCCATTTGGCGAGCATTTGCCTGGCTTTATTAGAGTCATACGTTCAAGTAAAGGGCTTCCACTCAAATCTGTTCTATCTAAGGCACTCTGTGGTCTGTAGCCCCAAGCTGTCCCAGTGTTCCATCCTACAGCTTCCCAATGACTACAATCTTTTTCCCAAGTCTGGTCTGTAACACATATGGATATAGATGTGCTGGGAGTGTCTTCGTACAAGTTACATTGTTGAGTCACGCTTAGCTGTTGGCAACATACAACATGACAATAATCAAAGGAGAATGTGATCATATGTGTTTTAGATGGATTGTACCAAAATGTAATACCATCTTTCTTCTCACTAATGAATGCAGAAGGTTCTACTTTAGTTAAGAACAGACCGAAAAGGATATGTGTTATGATCATCATGATGTGGGCTGCTATGGGTCTGGTGCTGAAACTTTTTTGCAATGAGATGCGTGGATCCAAGTAGGCCGTCCTTCAAGTTTAACTGACGGTGCAGCAATTAGAAGAACTTGAAAGGGACCATCATATCTGGATTCCAGAGGATTCTTTCTCACAAATCTCTTGACCAGGACCCAATCTCCAGGAAGTAGTTGATGAGTACCAGTGTCTACTTCTGGATCTGGAATAGAAGAAAACACTTGTGCATGTATTTTAGTCAGTGCTTGAGATAAAGCAATCACATAACCAACAAATACATCAGATTTAAATTTCAATTGCCGAGGATAATAACACCATAATCTAAGAGCAGACCCAAATAGGATCTCGTGAGGGGACAGAGAAAACTTCCCTTCAGGGGTATACCCCACGCTTAACAGTGCTATATGGAGACTTTCTGGCCATGAGATACCAGTTTCTTGTGCTGTTTCAGCTACTGGTTTTAATTTCACCATAACTGGTGAAGCCCTAAGGTGTCCAACTTTGTTACAATTAAAACACTTTCTTGTTCTTGTTGGCTCTGTCTCCTCCTGCTCAGAAGACACCATAATGTGTGTAGTCTCCTTATTACCTTGTGAGGACTCAAGCCCTTTTACTACTAATAACAAAGTCTCTAATGGCAACACCTTGTATTCAGGACGAGATGTTAATAAATCTTTCCTGATGGATTCTCTGAGACTCGTGTCTGGAATGATATATTACCACTGACTGTTTTATTATGTGTAATATCTGACAAATTAAGACTGATCTGCTATTTCATCCGTAGCGCATGCTATTAATAACTCACAGAATTCTATATCAGCATTGTAGACAGGCGTGCAGGAGTGAACTACATGAGCAGAGACTAGCAGGGGGTGTCGCTCACAGAGAATCTAAAAATAACAGTATATGAGACAGAAATTGTCTCGGAGTAACTTTCTGAAAACATCCTAAAGTAACGTTGCGTTTACTTTTTCTGTCGTATACTTCTTGTTCCATAGTAAAGCTTAATGAAGAATTGAATGTCTCCTATATCTTCCTTTTAATAAGGATTAATATTGCCAAGGAGTAGTGGATACATGGCACTGATTCCAGCAGAGGTAGTATAGTAGGTGCTGTTTACCTTTAAGATGGGGTATAGGGGCGTGTATCCAGTGGGTGCGGTGGGCATCGTCATCGTTTTAAAAGGGGGTTGGTCATAAAGTTATAGTCAACTCCCACTTTTCTAAGTTGGGAGTCATGACAGGGCGGTGGTTAAGAGTTTCATGTTTTTGTTCCACAAACCACTATCTTGTAGCAACCTTTGGTTCCCACCCAGAACCAGCCACGATTCTTCTGCCTGCAACCACCCTTCTTCTCATTTTCCCTCAATGATACAGAAAGGCATATTTTCACATAAAAACTAACACTCACACAGAGAAGGTGGGAGTAGAAAGGGGAGTGGTCTGCTATGCTAACTGTGAGGGGGTGGCCAAACCCCTAACACGTCTTCTCAAAATGCAGACCAGTCACCTCCCTTTCCAAAGAGTACAGTTACAAACACAGAAACTTCAGACAAAATATTTCAAAAGAATACACGCATATACATACATATATACACATATATATACATATAAGCACACAGAACTATGCAAACTGTTACATGCAATGCATTCAAACAAAATAATCTCCCATTACATTGTAGATCTTATGGAGATTTCTTTCTTGGTTTAATAATCCGAAAACCCAAAATACCTGTCTAAGGTGTGTTTATTGACGCCCCTGATTATTGTTACGTTGTTGTGTTCGTTACACAACCAATTCTCAGAGTCTGCGTCCATATATATACTGTACTCTTAGGTGTACGTCTACAATCCTAAAGTACTGTTTCCTTTGAGATACCTACTTGAGGTGCGGTCTCAAAGTCTAACTCCGTGTATATATCTTGAATTATTTACTTTTTAAATCAATCTCCTCCCGGGAGACACCTACTTTTACACAAACATTTACTTCACGTACTGTAATTAACCTTTAGCAAATTTAACAACAACATGAAAACATGAACAGTTATTTCACTTACAGTACAAATTCATACGGCCTTAAGCACTGTTATAGAAAGAATTCTCTTAACTAAGATACGTCCTTAAAAGAATTCAACCGGGATGGAAGGGGGAGTAAATTCTTTTATTTTATTTTTTTCACTGTGTGTTCTGACCTTGACTGTCACAGCTGCAGAGAAATTCAGCCTTTCACAAGTACAGGGAGAGAAATTCTAAGCTACATTTCTCATTAAAAATATGCATCACAACCAGCAATAACAGACCACAGTAATATCTAAACAATTTCTGCAGAAAAATTCTGACTCTTAAGATATTTTAATCCAGGGTCTAACACCGTCGTGTGTTAAAATTGACGCCTTCAGGGCTATTGCGCTATCCGGGCACAATTAATCCGTCCCTGAAGTCTGCATCCCACATACATGCCTTTACACCTTAGTGTGTTATAGATATCTCCCGGGGTTATCATGCTACCATCATGACCCCCGAAAGATACTCGGCTATCCAACATGCATAGACCCCCCCCCCCCCTAGGAATTGTCAAATGACACCGATCCCCAGAGTACATATATATGCACGTCTGTACGTACGGCTCCTTCAGGGCTATTGTGCTATCCGGACACTACCCAATCCATCCCTGGAGCCTGCCGCACGCACACATGTATGTCCTGGACCACAATATCTAAGAAATCACAATCACTCGACCCACACTCTCAACAGTCATACACAGGTAACAGATATTATTCAGTACAGATATTTCTTCAAGGTAGACCCTGGGCAAGCAATTTATCTGTACTTTTGGTGCCTTCAGTAGCAGCCCAAGACCAAGCGGCAGAACTATAGCAGCATTATTCATATATATGCAAGGTTTTAAAACACTAAACCTTACCATATATTAGAGTTCAGTTGATCAGGCTCCTTTATGCCACCATAGACCGTCCCAAAGTCTTCCTTGTCTGCTATCTATTGGTCACAACCAAGGGCCCCACGTTGGGCGCCAATTGTTTTGGATGGATAAAAATAATCCCATTGTATAATATCTGTTCCTGTCAAAATCATTCGTCTGTTGGCCATGTGTGCACATAGAGACAAGAATTTACACAGACCCAAAAGTTCTGGTATAAAACTTCTTGTATTCTTCCCAACGAATGAACCCCCCCAAATACAACATAGGAACTTATATAGTATAAGTTGATCAGATATAACAATCATACGACTCATTGTTAGACAGTGAGCGAGTTATTGATTGGTTGACAAGGTAGGAAGGGTCCTTCCACATTTGGTCTCGGATGTTGATGTCATTATGGTCAGGTTATGTGAAGCTTCTGATTGGCTCTGGAAGGTGTCGGGGCTCATATCCTTATTTGGTCACGGATATAAATGTCATCTTAGGACTCCCAGGATATGACTCAGTAGCCATCTTAGGACTCTCAGGATACAGCTCAGTAGCCATCTTAGGACTCTCAGGATAAAGAATAAAGGTAATTAGTGCCTTATCTTATGATATATTGTAAGGAAAGGAATGCAGCATGGACATAATATACATTTTCATGAATTTCGTCCACAACAATATCAGTTGATCAATCTGGATTTATTCGTGGCCGCCAAGGATCTAACAATACTAGATGATAGTTTAATTTAATATCATACTCCAAACTTAATTTTCTGCCCTCAGTTTTTCTTTCTATAGATGCAGAGAAAGCCTTTGACCGGGTCGGATGGGAATTTATACAGCACACGCTCCGAAAATTTCGCTTTGGCTCTTTTGGTTCTAAGGCCATTGGGGCACTGTATTCTTTCCCATCCGCCTCAGTCATTGGCAATGGTTTCAAGACTAGAGATGTCCCAGACAGTTCGCCCGCGGACTATTCGCAGCGATTTTGGCTCTTTCGCACTCGTAGCGGACGGCGGACACGTGCGCTTTTTGGTCCGCCCCCTATTCTTTATCATTGAGGAAACTTTGACCCTGCACCTCACAGTCAGCAGATACATTCCAGCCAATCAGCAGCATACACTCCCTTCCAGAGCCTTCCATCTGAAGGACAGCATCCATTTTAGAATCATTCTGAAGCTGCATTCGTTATGAGAGGACAGATAGTGTAGCTGCTGGAGATTTAATAGGGAAATAGATAGCCAGACTGTATATTTAGCTTCCACTACAGACCTGAAGGAGTCATCTCATATCTGCTGCAAGGACAGCAACCCAAAAAGCCCTTTTTAGGGATAGAACATAATTTATTTTATTATTTTTTTCTGTTTAATCTAATTGCATATGCCTGCCTGCCAGCGTGTGTGTGTGACAGGCTAACATCTAACAGCTTATATTGTGCTTATTTTCACTACTCATACCTGGTGGTGTACCATATATTGAAAACAACCTTTTTTTTCCTCTAATCTAATTTCAGTTGCCTGCGTGTGTCAGGCTCACAGCTAATATTCTGCTCTGTTTCACCAGTCATAGTTGCTGTACCATACATTAAAAAAAACAACCCTTTTTTCCTTTAATCTAATTTCAGTTGCCTGCCTGTGTCAGGCTCACAGCTAATATTCTGCTCTGTTTCACCAGTCATAGTTGGTGTACCATACATTGAAAAAAAACAACCCTTTTTTCCTTTAATCTAATTTCAGTTGCCTGCCTGTGTCAGGCTCACAACTTATATTATGCTCAGTGAAATAAAACAACACTTTTTTGACTGTAATAAATTGAATAGCAATTGCCTGCCTACAGGCGTGTGTGTGAAGCCTATTGCATCTACTCTGCCAACTTTTGCCAGTGCACAGTGATACGTCATATCTGGTGCAAGCGTAGTGTACAGTGACATAAAACAACACTTTTTTTACTGTAATCGATTGAATATCAGTTTCATGCCTATAGGTGTGTGTATGAGGCTTACATCGCCTACTCTGCCAACTTTTGCCAGTGCACAGTGACACTCATATCTGGTGAAACCTAGTGTACAGTGAAATAAAAGAACCCTTCTTTTACTGTAATCGATTGAATATCAGTTGCCTGCCTTCAGGCGTGTGTGTGAGGCCTATTGCGTCTACTGTGTCAACTTTTGCCAGTGCACAGTGCCACTCACATCTGGTGTCACAGTAGCTTGCACGCATAGTACCACTAATCAGAAAAAAAATGACAGGCAGAGGCAGGTCACCCTGCAGGGGCCGTCGTGGTCGTGGTGCTGTGATTCCCTTTGGCCCTAGAATAATGCCCAGTTTTCAGAGGCCACGTACCCTGAACTTGAAAAGTTCTGAGGACATGGTTGACTGGCTAACACAGGACACCCAATCTTCTACAGCTTCCGCTCAGAACCTAGACACATCATCCTCCTTCAGCTTAGCTTCGGGCACCTCTCCAGTTACCACTCGCCCGCCTGCCGCCACCACCAACACTAGCACCACAGCCGCTTCACTTGATCCGTCAGCAGAGTTATTTACACATCCGTTGGAAGAAATGAGTGATGCGCAAACATTAGTGCCAGAGGATGTAGATAACAGGGATATGTCCAAGTCAGGCAGCATTACACACATGGACGTACGGTCTGATGATGATGATGTTGTACCCGGTGCTGCTTCCTTTGTTGAGTTGTCAGATACAAGTGAAGCGGTTGATGATGGCGATGCGTCAGTGGATGTCACGTGGGTGCCCGCTGTAAGAAAAGAAGAACAGGAGGGAAGTTCAGATGGGGAGACAGAGAGGAGGAGGAGGAGACGAGTTGGAAGCAGGGGGAGGTCGTCGAAAGTAGCTAGTGGCACAGTCAGACAGCATGCATCGGCACCCGGGGTCAGCCAGACAGCACGCCAGTCAACGCATGCTGTTGCCACCACCAGAATGCCGTCATTGCAGAGCTCAGCAGTGTGGCAATTTTTTTGTGTGTCTGCCTGTGACGACAGTGATGCCATTTGCAACTTGTGCGAAAAGAAACTGAGTCATGGGAAGTCCAACACCCACCTAGGTACAACTTCTTTGCGAAGGCACATGATGTCACATCACAAACGCCTATGGGATCAACACATCAGTACAGGCAGCACACAAAGTCAAAGCCGCCATCCTCCTCCTGGTCCAGCATCTTCAGCCACGTCAACCACTGCTTCCCTGCTTGCCCCCACTCAACCATCCGCCACTCCGTGTCTCGCCCTGAGCAGTCCCTGCTCATCTGCTCACAGTCAGGTGTCTGTCAAGGACATGTTTGAGCGTAAGAAGCCAATGTCACAAAGTCACCCCCTTGCCCGGCAACTGACAGCTGGCTTGTCTGAACTCTTAGCCCGACAGCTTTTACCATACAAGCTGGTGGAGTCTGAGGCGTTCCCAAAATTTGTAGCTATTGGGACACTGCAGTGGAAGGTACCCGGCCGAAATTTCTTTGCACAAAAGGCAATCCCAACCTGTACTCGATTGTGCAAAAGGAAGTAATGGCATCTCTGGCACACAGTGTTGGGGCAAGGGTCCATCTGACCACTGATACCTGGTGTGCAAAGCATGGTCAGGGCAGGTATATCACCTACACTGCGCATTGGGTAAACCTGGTGATGGCTGCCAAGCATGGAATACGTGGCTCGGCAGAGGAGTTGGTGACACCGCCACGACTTGCAGGCAGGCCTGCTGCCACCTCCTCTACTCCTCCTACTCCATCCTCTTCCATAACCTCCTCGGCTGAGTCCTCTTCTGCTGCTGCTATGTCTTGCTCCACATCAACGGCACCCCCCCAGCTCCACAGGTATTATTCCACATACCGGATACGGCAGTGTCACGCCGTCTTGGGGTTGACTTCCCTGAGAGCAGTCACACTGGACCAGCACTCCTGTCCGCCCTGAACGCACAAGTGGATCAGTGGCTGACTCCGCACCAACTGGAGATCGGCAAAGTGGTTTGTGACAACGGAAGAAATTTGTTGGCGGCATTGAATTTGGGCAAGTTGACACATGTGCTGTGCATGGCACATGTGTGTAATCTGATTGTACAACGCTTTGTGCATAAGCACCCAGGCTTACAGGATGTCCTGAAGCACGCCAGGAAGGTGTGTGGCCATTTCAGGTGTTCCTACACGGCCATGGCGCACTTTACAGATATCCAGTAGCAAAACAACATGCCAGTGAGGTGCATGATTTTCGACAGCCCGACACGTTGGAATTCAACACTCCTAATGTTCGACCGCCTGCTCCAACAAGAAAAGGCCGTTAACGAGTATTTGTATGACCGGGTTACTAGGACAGCCTCTGCGGAGCTGGGGATTTTTTTGCCACGTTACTGGACGCTCATGTGCAATGCCTGTAGGCTTATGCGTCCTTTTGAGGAGGTGACAAACCTGGTCAGTCGCACCGAGGGCACCATCAGCGACATCATACCATTTGGTTTATTCCGGAGCGTGCCCTGCGAAGAGTGCTGGATCAGGCTGTAGATGAGCGTGAAAAGGAAGAGGACGAATTGTGGTCACCATCACCACCAGAAACAGCCTTATCAGCATCGCTTGCTGGACCTGCGGCAATGCTGGAAGAGGATTGTGAGGAAGAGGAGTCACAGGAGGAATGTGGCTTTGAGGAGGAGGAGGAAGACCAACCACAACAGGCATCCCAGTGTGCTCGTTGTCACCTATCTGGTACCCGTGGTGTTGTACGTGGCTGG
The DNA here is from genome assembly GCA_027410445.1 of Discoglossus pictus. NCBI lineage: Eukaryota > Metazoa > Chordata > Amphibia > Anura > Alytidae > Discoglossus > Discoglossus pictus. The sequence continues at coordinate 295,355,740 of CM050163.1, forward strand.
GGGGAAGAACATACCTTCAGTGAGATCACTGAGGATGAGGAACGGGACATGACTAGCTCGGCATCCAACCTTGTGCAAATGGGGTCTTTCATGCTGTCGTTCCTCTCGTATAAAAAGGATGAAGGAGAACGACCTGGGTGTACTGGGTGTGCACGCTACTAGACCCCCGGTATAAGCAGAAAGTGACGGAAATGTTACCGAATTACCACAAGTCGGAAAGGATGCAGAACTTCCAAAATAAATTAAAAAGTATGCTTTACACATCGTTTAAGGGTGATGTCACAGCACAACGGCAATCTAACAGTGGAAGAGGTGAACATAATCCTCCTCCTCCCACGACCACGCCGGCAAGGAGAGGACGCTTTACAGACGTGTTGTTGATGGAGGACATGCAGAGCTTTTTAAGTCCTATGCATCGCCACAGCCCTTCGGGGTCCACCCTCAGAGAACGACTCGACCGTCAGGTAACAGACTACCTCGCCTTAACTGCAGATAGCGACACTATGAGAAGCGATAAACTTCTTGACTACAGGGTGTGCATGCTTGCCCTGTGGCCTGAGCTATCCCAATTTGCCATAGAACATCTGTCCTGCCCCGCTTCAAGTGTCCTGTCAGAAAGGACCTTCAGTGCAGAAGGTTTTGCCACTGAGAAGAGAAGTCGCCTAGGTCAAAAAAGTCTAGATTACCTCACCTTTATTAAGATGAATGAGGGATGGATCCCGAAGGGGCTGACAGTAGGCGATAAATTCGATTAAAAAAGGCTTGATAGATGAGCTGCCTTGAGCTAATAATGGTCCACATGCTGCTGTATTTTATCCCTGAATGCCGGATGACTTATATAACTTATCCGCCACCAACTAGGGTTCAAGACGCAATGTTTTAGGGCACTTTCTGCCTGGCAAACTAACATCAATTTTTCTGGTCTCTGTAACAATACCTAATTTTTGCATTTAAATTATTTTATTGTCAGAAGGCGTACAACATGTAATGAAAAATAAAGCATTTTTGAACATTGCATAACAGTTGTGCTAAAATACATATTTACAATAAAGACATTTTGTGAAAGTCAGCTGGCTATTCCTTCTTATTTTTACTTTTTAGGTTAATAATTTTTCTTATTTTTTACTGTGATTGGAATTTAAGAGATACCTAAAACATGGTAAAAAAGACAATAGTAAAGAGTATATCTGCAGGAAACACCAAAGTCCTATTAGCTATCATCCCTCCAGCAGTATTAGCTTATTATTTACAATATCTAACCTGGGCAATCACCCTTGGGTTACCCTAGGGCAGGCTTCAGTAAGCGACCTCTCCTTTCCTGGGATGATTTTACCGCCGGTTGCTTCTGAAGGGTCTCCAGGGTTCCCCCACTCCGGTCCTTCCCCCAGTGTCGCTTCAACCAGTAACAAATGTTTTATATTTGTAAAGCGACCCAATGATCCCCCTTGATAGAGGTTTATCTTTACAAATTTTGGAGAACCAATTTAAGACCAGTGTCCCCTGTTTCTGGGTCAGGGAGTGTGTGAAATGCCTCAGCCTACAGTAATTGTAATGTTCTGACAGCGGTAGCTCATGCTTGTCCCTCAGTTCCTCATAGGTGAGCATCTGGCCCTTTACTAACCAGTCTCCCAGTCTATCTAGTTTCCTTGACCTCCACCAGTGTTGTGATGTTGTGCTCATGTGTTTTCGGGGCCTGAGGGTGTTCAAGAATTGGGGTCATTTGGGTGGATCCAGGGAACAAACCCGTGTGTTTCTTGGCCCATTTCTAGTATGATAGTGAGTGTCTGATTAGGAGGTTTGGCGAGTTTTTAAGGCTCTGAGGCAATTCTGATAGCCAAGCCACCTTGTCCCAGGTTAAGGGCCTTAAAGTGTGGTTCTCTAAATACACCCAGGCCGGTTGATGCCCTATAGAATGTGCTATTGGGAGGAAAGATGACTGAGCTGCCTTGTGGTAATATTTTAGGTTTAGACACGATAGTCTCCCCTCTGACTTATGAAGGTACATCATTTTCTTTGTGATGCGTGAGGGAGAGTGGTTCCAGATAAACTGAAATATTTTCCTTTGAATATTTTCTAATTATTTTTATTTAATCGGGATCGGGAGTGTTCGAAATATGTAGAGCAACCTAGGAATGACATTCATTTTTATCGTATTTATTCTCCCTAGCCATGATAACCTATACTTTGTCTTTTTACTCAGGTCATTAATTATTGTTTTATAAAGTTTGGAGTGGTGGTTGGCTTTGTACAAGTCCCCTAGCTTAGGGGTTAGTCGGATTCCCAGGTAGTTTATGTGGTTCTTATCCCACTTAATATTAAACTTCACTTGGAGACCCTGCTTCTCTACTGCTGTTAAGTCAATCGCTAGTGCTTCTGTCTTCTCTATGTTCAGTTTAAGGCCAGAAAACTGACCAAACTCCTCCATAGTTCGAATCAACTCTGGGACCGATTGGGTAGGGTTTGAGAGCATACACAGCAGGTCGTCTGCAAATAGACAAGTTTTGAAATGGTGATGACCTATTTTTATGCCTGTGATCCCAGCGTTGGCCCTAATTGTCTGAGCCAGGGGTTCTATTGCTATTGCGAATAGAAGGGGAGAAAGGGGGCACCCCTGTTTTGTTCCTCTTTCTATTTTAATTAAGGATCTCTCATCTCCCGGAATCTGTAACCTTGCCCTGGATGATTTGTATAATGAGTGTATGAGATTTATGAAATGGCCTTTAATACCAAATTTTTCAAGCGTGGCGTATAGGTAAGTCCACTCCAGGGAATCAAACGCCTTTTCAATGTCAAAGCCATAAGACAGGCTTGAATTTTAGAGGCTTTGGTGTGGTACAGTAGGTTCATGACTTTTCTAATGTTGTCTCCCGCTTGCCTATGGGAGACAAAGCCTACTTGGTCATTATGTATTAACTGAGGCAAGAAGGATGACATTCTATCCGCTATTATTTTTGACAGGATCTTTGTATCACAGTTTAGTAATGATATTGGCCTGTAGTTTTTTGGTTCTAGGGCATCTCGACCCTCCTTAGGGAATAGAGCGATATCTGCCCTGTTCAGCTCTGCTGGTGTTTGCTTGCCTTCTAGAACTCTGTTAGAGTGACCAAGTGCGGGCCAAATATGTCTATAAATGTTTTATAATATAAATTGGTGTACCCGTCTGGGCCTGGTGACTTACCAGGTTTGAGGTTCTGGACTGCTTTTCTCACTTCCTCTAGGGTCACTTTGGCATTTAAAGTCTCTAAGTCATTTTCTTCTATTAAGGGGAAATCACAGGAATTAAGAAATCCCCTCATTTTGTGTAGATCTATGTGTTTTGTTGCCGTATAAAGGGTATTGTAAAGTTTTGTAAAAATCTTCTGGATCTTATTTGGGTTCGTTGTTTTTTCTCCCTTCAGGGTCTTAAATTGAAGTATCCTATTTTGTGTTGTTTTGGTTTGTAGTTTCCTGGCTAGTAACGGGCCAGGTTTATTGGCTTAATTGAATCCGATAGGAATAAATAGTACAACTGAACACACCACTCCTATCTGGTGGCACCTTAGATTGCACGCGCAGTGCCCCAAATTTGAAGTGGGAGGACCGACCAAGCATCTTCTTCCATCTCCCGCTTCCAAAAATCAATGCCATATACACGTCCCCTATTAGTGGACGTAACAGGGATTAAACCGATAGGAATAGTACTACTTAACAGTATACACCTTATAATAACGCAGACAGAGGCAACGCAGAGAGAGAGGAGTCTGAAGAAGAGGAGTCAGAGGAGGAAGGTGGCTTTGAGGAGTTGGAAGACCAAACACAGCAGGCATCCCAGGGGGCTTGTTGTCACCTTTCGGGGACCCTTGGTGGCTGGGTGGAGGAAGAGACCTTCAATGACATCAGTGAGGACAAGGAACGGGACATGGCTAGCTTGGTATCCAACCTTGTGCAAATGGGAAGTTTGCGGTTGTGCAAAGGGACTGTTTGCGGTTGTTTGCGGTGCATTAAATGGGGAGATTGGTCTGTTACTGTGAAGCGAGTGTAACCCTTACACTACCTGATTGATACAACATCATACCTGATGTTTTAAAGCATGTTATTCCAAACAATTTAGGAATGTTAGGTGATTTATGCCCTTTATGGCTTAAAACCAGACTCTGCATTAACTATGTAATTTTCCGTGGGAGTTTTGCCATGGATCCCCCTCCGGCATGCCACAGTCCAGGTGTTAGTCCCCTTGAAACAACTTTCCCATCACTATTGTGGCCAGAAAGAGTCCCTGTGAGTTTTGAAATTTCCCTACCCATTGAAGTCTATGGCGGTTCGCCTGGTTTTATGTTCGCGACATCTCTATTCAAGACTCATAAATTTGGAGTTACCAATGGGACGAGACAGGGCTGTCCCCTTTCCCCCATTGTTTTTGCTTTAATAATGGAACCGCTAGCCACTTCCATTAGAATTAATTCCCAAATACAGGAAATAACAATTGGGAATTTACAGCATAAAATTATGCTTTATGCTGATGATGTGATTGTGTTTGTCTCTAACCCCACTGATGCCCTAAAATCTCTGCATGCAACAATAGATAGTTATGCCAAAGTCTCTAATTATAAAATAAATATTGATAAGTCGCAGGTTCTTTCTTTTCATTTATCTAGTTGTGAGAGAGATTATTTGAAACTTAAATATCAGTATAATTGGCACTCAGCAGCATAACTCACATGGGAATTACTTTTCATAGTTCTATTCCATTTATAATTAAACATAATTATAATCTGTTATTATCTAAACTTTCTGACATTGTTTCCTCTTGGAAACCCCTGAATTTAAATCTTTCAGGCAGAATAGCAGCTGCTAAAATGTCACTTCTCCCAAGACTGAGTTATGCTTTTAGATCAATCCCTATTTTCTTATCCAAAACCCTTTTAGTATAATTTCAATCAATTTTTGCTAAATTAATTTTTCAAGGAAAACCAAATAGGGTTAAAAAATGTATAGTTTCCAGAAAGTTTAATAAAGGTGGATTAAAGTATCCAATGATCCAAACATACCACAATGCTACTATACTCTCACATGTACTAAAATGGTTTGATACCCATGAAACATCCAAATGGTGGCAGATAGAAGCTAGTCTGGCAGGGAACGACTCTTTGAGTTCACTGCTATGCAGAAAAGATTTTAAAAGAGATCTGCTTTTGGATGGCTCGGATATTGTTTCTGAAGGTTTAAAGTTTTGGTATAAGTACAAATTAAGAGCTCAATTAATGCCATTCCCTAATCCCGTTATACCTCTCTCTCTATTAGAGAAGGAGTTGGATTTACCTTTTCTGAGACTTTGGAACAGATTTGGTATTCAACGTCTAAGGGATCTTTTTATTAATAATTCCTGGGCTTCTTTTGAGGATTTGGTTAAACTTTATGCTCTTCCTCCTAGATGTTGGTTGGAATATAACAGTCTTACTGCATCATACAGAAGTTCACTGTATTATCAATCCACTCTTAGTTCTCTAACATCTTTTGAAAAAATTATATTAATGAAAGAAAGGAAGCATTTCATATCTAAATGTCATAATATATTAAGAGAGGAAATGGATAAACAGATGGTCTGAAGAAGCGTGGTGTAATTAATTATCATTCTCTTATAAGTTAATTAAAAGTATATCTTACAGGGAGGTTCACTTTAAACTTATCAATCAATGGTATCTAGTCCCCACAAAAATAGCTCAGATATCTCAAAATAAAAAGTTAATATTTTGTTGGTCCCACTCTCATATTTGGTGGGATTGTCCCATAATCCAACAATTTTGGACTGACTGTTCCCACCACATTGATATTATTCTTGGTTTTCAGACGTGCTTGTCTACGGATGTTGTCTTGTTCCATATTTTTCCAACTCATACATCTCTGGATGATAAAGCGTTCATGATACAGATTTTTATGGCTGCCAAGCTCAAGATTGCAAAGAAATGGAATCAGTCCAAGGTCTCCTCATGGTACGATATTACAAACTTGGTAGGTAAGAACAGAGATTTAGAAGAGAGATTTTAGTTTAATAAAAGTAAAAAATTATAAATGGAAAATTTGGGATAAAGATAAATATCTTTCGTTAGTTATTTCCTGCACTCGCAGTGGTTTGCTATCTTATGTAACTTTACCCAAGTCAATATTGTTTTTGTGTTATATCTGTTATGTATGTTAATGTTTTTAAAATGTAAGTACAAAATTCTTTAACTTTTATGTTGTAAATCTTATATTTTCTTCAAATTCAATAAAAATAAAAAAATAACAATATTACAGTGCATATAAGATTATATAGTAACCCTAACATTAATTATTGTGGCCCACACTACACGACACATAGAAACCATTATGTCACAGTCCCCACAACAAGTTTCATGTCCATTTCAATAGTCTTGAATATTAGCAACCCAGTGTTCCAGAGTTCCAAATAGCAGGGTCGCTTGTGGGTTTAGGGGAGTCCCAAAATCAGTCATGATAATATATAAATAAATATACAGTCAGGTCCATAAATATTGGGACATCGACACAATTATAATCTTTTTGGCTCTATACACCACCACAATGGATTTGAAAAATGTAAACAAACAAGATGTGCTTTAACTGCATCCAAATCAGGTGAACGGTGTAGGAATTACAATAGTTTGTATATGTGCCTCCCACTTTTTAAGGGACCAAAAGTAATGGGACAGATTAACAGTCATAAAACAAACTTTCACTTTTTAATACTTGGTTGCAAATCCTTTGCAGTCAATTACAGCCTAAAGTCTGGAACGCATAGACATCACCAGACACTAGGTTTCATCCCTGGTGATGCTCTGCCAGACCTCTATTGCAACTGTCTTCAGTCCCTGCTTGTTCTTGGGGCATTTTCCCTTCAGTTTTGTCTTCAGCAAGTGAAATGCATGCTCAATCGGATTCAAGTCAGGTGATTGACTTGGCCATTGCATAACATTCCACTTCTTTCCCTTAAAAAACTCTTTGGTTGCTTTTGCAGTATGCTTCGGGTCATTGTCCATCTGCACTGTGAAGCGCCGTCCGATGAGTTCTGAAGCATTTGGATAAATATGAGCAGATAATATTGCCCGAAACACTTCAGAATTCATCCTGCTACTTTTGTCAGCAGTCACATCATCAATAAATACAAGAGAACCAGTTCCATTGGCAGCCATACATGCCCGCACCATGACACTACCACCACCATGCTTCACTGATGAGGTGGTATGCTTTGGATCATGAGCAGTTCCTTTCCGTCTCCATACTCTTCTCTTCCCATCACTCTGGTACAAGTTGATCTTTGTCTCATCTGTCCATAGGATGTTGTTACAGAACTGTGAAGGCTTTTTTAGGTGTTGTTTGGCAAACTCTAATCTGGCCTTCCTGTTTTTGAGGCTCACCAATGGTTTACATCTTGTGGTGAACCCTCTGTATTCACTCTGGAGAAGTCTTCTCTTGATTGTTGACTTTGACACACATACACCTACCTCCTGGAGAGTGTTCTTGATCTGGCCAACTGTTTTCTTCACCAGGGAAATAATTCTTCGGTCATCCACCACAGTTGTTTTCCGTGGTCTTCCGGGTCTTTTGGTGTTGCTGAGCTCACTGGTGCGTTCTTTTTTTTTAAAGGATGTTCCAAACAGTTGATTTGGCCACACCTAATGTTTTTGCTATCTCTATTATGGGTTTGTTTTGTTTTTTCAGCCTAATGATGGCTTGCTTCACTGATAGTGACAGCTCTTTGGATCTCATATTGAGAGTTAACAGCAACAAATGCAAATAGCACACTTGAAATTAACTCTGAACCTTTTATCTGCTCTTTGTAAATGGGATAATGAGGGAATAACACACACCTGGCCATGAAACAGCTGAGCAGCCAATTGTCCCATTACTTTTGGTCCCTTAAAAAATGGGAGTTACATATACAAACTGCTGTGATTCCTACACCGTTCACCTGATTTGGATGTAAATACCCTCAAATTAAAGCTGAAAGTATGCAGGTAAAGCACATCTTGCTAGTTTCATTTCAAATCCATTGTGGTGGTGTATAGAGCCAAAAAGATTAGAATTTTGTCGATGTCCCAATATTTATGGACCTGACTGTATATTGCAGTGGTAATTACTATATTGTTATATTACGAGAGTTGAGATATGTTATGGTAAAGTTAATCAATATGTATAAACTATTATCATGTTATAATTGTTTATTACATATATACCATTATTGCCTAATAGTTATTTTATTGTAATCCTAAGGTATAATTATGCAATATATATTGAAATTTATAATTCAAAGGGAGATCATTATTGGTGAAATGTTGCTCTATTAAATATATATTTAAGACTACTTGCTTGAGAAAATAATAAAAATTATCTACTTTTATAGAATTGTCAATACTTGTGATATATAAGGGAAAGATGGCCTTGAAATATTGTTATAATCAGGGGGTATATTAAAGTAATTTGGTTTTAATATTATTTTAATTGTCCAATATTTTTACTATAGTGCTTAGTAAAGCTTATATTGGAAAAAAATCATAGATAATCCTAAAAGGTATTTCTTTCAGTGACTGTACTCTTCTTCTATCAGTAATTTTCTCTGAGAAAACAACAATGGGCCTCATTCAATTGTGATTTGGCCAATTGAATAGGGCTCTACTGTATATAAGCACATAACATATTTGTTTATAGAAGTTTTTAGTTAGTGAAGACCTTGCTTTTGGATAGAAGTTCAGTAACTAAAAACTTGTGTAAAAAAAAATGCTATGTGCTTATATAGAGCCCTATTCAATTGGCCAAATCGCAATTGAATGATGCCCAATATTAGCAGCTATGTACATATTCAACATGGGTTCTCTGATGATCCAGTGGTTAAGATTCCGTGCTTTCACTGCTGTGACCTGGGTTTGATTCCAGTCACACTACCCTGAAGCCAAACAGGGTTCTATCTGGTCAGTACTTGGATTGGAGACTACCTAGGAATACCAGGAGTTGTATGCTGTGGATAACTGGAGAAGGCAATGGCAACCCACTCCATTATCTCTTCCATGAATAGCAAGTGGATCAGCATGGTGTGTTATGGCCCATGGGGCCACGGGGAGTTGGTCATGACTGACCGACGCAAACACATACACGTATTCAATATTTTTTGGGAAAATTAGAATTTATTTTGGAAGATACTGTTTACGAGTACAGGAATCTATTTTCTCTGTTGCAACAAATACTGAGAGCTGGATGATCAGGGTGAGTGTTTGTAGTTATCAGTGCATGGAGAAGTCGGGGAAGAGGGAATCAGCAGAAGTCAAAAGCCTTTGTTTCATAGTAGGATAAGATTGAAATTGAAATCACATCCCTTGCTTCTCACTGGTCCAGGAGCAGACACCTTGCACAATTCAATGTAACCACAACTCTCCAGAAATGTAAAAGCTAATCTCAAACAACTTCCCTACATGGTCCCTTTCCAGGACCAGCTATCTATCAATTTTGGGGACACAGTAGATGTCCGTAATTAAATGTTTACTTTTTGCAATGCATATGGCGAATTCTATAAAAATACAGTATTCTTACATTTTTGCACTGTACCTTAAACTTAATTATTTTTTATATTCAGTTCTGAAAATGTCACCAGGATTCTCTGATTATTTTACTGTGCCCAAAATTCCTGAATCAATTCAGGAATAATCATTCTACATTTTTTAAAGTCATTTTCCACTGCACCCTTAAACTTAACTAAGGGCCATATTAAATTCCAAGCCCGTAGCGGCACCGGTATACCCGCAAAGCCTGCAGGCTTGAAACTCGGCCAAGTTACAGAGCGATAAAATTAGCGAAGCCCACAACAGAAGTGGCTGACATTCAAACTCGTAAACCATTCTTGCACACGTTGCTTGTGCGGCCGTGAACATGATCAATTAGTTAAACCTGTAGTTACCAATAGTAAAAGAGATCATCATCATTATGTCACTGAGAAATGGATGTTAGATTTCAAACCCGTAAGTATGAGTTACGATCGGACCCTAATTCCAGAAATAATACAATATTAACAAATCAATCAATATATTCTAGTCCATGCAAGTTCTATTATATGTATTACCACATTGATTGCCGGGATCGAAATAACACAGAAATGAAAAAAAAAAGTATTTTATATTGCAGATTTGTGAGCTTGAGAATATTGTGCTATTAATTTTAATACCTAACATCACTTTTCCTTTAATTCAAATTACAGTATTGTGTTGATATTTACAGTGCTACGGACAAGACTTTAACCCCCTTGCAGGTCCTCTCTACTACCCGTAGGCATTTTGGCTCCATTTGCCGTTTACAAGTTTGAACGCCAGTGGATTTGTAACATTTTAATAGCGATTTGCGAACGTAAAATTTACGGGCTTGACAGATCAAAGGCTTAGCGGCAACGGAGTTATGATTTCCACAGCCCATTGGGTTTTTCCATCTGTAACCCGCGGATCGTTTCCGGGTAGCTGCAAGAGGCCAGTTTAATAGCCATAAGTCTAGCTGGCTCCTTTACAGGATATGAGTTTTAAAGTTGGGGGAATTTAATAGGGATGTAAGTCTCTAATTGTGAAGTATCCTTCATGTAATATTTTAAATTGCATTTCTTGAAACTCAAGAGATGATGAGGACTTTTAAACTACTTTGCTAAATCAGTATATTTTATGCTGTTTGACACTATATATTTTAAGTTTTTTAAATGAATAATAAGATATCTTCATTCATCTCTTAGAAGATTATATATTCCTACCCATTTAATGGTTCTTGCTTGGGAACTTGTAATTATTATTTTTTGATGTATGAAATCCTCCCAGATAAACTGATTCTTAAATTTAGTCAGAATATATAGCAATTTATTTGAAGAAAGAAAAAAAAAAGATTCTGTGGAATCTGAAATGAACTGTGTAAATGAAAACATTATTTTATTCTGAATATCTATCAAGCTTCCCCTTAACCAGGGAAGAACTTGGGATTAATATGCATAAATCAAGGGTGTATTCTTATGAATACTTGTGTAGGCTGACATGGGTAGATAAAGAAAATGTCAAAGTAGTATTTTAGATATATTATTATTCAATACTATGCATTCTAATCAATATAAAGATATGTCTTGAAGAAGCTCTTGTGTCTTGTATTTATTTGTTTTTATTATTAGGTCTTCTAAAGCACCAGCATATTCTGAAAAGCTTTTTAGAGGGGTATAGTAAATACATGACAATATGACAAACAACAGAATATATTCTTATAAAAAGCTACCTTCATACCAAAGTGCCTTACAAGATTATACTGTAACTATGTGAGCTGTCAAAGTAGATAACAAAAGTTAAAGGAAGCACAGAAAGGATTTATGCTGTAGATGTGCCTGGACAAACTGATGTGTAGGTATGTGACTAAAGTGAAAGAGAAAAAGAGGTAGAACGGCTAATTAGGATGCACACTACTCAGGGAGTAAGAGTTTAAGTGTGGATTAGATAGAGGTCAGAGAAAATGTAAAAAAAACAAGTTAATTAATGATTATGACTAAGGATGTGGCAAACGTGGAAATAGCAGCTAATAGTGCAGGTACCTACATTATAAACGAACAATAATCACAAAGGGGTGGGTATGAACAAGGCTGGTGGGAGGACATGTTTGTTTTGTCAAAGGGGACATGGAACACAATTCTTTTTTCATTAATTACAATGAGAAGCTTTAAATATTACCAAAGTTGTGTTTTGCATGACAAATATTAAGTAAAACCTTTTTAACCCCCACTGCAACTAACAGGAAGTGCACCGATCATGCAAAGGTCTGTAGATCTCGTTGGCAGAAAAGTATGAAGCATATATCTATATTACTGCTCACTGCCTGATAGGGCCAAGCTTTCATATCAGTTTTTTTTTCACTTCATTCTTTTTCCATATACATTTTCTATATACACTATGTGGCCATATTAAATTCCAGCCACATAAGTCCAACGTGTAGCACGTAAGGGCTGCGTGCTTCAAAGTTGGCAGACTTACGTTGCTATTTAATTAGAAAGGGCTGCAAGTTACGAGCGAGAGACGCTATCTCATAAACAAGTTCGCAGCCGTCCCTAGGTGGTAAATCTTCACATAGACAAGGGATTTTGCCTAAAATGATGGACTGTGGGCAGCATTCACTTGAGAAATTGTAGCCCATAAATAATTTGCTATTCAATTGGTGTCTTTTTGCGATCCACAAACGATCTACGGGTTACAGGCTGAAAATCCCTGCGGCTGTTACAACCGTAACTTACAACCAATCTAAGTCTTTAATCTTTAAAGACTGCAAGAGTTACAAATTGCTATTCAATTGCTGCAATTCCTTAAGCAATCTGCAGGTTTGCAATTGAATGAGACCCCAGGTCTATAAAAGTGTGATGTATGACAGGAAGGCTGCTCTTGCAACATCTTGCAACTCAGTATGAGGTACTAAAATGGCATGTTTGTTGAGCATGCAAGAAACTAACAAAATTAGCAGCTTAATAAGCCATGGGCATTAATGCATTTCCAGAGAAGATCCTCAGTTTAGCAGGCTATGCTTGTGCATGGAAGCTGCCATACTTCCTTTTTAATCCACAAAGGCCACGTTACAGAGCAGTGTCAAGAAAGGCTTGCATTTATACTTGCAAGCTGCTTCTACAAGTCTATAGGAGAGAGGAGGAAGATGTACTGTGCTGAAATATTTTCTGAAATCACCAATAAATCAACCAAACCCCTTTCCCTCCTCGCTTAAATAGGGGATATGGACTATGGAGGTCAATTGGGGTCTCCAGTGGGCACTTATTAGTTAATTAGGGTGGGTGATGGTAGAATAGGGGTGTTGTAAGGTGTTAAGGCTCCCTGAGTGTAAAAGAGTCCTTAGGGCACCTCAATGTTTATATTATTAGGAGGAGGGGTTGATAAAACCCCTACATGCTTTATATCACCTCTGCAACCACAGCAAAAAGGGTAATCTAGTAATAATTTAGGTTCTATAAGTGCAGTCACTAGCCTTTGTGGTTGTTTAAAATAGGGCTTTGGGCACTAACAAGTTAAAGGACTAATCATATTTACACCACATTACCATGAAGAGCTGCTGTAATCATGTACATTTGTATAGAAAAACATCTTAACCATGTTTTAATTAATTGATTCTGTATTATTCATCTTGTGTGGCCTTTTCTTAATGATGTTAAAATGGATTATTAACAACTTTCAATATAGCTCTTAAACCTTTTTATAGGCTGCCAGAATTGAATCGACTTCACCTTAGTCTACCTTAATGTGAATACAAATTATAATAATAATGCATTTGTTTTATGTTATGATAGAACTTAAAACAAGGCACACAAGATGTCCCTCGGAGGTGCCTAAACATTTAATTAAACCAATACGTTACAGATTATTTTGTTTCAACAATTGTGTTAAAGAGTCACAGGGAGTGTTACAATTATGAAAAATGTACATAGAAAAACAAATATTTATCATTAGTTGCTGTTATTTGTAATATTATTGTTGGATAAGTAATTTTGAACGTTGCTATTTTTAACCTTCCTTGTCTCTTAACTTGCATCATTATTTAACACTCATAGTGGTATTAGGTTACAGAGGAGAGTATGCCTATTTGGTTGAGCTAGACAAATCTCAGAGGGTTATAATTGGCAATTTAATCACACACACACAATATGATTTTTACTTACTGAAGTGATTTGTTGAATGGATATTTTAGACCATGTTGAGAAATATTTATACTGTATCATGGTGTCTCCTGTATTTCGCTCCAAGAGACACAGCAGATGTTTCTTATATTTACAACTATAGATAGTAGTGCTATAATCACTATTATGTATATACATTTAGAAGTAATTAGCAAGCAATTTTAAGTCTAACACGAGAGATAGAGCGGATGCTTAGAGACGATGAATTATAAACATCAGTGTTTACTGTAAGCAAATGCATTTTAAAATTATCATTCAGTTGATAAAGTATTTATTACATGAAGTTCTATGTTGTTCTATATTGGCAAACTATGTTGCGTCATTTTAATGGAAATAGAATGCATCCCACATGTTTTACATGAGAGACAACAAATAAGTATTGATCATGATGAGAGGACACAACTGTGGTTTATTTTTTCTTGATTATCACAAGACAGAATTGCTATATTATACATGTGAAATGAAACAAAAAGGAAGTGCTACACCACTTTACTCATCACTGCTGACTGACATACACTTCGGAAATATGTCAACAGTTCATATAAAAGATTTAATGTATATATATATAAAGATGGATGTGCAGGAGACAAGAAGATTAGGGAGCAGGAGAGGAAGACATGGTTGTACAAGAGATGAAAGAATGGAATGTAGGGGAGGAACATATTCTGATGTTGTCATGACCCAGAGATGAGGGGCCATTTGTACCTCAACACCTCCTGCTTTCTTCTACATGAATCCCTCTAGGTTGTGAATTTGGGGTGAAATCTCAGTGCCCAGCAGAACACCCCCTAGGATATTGCAAGCTAAGTCCTTTGGTTACTATCTTAATACAAATAATACAACTGTTTTCCATCCCTTTGTTTACGATTAGAATACAAGAAATAGAAGCACACATCTTTGCTTAGTGTGTCAGACTCAGACTCCCTTTATTCTTTCTTACTTTTTTTAAAACAGCCCAAAAGATCCACCTCCCCACTCATTCCTCCCCCGACATTCCTTCCTCTGAGATATAACTGATCTGATTTATTTCTGTTTCAGTAGCGCAGCTAGATTTCTCTTGGTCTCCAGATCTGGTCTGCTTTTCAAACCCAGAGGGGCAATAATCTAACTTCAAGTTTTATAACTATCTGCCCAGAGCCAAAGTATCTGGCCAAAATAGCTTGGCTTCTCCTCTCCTGGATACCTGGCAGTGGAGAATGGAATTCCTAATATCATAATGCTTAACACAGCATATAAACCATTGTTGACCTCTATCTGCATCACACAGTGAACATCATACAATGTGATATAGACAGGATCAACAAGACACACACATTAAATGATTTTCACAATTCTACATCAGCACCAAAAGTTTCTGTATGAACCTACATCCCCCCCCCCCCCTTCGTGCTCTCTCTGATAAAACAAACATTCCATCTTTGTCCTGTAACCTTTGAAGTAATTATCATATTATGTCCAAGGGCCTACTTCTGAGTGCAAATAAATTATTTAAACTTTAGATAATGACCCGTGTAAGTGTTAGTGTGTTCAGTGTCATGTATTTTCAAAGTCCTGCGTGCCTGACGTTTTTTTTATATGTCTTACTGTCTTCAGCGTCGTGTATTTTGTACGTTTTGCGAGCCTGACATTGCTAAGCCTCGTTTTCATGATGATTCTAAAATGTTACGGTTTTCATCCGCCATTTTTTTCCTTGTGTAGGTGATTTTCGAGTAACTAAAAATGCAAACTATGGGTGTTATTCGCTTGCAACCTCACTCCCAGGCTTCCTGTGTCTCCCCCTGTGCTGAGTGTGAGAGTGTTATCATTTTTTGTACATGATTTTCTTTTGAGGGTGGGTTTTTAGAGTTACGCGTTTAAAGAACTGCTCGTCAAGTGCTGCGCTGCTGGCAAGCCTCGCTTTGCGAGGGCCTAAGGACTGCGCTGTTGGCTGCAAGAGCCCCTTTGGCGCTCATTGCAGCCTAAGTAATGCACTGATGGCGAGCCTTGCTTCGCGAGGCTCGCAGTTCGACTGCGCTGCTTGCACGCCTCACTTTGCGAGGCGAGCGGTTGCTTCCCTTGCTTCACACCAACATTGCAAACGTCCCCAACACTGAAAACTATATATTTAATCCCTATTAGGCCCGAATGCTAACAGACCATGCTCTTTGGGGATCTGGGATAACAAATCAGAGGTTATTAGGTTATTAAAGAGGTTATTAGGGTCATAACAAAATAGTCCATGATAGTACAAAATAGTCTTTGAGTTCAATTACCATGTTCCCCCCAAGACCCACACAGGTCATAGTCCTAACAAGTCCAGTCTGGCCTCCAGGGTATCACAGATATAGGAGAGTAAAAGATGAGGGGTGCAAAATAGGAAGAGATGGGGATGCAGGATTGGAAGAGATGGAGTATGGGAGAGAAAACTTGATGGGTGCAAGAGTGGAAGAGATAGGGGAGGCGGGTGAGGAAGAGATGGGGGATGCAGAAGAGAAGTTGCTATGAAAAGACAAAAAAGAAGTAATAAGCAGATTAGAGACCTGCTGGTATCTATCAATGTTCATGGGGATCAGCTTTGGGATCTAGAGCATTTTAAACAGGGTGGTACTAAATGTGACACCTGCTTTCTTCACTTGGGCTTGATAGGGCTATTATGGCCAAACCTACCCAGCAGATCCACCATATTATTTTGATCCCTTCACCAAGACAGCTGATGTCTATATATTGCCCTTACTCAGATGCAGTATTTCAAAACAAAAATTTAAATCAGGCTCACCATTATGCAAATCATGAACTGCTTTAATTGTTGTTGTAATTCATAACAGGTTCAATCAATGCATATTTAAACTTGAGCTGATAACATTATGTAACAGTTTGTGTATCTTCTGGATTTTGTATACATTACTATTGACAAGGTTTCATCTGCAAGGTCTCATAGCATCCACTTCATTAATATCTTCTCTAGAAATGTTGACATATACATATATCTTCTAGATAGGTTTCCTCCCCTTTTATTAGGAACATACACACACTTCATTAATGGTACAGGATTAGGGCAGCCATTTTCTCTGACACATACAGTATGTATCTTCCAGATACCTTTTTCCAGATATATATTAATCCTTGCTTCCCTATGGATTCTGATATATATATATATATATATATATATATATATATATATATATATATATCCTCCAGATATCTAATTCCATATATATTGTGGTAGATTAGCCTGATACCTTATAGATTAATAGGAAGGAGATCCGGTATTATTTAATTTTTTTATTTAACAGTCCAAAATTTATACCACATAATAGCTTACGCCAGCCAAAGTTATATCAAAACACTCAGTTCTCTTGAATGTATCTTCATCAGTAGAAAAGGGGAGCATTCGGCCCGCCCATCTCTCCACAATCCTCCAACCTCCAGGGACCCTTTTATTTTGTGGCACTTATGCTTCTCAGGAAGTCCTCACGCTCAGACTTTTCCCTGGGGTTGAACACAGTACACACTTCGGTGCCTTTTTCTCCGGTGCCTGTCATTTTAAGCCACATGCCTTTGTCCCAGCCTGGGTATCCACCTCTCGGGGTCTCTGCAAACCGACTTTGCTCTGTGGACAACTTTGCTCTGCAAACCAACTTTGGCTCTGCAAACCAACTTTGCTCTGCTCTGCAAACCGACTTGGCTCTGCTCTGCAAACAAACTTCCCGAAAACAATCTTTACTCTCTCACTCCAAATCATCAGCTTTTCTCTAGCTGAGGACAGCAGCAACCTAACTGGGCCTCTTTCAGCAGACTTCACATACTGCTCACACTGCTTAGGCCCAAGCTGAAGTGAGAGCTCCACCCATCTCTCTGCTATTGTCTTAAAGGCAATCCACAACTGGGCTTCAATTAGCCTCTGATTACTGCCCTGAGTTAACTCTTTCGTTTCTAAGGGAAATCTTCCAGGATCTTTAGTCAAACCGACCTCTATGGGCACTCCTTGCTTGACTCTGTTACATATCTTCCCCCTTCCCTCAACACCATGTGGTTGAGCTACATGAGCCGAGAGGCTGTAAACGCTCACTGGTAGCTTTATCTTCTCCTCATCCTCTTCCTTAAGGGGCTCCCGTTCATAGTGCATTATAGTATCTAGAGCAAATATGCAGTATGGGCTTGGGTCTGTCTCCACCCCCTTGAGCTTAACAGCACGCATACTTCCACGAACCAGGAGAAGAAGTAAGGCTTGAGATACCCCTCAAATTGACAGGGATTACAGGTCAGGGTTAGGTTATAAAAAAATATCCAAATCTTTGATGATCCCCAGGAGCACCATCAAATATATCATAACCAAATGGAAAGAAGATGGCACATCAGCAAACCTGCCAAGAGACGGACACCCACCAAAACTCATGGACCGGGCAAGGAGGGCATTAATCAGAGAGGCAGCACAGAGACCTAAAGTAACCCTGGAGGAGCTGCAGAGTTCCACTGCAGAAACTGGAGTATCTGTACATAGGATGACAATAAGCCGTACAACAATAAGCCAAGTTGGGCTTTATGGCAGAGTGGCCAGAAGAAAGCCCTTACTTTCAGCAAAAAATCTAAATGGCATGTTTTGGGTTGGCAAAAAGGCATGTGGGAGACTCCCAAAATGTATGGAGGAAGGAGCTCTGGTCTGATGAGACTAAAATCGAACTTTTTGACCATCAAAGAAAACGCTATGTCTTGCCCAAACCCAACACATCACATCACCCAAAGAACACCATCCCCACAGTGAAACATGGTGGTGGCAACATCATGCTGCGCCGGGATTTTTTTCAGCAGCCGGGACTGGGAAAATGGTCAGAGTTGAGGGAAAGATGGATGGTGCTAAATACAGGGATATTCTTGAGCAAAACCTGTACCACTCTGTGCATGATTTGAGGCTAGGACGGAGGTTCACCTTCCAGCAGGACAATGACCCCAAACACACTGCTAAAGCAACACTTGAGTGGTTAAGGGGAAAACATGTAAATGTGTTGGAATGGACTAGTCAAAGCCCAGACCTCAATACAATAGAAAAGCTGTGGTCAAACTTAAAGATTGCTGTTCACAAGCGCAAACCATCCCAAAAATCCCAGTGGTATGATGTGGCAAGCTCATTTAGACTTATCCAAAGCGACTTGAATTGCCGCAAAAGTTTGCTCTAAAAGTATTGACCTTAGGGGGGTAAATAGTTATTCACATTGAATTTTTCTGTTATTTTGTCCTATTTTCATCTTCAAAGTTGTGGGCATATTCTGCAAATTAAATGATGCAAATCCTCAAACAATCCATGTTAATTCCAGGTTATGAGGCAACAAAACACGAAAAATGCCAAGGGGGGTGAATACTTTTGCAAGGCACTATAGTCCTGACCAGGCCGGTTTTTCTCAGTGTCTGTCTGTCACCTGCTGGTGCCTCCATGCTCCCCAGGACATCTGGACTCTCTACTTCGGGCTGTCCAAGGTCCATCTCACAAACCATCTCGGGGAAACCCCAGGAACACTGATTTTCCATGAAGCTTGTGACTAAAGCATGTTGGTCAAAAGGTTTCTTCTGCAGCTTTCGTTTTGGTACAGTATTCCTCATAGACTGTAAAGATACGTCCTCTCTCAGGGTTGCATCTTGCTCTTGGATCTGCGCTTCATCTTTCTTTCTGCTTACAGCAGGCATACTCTGTACCATGCAAGGTCTGCAATTACCCCTCTCTGCCCTGACGGATATCTCAGACTTTTGTTCTTGCTGGAATGTCTCCAGCTGTTCAGCGACTTCAGGCTTGCATTCCACACATAGGCTAGCACCCATCTTTGCAGCCCTGTGAGTTTTGGGCTTCTGAAAAAAACTTGCAATTTCAGCATTCTCAGCTCTCACACATTTTTCTTCTTCTTCTCACTTTGCTTCTAAGGTTTCTAACTTTTCATTTTTCTTTGCTGCCTTTAGTGCCATCTTCTCCTCATTAATGTGTTGCAAATCCAGTTCACCCTGCTTATGCTGGATATTTTGCTGCATATTCAGCTGAAGAATCTCCTCTGTCTTTTCCTGTACAAGCTCCTGCTCTATGCTTTGCTTATGAGCTTCTTGTAGACATTACTCTACATTTAAAGTAGCGTCTTGGGTATGCAGGTTCTGGAGGTCCGCTTTAGTCTCTTCTGGACATGCATCACTCTGAGCCAACTGTGTCTGTGTCTTCATATCAGAAGGATTAGTCATCCTCTGTGCTTGTGGAGCATGTAACAGCAGTTCCTTCTGTATCACAGTTGCTTTCCTCTACTTTCAGGATTCTTCTATCTCTTGTAGCTAAGAAGTGAAATTGGTGATCTCTCCTACTCTCTGAGATACATGATTAGTGAGGAGATCTTGCTTCTCCTGTTTACCATTGTGCTGCAGCTCCCACACAACGGACTCTTTCAGCTTATACCTGGGAGGACTCTTCCTCTGCTCCGAAATAGGCATCTGTATCTTATTTCTGTATGACACTCTGTAGTAATCAAATGCAGGCTTCCTCCACCATTCAGGAATGTAATCTGGCATCATCTTGACACCCCTCACATTAGTAGCAATTTGCCTGTCTTCCATTTTAGGCTATTCAGTCCTACTGGAATAGAGCTCATCTTTATGTCTTGCTGTACTTGTTTCCTTTCTTGCCTTTCCTTGTCCATAATGCTTTGTTTTATTGGCACCTGAGACCAAGATCTCTCTGGATACTTTACAATTTTAGTAGGACTCATCTACATTCTCTGCTTCTTATGTCCTTGCTGGGGCGATGGTTCCTCTTTCACCATGTTAAACTCTAGATTATTTATTTTCCTTATTTTTCACTTTAGTAAGGATTCCAGTTTCTTTATCAAAATTAGGACATTCTTCCTTTGTAAGAACACTGGCTGTAATCATCTGTTTGATCTCCACTTTCTCTGGGTCAGAGATCAACACCTTGTCCTTTTCTCTTTGACCTTTACTCATCAGTCACTTTTATATCATCATCTTGCTCCAGGAGCCAAGGTTATTCATCTGCACCAACAGTCTCTTTTGCTTTCTCAGCAATCTCTGTTACTTTCTAGCAGTCTCACTTGCTCTTTCTGCAGTCTCTTTGATGCGCTCTGCAGTCTCACTTGTGTTGTCTGCAGTCTCACTTGCACTCCCTTCAGTCACTTTTGGCTCTGCATCGGTCTTTCTTGTCATCTCAGCAGTCTCTTTTGCCATCTCAGCGGTCTCTTTTGCCATCTCAGCAGTCTCTTTTGCCATCTCAGAAGTCTCTTTTGCCATCTCAGTGGACTATTTTGCCGTCACAGCAGTCTCAGCAGCCTCTTTTGCCATCTCAAAGGTCTCTTTTTTCATCTCAGCAGTCTCTTGTGCCTTCTCAGCGGTCTCTTTTGCCATCTCAGCAGTCTCTTTTGCCGTCTCAGCAGTCTCAGCAGCTGCTTTTGCCATCTCAACAGTCTCTTTTGCCGTCTCAGCTGTCTCTTTTGACGTCTCAACTGTCTATTCTGCCTTCTCAGCAGTCTCAGCAATCTCTTTTGCCATCTCAGTGGACTCTTTTGCCGTCATAGCAGTCTCAGCAGCCTCTTTTGCCATCTCAGAGGTCTCTTTTGCCATCTCAGCAGTCTCTTGTGCCGTCTCAGCAGTCTCTTTTGCTGTCTCAGCAGTCTTTTTTGCTGTCTCAGCAGTCTCTTTTGACGCTCTCTCTGCCATCCACCAGGTTTCTAACTCCTGACTTATTTCTTCATCAGGTTCGGTTTGCCTTCCCTTAACAGTGAAACTGATTTGTAAACTTGGGTAGACAAGCATGTCCCTTGGATAGCGATAAAAAAAAATCCCAGGAGTGCAATCTCTGTACTCTTTTTACTCCTATTCTGTTAAGGATCTCTTTCTTCAGGATACAATAATTTGTTGCCTTTTCTTCAGGCAAAACCACATATGCTTTCTGAGCTTCTCCGCACAGATAGGGACCCAGGACTGTGGGCCAGTGCTTTTTAGGCCAGCCTTCCCTAGTGGCAATCCTCTCAAAATTCCAGAGATATGTTTCTACATTATCATGAATGGTTATCTTCATTAGGAAGCGATTTGGATTAATGTTTCCACTTTTTCAATTGCTGCAGCTGCTCTTTCTGTGCTTCTAAAATGTCTCTCAGGTGGACTCTGTCTACTTCCACTTGTTTATTCATCTCTTGCTATGCCGCTGTAGACAGCATTAAAGCTTTTACTACCTCCTCCCTTTTGGACCTGGATCGAACTCCTAACACCAGTTGTGGTAGATTGACCTGTTGCCTTATAGATTAATAGCAAGGAGATCAGGTATTATTTAATTTTTTTATTTAAAAAAACAAAATTTACACCACATAATAGCTTACGTCGGCCAAAGTTATATCAAAACACACAGTTCTCATGAATATATCTTCATCAGTAGAAAAGGGGAGCATTCAGCCCGCTCGTCTCTCCGAAATGCTCCAACCTCCAGGGACCCTTTTATTTTGTGGCACTTATGCTGCTCAGGAAGTCCTCACGCTCAGACTTTTCCCTTTAGTAACTTTTTCTCCGGTGCCTATCATTTTAAGTCGCTTGCCTTTGTCCCAGCCTGGGTATCCACCTCTCGGGGGTCTCTGCAAACAAACTTTGCTCTGTGGACAGCTTTGTTCTCCAAACCGAGTTGGCTCTGCTCTGCAAACCTACTTTGGCTCTACTTGGCAAACCGACTCTGCTCTGCTCTGCAAACCAACTTTGGCTCTGTCTGCAAACTGACTTTGCTCTGTTTTGCAAACCGACCAGGCACTGCTCTGCAAACAGACTTGGTTCTGCTCTGCAAACCGACTTCCCGAAAACAATCTTTACTCTCTCACTCGCTCCACCCATCTTTCTGCTGTCGTCTTAAAGGCAATCCACAGCTGGGCTTCAATTAGCCTTGTATCACTGCTTTGAGTTAACTCTTCCTTTCCTAAGAGAGATCTTCCAGGATCTTTAGTAAAACTGATCTCCTTGCTTGACTCTGTTACAATATATATATATATATATATATATATATATATACATATATATATATATTAAGCTTCTCAGAGTCACTAATCGCTGTTTAACCCCACTTCTCTCTTGCCAAGAGCATCACAGATTGTCTTCAGCCTGGCCTTACCTCAGAGACACCATTACAAAACGACTGCCAGTTAACTGCCTGGCCTTACCTCAGAGACACCATTACAAAACGACTGCCAGTTAAATGACTGCCAGTTAACACTTTTTCACCTGGACACAACCAAACATACAGCAATCAACACAACATAACATAGCATAGCATAACATACAGTAATCAACATACATAGGTCAATCAACTATATAAAACATATTAAATAACTGTAAAACATACTGAGCCCAGTCCCACAATCACATATTCCACGGAGGTAGTCCTGATAGGAGTATTTAAGCAGCCAGGTTAATGGCCAGCCTCAAAATCCTAATCATCCTGGGTGGATCATATTAGTCCCAAGGACTGGTGGTCAAGGGGATCATGACAACTACTCCCCCTTTTAGATGCAGCATCCCGGTGATCCTCTCTATCAGATGAACACCGGTATTCTGCAAAAATTAAGTCCATGCGGAAGTCCATGTGTGGGTTGCTGGGCTACTCAATCCCTTTGGGGCAAATGTGGAACACAATTCCCCTAGGCCTCCCCCTGCCCGAGTCCTTATTTTGAGTGTGCAGGGCAGGTTTTCGTTCTTTTTCTTCTGTACAATGTTCAAGGCAAAAACAAGTCTAGAAGTGACTCCAGTGGATCCCATGCCATAACAACCCTCCCCAACCAGGCCAGTCCCAACAGCCATCCTGTTATGACTAAAACAGTCCATGGGCCTACTGGACCAAAAGTGGGCAATACATCCTTTGTGTCACAAACTGTTGAGGATGGGGGATAGTTCCAGTATAACTTATTAAGCAATCCATCATATTCACATATACCCAGAATATCAAAATTACAAAGCAACATTTCTTTGCTTCGCAGATTCTTGCTGAGCGGGATTTATTTTTACATATTGCAGCTTTTCATACTTAGATAGAGTCTTTACTGAATCACACTTTTGTGGTGTATATATTGGGGTGCCTGATGTAGACCAAAAAGATGTATCTCTATTATCTGACAATTTGTTTGTTTCCACGTGAGCAGGCAAATGTGACAGCTGGGACCTCTTTAAAAGTGATTTTGGTTTCTTGAAATATTTTTCAGTATTCTGCTTGGGAGTCTGAATCAAATATATCTGTATATTTTTGTGTTTCAATTCTTTTTGTAAGGAAATCTTGGTTTCTTCTGCCTCTTTTGCAATTGTTTCCATCTTTTCTATTTGCTGCCTTAGTTGCTCCTTAAGAGAGTTTGCTTCATCAGTTTTGCAAGACAGATCCATTTCCAGACAAGCTAATGAATATTAATTCTTGTTCTCCTGATCTGTAGTGTCCTAATTCTGTGTCATTTTATTCAACCATTTTATTGTACTGGTGCTCATATCTTTTCATTAATGCAACCACTTCAGCAATTTTATGCTGGCAATGGATATCTGTTTCTTTCTGTATTTTGATTGCTTCATCTGCAGCACATTTTAATCTATGAACCTCTGTGTTAAGACATTCTTCTCTTACCTTTGCACCATCTATCTCCTTTTTATTATTGTTGAGTGTTCTTTCATGGTCGATTTTAGTATCCTCAAGTTGTACGTGTAATTCCTTCACCTCAGTTTCAAGAACACTACACTGCTTGCTTTCTCTTGTAATTTTATATTTCAAAGACTTGATTTCTTGTTGTAACTCTTCAATTGTCTTGTTGTTATTTTCTATTTGTTTCTTCAAAGACTCAGCTTGCTTCCTTAACTGATATTTTTTTTCTGCATACTTCTGCTGTAAGTCCTGGATTTGTGTTTCTTTGTCTTTCGGTTCATTCTGTACCTCCTGTAGTTGTGCTACAATAGGCACCTGTTCTGCCTTTTGAGCCTGCACATTTTCAATATCCATTCTTAAGGATGGATGTTTCTTTCAATATTCTTAACTCTTCTTGCTTGTTTGCCAACTCTATTCGTTCGGTCACTAAAAAATCTTCCACTGTTTTGATTGTTTCATCTTTTTCTTGATTACTCTTCTCCATCTGCCCTAATAAATCTTTATTACCCTGTAATTTATTGATCTGTAATTCCAACTCCTTGTTGTGATTATGCAGAACTTTTACCTCACAGACTTCATTACATAACTAACAGATTATATAACTCGCTCAACTGTTACCGGGCACCTCAAATCATTCTAACTGCCAGTTAACACCTTATCACCTGGACACAACCAAACATACAGCAATCAATACAAAATAACGTAACACAGCATAGCATAACATACAGTAATCAACGTACATAGGACAATCAACTTAATAAAACATATTAAATAACTATAAAAAATACTGAGCACAGACCCACAACCACATATTCCCAGAAGGCAGTCTTGATAGGAGTCTTTACACCTCCAGGGTAATGGCCATTCTCAAAATCCTAATCATTTTGGGCAGATCATATTAGTCCCAAGGACTGGTGGTCAGGGGGATCATGACAATCATGGGGATCAGCTTTGAGATCCAGGGCATTTTAAACAGGGTGGTACTAAATGTGACATTCAGTTTTATACTGATTTGAATACAATACATTTTAACTCCAGATAAATTCATTAGTAACTGTGACTGGGTGGTTAACATTTCTGTTAATCCATTTTTTTGAGCACCATCAGATAATGTATCCTAGGACCAACTGTGGGGAACCACTAGTAGATCACATCCACACGACTCTTCCAAAGGATCATATGGTGTCTATAGACTAATTATACCTCCATGAGAAATAGTTCCAACTTCTCTACTGTTCCTTCTGTGAAAAACATTGATGGGGACACTAGGGAAAAGAGAGAATACAGAGGAGAGAAAGAGTAGAAAGTGCAGAATGGGCAGGAAGAGGAGAGGTCATGTAGGTGAGAGTCCGAAGACATAAGAGAAAGAATAGTACACAGTTGAAGGAGGAAACTGAGTGAAGCAAGACAGGATAGGAGAGTGAGGTGTCAAGAGTAAACATATTATTTAATTTGTAAGAAAGAGCTTAGCACTGAAGGTAAACCACAGTTAGGGCCCTATTCTATTGCCCAATTCGTAAATTTATACACACTTAAAATCACTCTTAATATTGCTACATATTCGGCAAACATTACTTATTGGCACTAATGAATTCTTAAGTCAATACAACGCATATAAACATTTATAAAAAAAAAACCTGAAGCCAAATTTATGAGTTCAAGGCATTTGTAAGTAGCTAATCGACTATAAGAAGAGAGCTTGACACAGGGCTAAGACACCACTTCAGAAGCCCATATGATCAAAGTTTCCAAGCACTTTTAGATATATAGTCAAGAATACATGCTTAGCTGTTTATTTTTACCGTATTAAAGAATTATGGGAAAATGAAAGTGAGCAAAACAAATAACTCATTATTTATATATATATAAAATCATGCAGCTTCGGCAACAAATAGCAGGGGAAAATTGCATTAAAAATATACTTTACATTATGTGTTTGCATTTATTATAAACATGTCACTTGCATCTAATTTTTAAAACGCAGACATTTTCTACAGATGCTATTAATGCATATACAGTATCTCACAAAAGTGAGCACACCCTCACATTTTTGTAAATATTTTGTTATAACTTTCCATGTGAAAACACTGTAGAAATGACATTCTGCTACAATGTAAGTAGTAAGTGTACATCCTGTATAACAATGTAAATTTGCTGTCGCCTCAAAATAACGCAACACACAGCCATTAATGTCTAAACCTTTGGCAACAAAAGTGAGTACAGCCCTAAGTGGAAATGTCCAAATTGGGCCCAAAGTGTCAATATTTTCCAGCACTGCCTTAAAACTCATGGGCATGGAGTTCACCAGAGCTTCACAGGTTGCCACTGGAGTCCTCTTCCACTCCTCCATGATGACATCACGGAGCTGGTGGATGTTGGAGACCTTGATCTCCCCCACCTTCCGTTTGAGGATGCCCCACAGATGGGTTTAGTGTTTAGGTTTAGTGACATGCTTGGCCAGTCCATCACCTTTACCTTCAGCTTCTTTAGCAAGGCAGTGGTCATCTTGGAGGTGTGTTTGGTGTCATTATTTTTTTTGAATACTGCCCAGCTGCCCAGTCTCTGAAGGGAGGGGATCATGCTCTGCTTCAGTATGTCACAGTACATGTTATCATTCATGGTTCCCTCGATGAACTGTAGCTCCCCAGTGCCCGCAGCACTCATGCAGGCCCAGACCATGACACTCCCACCACCAACAGTATACATCTATTCTGAGGAAAGGTAGTTGAAATAATCCCTAAATGACCGATAAACGGATAAGGCACAAAGAGCACAAAAACCCTGAGATGAAAGCCTCAGTTTGAACATAAACAGCAATGCAGAGAGAGTAGAGGCAGAATCTGACATCATCATGTAAATGCATATAGGGGGAATCAACACAACATATTATAGAAAACATATATACACATATAGACGTATGTGTATATATCTTTGGTCTGGGCCTGCATGAGTGCTGTCGGCACTGGGGAGCTACAGTTCATTGAGGGAACCATGAATGCCAACAGAGCATGATCCCCACCCTTCGGAGACTGGGCCGCAGGGCAGCATTTTAACATGATAACGACCCCAAATACACATCAAAGACGACCACTACCTTGCTAAAGGAGCTGAAGGTAAAGGTGATGGACTGGACAAGCATGTCTCCAGACCTAAACCTTATTGAGCATCTGTGGAGCATCCTCAAACGGAAGGTGGGGGAGTGCAAGGTCTCTAACATCCACCGGCTCTGTGATGTCATCATGGAGGAGTGGAAGAGTACTCCAGTGGCAACCTGTGAAGCTCTGGTGAACTCCATGCCCATGAGGGTTAAGGCAGTGCTGGAAAACAATGGTGGCCACACAAAATATTAAGACTTTGGGCCCAATTTGGACATTTCCACTTAGGGGTGTACTCACTTTTGCTGCCAACAGTTTAGACATTAATGGCTGTGAGTTGAGTTATTTTGAGGGGACAGCAAATTTACACTGTTATACAGGCTGTACACTTACTACTTTACACTGTAGCAGTGTCATTTCTTCAGTGTTGTCACATGAAAAGATATAATAAAATATTTACAAAAATGTGAGGGGTGTACTCAGTTTTGTGAGACACTGTATCAACGTCATGTTTATTTTGATGTGTTCTCCATTAGATTATGAATTAGAAATATTTTTCCTGGGTCACAGCCATGACTGATTGGTTTGTTTTAATGAGGCCTTTTCATCAAACTCAGGAGAAAAATCATGGAACGTGAAGTATTTAATAGGGGTGGGGTACATACTCAGGGATGGGCCTAGGACAGCATATATCTTAAATACACAACTGATCATAGGTGTCTCAAGGGGTCACAAGAAGGCTGTTCCCTGACCTGAGAAAACCAGCTTGTTACTTTCTTCTACTACTTCTAAATTATAATATGATTAATCAGCAGTTCTAGCAAAACTGTCTAAAAACACGATAACTGCATTATCTGTGTGTAATTATCCTCACTGATGAAGGAAACAATAGCATAATAATTTCCCTAATAAAAAGAAAAAAAGTAAAATATTTTTTTTTCCACTTTCCAGTTTTATTAGAAGAGAATAAATATTTGTAATGACAATTTTTACAATCATTAAATATGATTGATTAAATATGATAGTAAAAAGAATAACATTTGTAAGAGAAAATTGATTTTTGATAAAAAGATTACTTTCTTTAAGGCAGTACAAATCGTTGGTGTTTTTAAATACAAAATAAAACCACATATCAAAAGCTTTATGGTGAGTAGAGGCCACAGTAGATCTTTGTCTCACACTCAGATAATTGATAAATCCTGGCCTGTTAGCACATGCATAATGTGACATAAGCAGTTGGAAAACATCCTGTCAGCCTCATAAGCAAGTGCAATGGGGGAATGGTAGAGATTAATATAATGGATATAAATAATAATAAGGTTGTCAAACACAGCCTCTACATTTTTAACTTTTATACCTAGTTGTTCTTTACTCTGGGGTCCCATTATATTTTCTGAGACCATTTTGTCTGCTGCTATCTCAGGAGGATATGTTCTTTGTAAAAACATGATTTTTTCCATTAGTCCTTATGAAAGCACTGGCAATTGTATCTACCACATTGTCATTGTGAAGAGTGAAACTTCATGTGCATTAAAAATCTCTCTCGTTGGAGGAAGTTCATCAACAGAAACTCAAATGTCCTGTTCCACTGTAGTATAATTGCATATAAAAGGAAATAAATCAAAGGTTGTATTTTTTTTTTTTTCTAAAAACATTTTGATTTTTAATTCAAAAGAATACGGAAGAATATATTTTGAATATATGATTCTAATGAGCCTTTAAAGAGAGAGATTGGAAACATTGCAGAGTGTTTTTATTTATTTTTTATTGAATTTCCCATTGCTGAATAAACTGCTTTAAATGTTTCATTATCACTCGTAACTTGTCCCTGACAGCCAGAGCGCAGCAATAGAACAGTGAGTGAGTTATACGTTTCAGCCAGTGAGATAACAAACATGTATGATCAGTTTTTCATGTATGTGTAATTGAAATTTAAACAATGTACTCATGTAAAAAAAATAACTTTTATAGATCACTGAACTTCAAGAAAAAAATATACTTGTTTACCAAACTAAGAGGCCGATTCAATTGAGCAATCATAAGTTACTGGAGCCCATAAGTGAGGCCGAAGCTGTAAACCATGCACTTGTGCGTAGCAGTTCAGGGCGGGACCTGATCAATTAAGCAAGGCCGTAGTTACCCAATTAGAAACAGCCAATAGAAAATGAAACAGCCATTGGTGGCCTGATATGTATTAAATCATTAATTCCTGAGATTGATATAACTGCGAAATGACACATAAACTAATATGATTTTTGATTGCAGATTTGCAAACCTGAGACTGTTGTGCAATAAATTCTAAGGTCTTTTATCGCTTTCCCCATCATTTACAGTGCAGTTTTTATTTGCATTTACAGTGCTTCGGACAGGGGTTAAACCCCCTTGCGTGTCCTCTCTATCACTCGTAGGATTTCCTCCTACATTTGTCGTTTACGGGTGTGAAAACATTTGCAGGCTTGGGGAATTGTAGCAATTGAATAGCGAATTGCAATTTTAGCAATCGTAACTCTTGCAGACGTGAAAGATCAAAGGCATCAGGAGGCTGTAAGTTCCAAGGTTTAACAAGCCCATAACCTGTAAACCGTTCGGAGCCCACAAAAAGACGCCAATTGAATAGCAAATTAACTTATGGCCTCACTTACGGGGCTCCAATAACTTACGATTGCTCAGTTGAATTGTGTTTAAAGTTTTTAAACATATATATTTTTTGTCATTGTGCAATGGTCCTTTAAATTCCTGATAGAATATTATAAGGTCTGTGTCCCTTTTATGGTAAAAAAGAGTTAGGTCGGCATAAAGCTTACTTTCACAGTATGTTGATCACATATTTATTTTCAGAGAAAAGCGACATACTGATAAAATCTGGAGCGGTTTATTTTATTAATCTTGCTTTGCAGACTCTTATAGCTTCCTCTCCCTAGGTGGCACTGATACATTCTCATATGTGTCTTTCCTTTTCTACACAGCTAACCTTGCCACCACTGATATCATCTTCTTAGTGTCATGTGTGCCCTTCACAGCCGCATTGTATCCCCTGCCTGGATGGATATTTGGAGAGTTCATGTGCAAGTTTGTTAACTACATACAGCAGGTAAGTTGGAAGTGTTATTAGGATTCACCCTCAACATATGTCTAACATTGACAGGGATTGATTTAACCACTCTGCCTCCCTAGACTACAGTAGTTTCATAATCATCCTGTTGTGAGAGTGTCTGATATGTGAGAGACAGAAATTAAAGGGTTTATGTAAGAAGAGGAATGAGGAATAGAGGGCATTAAGACAGATAGAACAACAGGAGAAGGCATATAAAGAAATGATAATGGCTAGAGGGAGGAGAAAGTAGCTATGAAGAGATTAAAGAGAGAAGGGTCATGAACAAGAGGGGAAAATAGAACAAAGGGGTCAGAGAAGGCAAAAAAGAATCAGATAAAATGTGAAATATACAGGGGGAAACTAGTAAACAGGGGAATAAAGCTGAGGGATAAGTAAGCAAAGGACAAATAATGTATGAAAGAGAGAGGAAACGAGGAAAGAGAAGAGAGACTGGAAATGAGATATGAATTTGGATAGGTCTCTTGCTGCAGCTCCATCTCTGGCCATGCCAGGCTACATCCTTTTTGACCTTTTGGGAAATCATAATAAAACCATTCATGTGGATCATCATATCATTAAAGAGTAAATGTGAAACGTTAGCAGCCCCTTTTTTTTGTGTACACCATTATGTCCTATTATTACTAGACACAAGTGAAAGTAATGCCCCTTCAGAAATAAGAGACATTACCACTTGTATTAGGTGTTACCAGGAATCTAAACCAGTTGTCAATCAGGGGCACTGTCAGCTCTGCCTGGGTGCTGGACTATCATGAAGCCCTCTGCCTACACAAAGGTAACATCTCTATTGTGAAATGCGTGCAGCTCCTCCGCC
The DNA here is from genome assembly GCA_027410445.1 of Discoglossus pictus. Lineage (NCBI taxonomy): Eukaryota > Metazoa > Chordata > Amphibia > Anura > Alytidae > Discoglossus > Discoglossus pictus. Next base: position 295,387,078 of record CM050163.1, read on the forward strand.
CAGTGTCAGTGCATGAGCCACCATAGCTTCTCCCCATTTACTGAGCATCCTCAGGCTGAAGCATAATCTACACTGGTCAAGAACTAGCGATGCCCCCTAATGACACAGGTAAGAGGAGATATGCAGCATACTGTTTTTAATAGTACATGCCCAGCAAACAGGGCTGGATCATCCATTAGGCATTATAGGCACTGGCCTACAGGCGGGCCTCTGACAGGAGCGCCTCATTTTCACCTTCTAGAATACAGCACTTTCTGCCCATGAGGAGAAGGAGCATCAGGATCCAGATCCTGGAAGTCCATGACACAGGTAGACTTTATAATTTGCCTAGTAAACAAAATAAATTTAAATGGTGTGTGTGTATAATGTATGTGTGTGTATGTATGAGATGTGTGAGGTGTGTGTTTATGTATGTGGTATGTATGTTTGTGTTTGTGTATATATGAGGTGTGTGTGTATATATGTATGTTTGTGTGTATGTATGAGATGTTTGTGTATTTATGTTGTGTGTGTATATGTATGTGGTGTGTGTTTATGTATGTGCTGTGTGCGTTTATTTTTTTACTGTTTGCGTGTGTGTATGAATGAGGTATGTGTGTGTATGTGGGTATGTATGTGGTGTGTGTGTATATATATGCGCTGTGTGTGTATATGTATGTGGTGTATGTGTGTGTATGTACTGTATGTGTGTATATGTATATGTGTGTGTGTATATGTATGTGGTGTGTGTGTATGTGATGGGGTGCCTTAAAGTTCACTGCCCAGGAACTCCAAAAATATAAATCCGGCCCTGCCAGCAAATAAACATTTGAGCCTTACATGTAGATGTAACACAAAAAACTTTAATTTTAAGGGGTAAAAAATGGAAAAAATACTGTATAATACCATTAAAAACTATATTATAACCTACCAAGCAGACCCATTATCAATAAGAGTAGGTATGGTCATATATGTATAAAAGTATAAAGGTATGTCTGATAACGCAGGGATGAACATAGGATATGTATAAATACACATAAACAAATTAAATATGTTTTATATATAATTTGGAAGAAACACCAAATATCAGAAAATATGTATAGAAAATATGATTCCTATGATGGATCAGTCATAAACATAATAACACCCTATGTCCATATACCAGTAGATACAATGCCCATCAGTAATCCTCATATGGATTTACAGCTATAATCCTTGGTTTACTGAATGAAGGTTATAACGCCAAAGTCTAAAAACATATTTAAAAACATGGCACATGGATATCCATATTATATCAGAAAAAATCTTCAGGTGTTTGACAATTTGATATTTGTAACTCCTATAGTGGCACTTTTACCACCCATGATATGGTTCCCAGTGGTGTTGTAGAAGCATGTGCCCTGCTCTAACATGGGAAAATAAAGTGCCACTATGTGGTTTCAATAACTCTAAATGATGCAATGTGTGTCTATTGGTATATGGACATAGGGTGTTATTATGTTTATGACTGATTCATCATAGGAATCCTATTTTCTGTGCATAGTTTCTGATATTTAATGCTTCTTCCAAATTATATATAATACATATTGAAATGTTTTTATGTGTATTTATACATACCCTATGTTCATCCCTGTGTTATCAGACATACTTTTATACATATATGTCCATACCTACCCTTATTGATAATGGGTCTTCTTGGTAGGTTACAATATAATTTTTCATTGTATTATACAGCGTTTTTTTTCTTTTTTACCCCTTAAAATTTAAGTTTTTTGCGTTATGCACCAAGGAGTATATAGTTATGATCACTATTAGTGTCTTACATGTAGATGCAAGTATTTAAAAAAGCAAGTTTTACATTTTACAAATAGTTTTTTTCAATTAAGTAAAACCTGTTTAAACTTAATTAAAACTAAGAGGAAATACAGAAAGCACTTTTATTTGAGAAAAGAAAATATACTGTGAGGCATTGTCAAATACCCTCTTTCTGATACAGCAAAGAAAACAACTATTTCCATGTCCCTTTAAGAGTTGCTCTAAAGAGCCTCATCACCTGCCCACCTTGGTTAAGCCCCTTTCTTCCTACTTCTCTCCCCCATACCCATTTCTTTCTTTTCACACTCAGCCCCACCTTCACACACACCCTCAGCCTCACTTGCAAAGACACTCCCTGCCAAGCCACTGGCCCCCCATCTCAATACCCCCCAAGACCTTATACCAAAGCAGCTCCCTTCCCCTCAAGACACCCCTGCCCCATCGACTGGGCCCTCTTAATACTTCCAGAACCCTTTCCTAAAACAGTTCCACTAAAATGAACACCCATGGTATTACTAAATTAACCCCAATACCATGGCAGTCCCTATTAGTCCCAGAGTGGTCCATATTGTTGTTCCATAGTCCCTAACACTAATATACAAAAAAATAAATTAAACCTATGGGGGTGAATATACATCACCTATCCAGCAACAATCACCGACACGCTGGTCCTCAAAAACCCATAATTCCTCTATTTGACCCATGGAAATGGGCCTTGCTCTATAAAAAAAAAATTACACTAATGGAGCTCCTCAACGTCGTCCTCCAAATAACGACTTTTTGACTGTACTGTCGTTTTATATACTAATTTTTACAGATTCTAATATATGTGTCAAATTTAAGCCAATTAGAATCTGGTATAGTGAATGGTTCCCACACATTGAGCCTCATTCAATTGCAAGTCGGCAAGTCTCGGGATATAGGGCTGCGGGCCTCCTGCTGGACAGCAGCGTCCGCGACTTATGGTGCTATTCAATTCGGCAAGTTAGGGGCTGATAGCGCACATCATAAACCATGCTATCGTATGTAGCATTTGCGAGCTTGAACACGATCAATTAAACAAGGCTGTAACTCCAGAGTTAGAAACAGCCAATGGAAACACAGATCGTCTTCATTACGTCAATGAAACATGGAGGTTGGATTTCAAAGTCCTACGGGCTTAAATTACGATTTACAATCGGACGCACATTCCTGAAATATTGCAATATTGATAAAGCTGTAAATATGATATTCTATTACATGCAAGTTCCATTATATGTATTAACACATTGATTGCCCGGACCGATATAACACGTAAACTATACATGAAATAAAGTATTTTATATTGCCAATTTGTGAACTTGAGAATGTTGTGCTATTAATTCTAAGACCTAACATCACTTTCCTTTTTTTTTTTTTAAGTACAGTAGTATGTGTATATGTGGTTTTACAGTTATACAGACATGAAATTAAGCCCTTTGCGAGTCCTCCTTGGTACCCATAACTTGTGGTTTGACTTTTGACAGTTGCGGCCTTGACGGCCTGCTTATCGAGGAGCACTCGGAGCAATTGAATAGCGATTTGCGATTTTAGCAATCGTAACTTATGGAGCTGTGAAAGATCAAAGGCTTGGAGGGGCCTTAACTTGTGATGTTAACCATCGCAAGGAATTGGAGGCAGGAGCCCGTAACCTGACTGGAGCTCCCCAAAAAAGCCGTTAATTTAATTGCAAAATAACTTGCGGGCTACATTTGCAAAGCCTGGATCTCCCAAAAGCTTATTGAATGAGGCTCACTGCCAGCAGATTTAGCAAAAGATCGGCAGTAATTAATATCACTTAGGATCCAAATTCTGCTATTTATATGAATATGAGCAGTATTTAAAACTGATGCAGAAAGTTTAAGGAATATGAGTAGTTACTACATTGTAATGAGTTACCCCATTTCCGGAGAATATGATTGAGTATGGTGGCAGTGGCGTTTGATATTATCCCAATAGAGAATACCTCAACAAATCCTCAATGTCCTAGTATAACTTTTGTACAAGACAAAATATGCTAAAGATTACTGGGCATAAATATATGTGAAATAAATAATTATGAACAAAATACATACATAATGTTATTACTTCATGTGACTGAAGTAATAAAAACCACAGATATGGCCTGTTTAACACCATCACAATGTCTTGGTAGGGTTTTTTGTTTGTGAGCACCACAAGTCGCTGGAGTGTGATAATCAGACTGTTTTGAACATGCCTTGGTCTTATCTTGTGTCTACATGTTTCCACATAATAACAAAAAGAGAGCAGAGTGGCAGTCACTACACACCTGGGTGATAGAGGAGCATCTGAATAGAATATTCTTACTTCAGCTTGTGACAATGTACTAGAGCAAAAAGCTACACAATCATAGTCATAGAGAAATGTACCAGAGAGTGTGCATGTCTGTGTTTTTAGCACATCCAGCAGTTATATATACTTGTAATTTGTCATTTATTTTATTTATTTATTTATTATTTTTGTGAGCTTTGATTATCACATCATCAACATTGCACATAAAAATATTATTTCAAGTACATCTACTGTCTCTTTTTACCTAAAAAATAGATGAATCAGTATACTAAAGCACGGAGAGATGTTAAACATTCACTGTCATCATATAATTAAAATAAACAATTTTGAAGAAATATACTTCAAAATAGGATAAATGTTTTTAGAATGTAAAAATGTTATTTTATATACAGTTATGCTGTAGTGTAATCTACTGCTAATCAGTTTCCTGTGGTGGGAAGAAACTATGAATTCACAGGAAGATTCTATCAGCACAACAGAAATATGGCAGCAACAACTGCCGGTGCATCCAGTAGGACATTTGGAAAGCTCATAAGTTGACATATCTTCCGGAAAAAGTAGAAATAACACAGATGAGAACATGTAATCCTGCAGTAAAGAATATATGCATGTAAAATGTAAAAAGGCTGTATTTATTTTACTTTCTAAAAACATGTTGATCATTATCAAGTTTTATAAAAGAACTCATTGACAAAAGTGTTTTTTTCAGTTAAAAAAACACTGAAGTGTCATATTTATACCAAATTGTTTTAAACAATTTAACTTGGTAATCACTTGGTAATAGGCAACATTTATTTTAACATTTTATTTTATGCCTAACAGCAATAGCTGCCTGAGAGGGATAGCAGATAATATTTCTATTGAATGATTGGCATAAGGTTGTTTGAAGCTTCAAGGGACATGGAACACAACTGGGTTTTTTTCTCCAAACATTTAAAGAGCTTATTGTAAACATTACAAAAGTTATTTCTTGAATTAAAATATATGAAGTAAAACCTGTTTAAACTTAATTGAAACTAATGGGAAATGCAGAGAGCATACTTTAGTACAGTTAAAACTTCTGAATACATTTTTGAGCTGAGACTTTTATTTGAAAGGAAAAAGAAAACACACTGAATCCCTGAAGGCCTTCATGAAACTTTAGTAAAGGTTTGTGTGTGAGAGAGAAGTGATAACATCACAGCTTGTTATTCTTGCAAGCTACCTGCTTCTGATCATGTGTGCGGGAAGTGGTAGGTGTCAAGCACTAAAAGCTCTAATAATATCAGACATTTTATCAAAACTCTGATGCAGCAAAGAAAAAAAATAATATTTCCATGTCCCTTTAACGATATGATTAAATAGAAGTGTAGACTCGAGCTAAGAAGGAGAGTTCTAGAGGTCCAATATAGAAGCTGTCATACATGCAATTTATTTTATTGTCATGGATTACATAGCTTTTTATGTTAGGTTGTGCCTTGTGACGTTTCTCAGAAACTACAGTGAACCTTTAGATTATATCCAAGCAGTGGAGATTGGTGACTTTCCAAGTTATTGAGGCGGAAGACAGAGACCTGGACCCTCCCCTTACATTGACTCCACACAACAGTATAAACCCCTCCCCTTCACAACCTGTTACCTGTATAGACCCTGCCCAGTGACACAGACTCCACTCACAAAAGTGATCCCATAAAGAGAGACAAGGATAGAGAGTGGGGGGGGGACAGTGAGTGAGGGGGGGTTAAGGGAGAATGACATAGAGGGGAAAAGAGAGAGAGCGATTGCGATAGAGAGAGAATATCTGCCTCTTCTTCTATCCCTCTCTCTCCCTCTCTATCCATCTCTCATTCTACCCCTCTCTCCCCCTCCCTCAATACCCCCTCTATCCCCAAGCAGTGGAGATTTGTGACTTTCCAAGTTGGTGAGGCGGAAGACAGAGACCTGGACCCTCCCCTTACATTCACTCCACCCAACAGTATAAACCCCTCCCCTTCACAACATGTTACCTGTATAGACCCTGCCCAGTGACACAGACTCCACTCACAAAAGTGATCCCATAAAGAGAGACAAGGATAGAGAGTGGGGGGGGGGGGACAGTGAGTGGGGGGGGGGGGTAAAGGGAGAATGATATAGAGGTAAAAAGAGAGCGAGATTGCGATAGAGAGAGATATAGAGAGAGGTAGAGAAAGGAATACAGAGAGGGAGAGAATATATGCCTCTTCTTCTATCCCTCTCTCTCCCTCTCTATCCATCTCTCCTTCTCCCCCTCCTTCAATACCCCCTCTATCCCCATACCTCTCTATCCCTCCCTCCATCTATCCCTCTGAGCCTAGGTCAGGTATTTTACGACTGAGCCAATACTGATACAAGTAGATACTATTAGCCCCATTAATCTCGGGCTACGTGTAAAAACGTAGTTTGTAACGTAGCTCGCAAGACTTCAAGCTATTAAATTGGCCTCTTAAAGCAACTCGCAGACAACTTGCGGGTTAAGAAGCAGCAAGGCCAAAAAAAACCTACAGGATGTGGAATTTTGTATGTTCTTTCAAGCCCGTAAACGCTACCGTCCCATTGAGCTATTAAATTGCATCAAAATCACTTGCGTTCAAACTCGTAACTCGCAAATGGAGAAAAGAAGCCAATAAGTACTAAAGAGGCCCCCCCGCAAGTCCGACTTGTAGCACTTTAAATGCAAATATGCACACACTACTGTACTTTTATTAAAAGTGATGTTAGGTCTTAGAATTAATAGCACAACATTTTCAAGACCTCAAATCGGCGCCCAGAAAAATACTTTATTTCATGTATAATTTTTGTATTATATCGATCGCGGCAATCAATGTGTTAATACATATACTGTAATGTGACAGAATATCACATTTACGGCTTTTTCAATATTGCATTTTATCTGGAATGTGGGTCAGATCGTAACTCGTTATTGAACCCTGTAGGACTTTGGAAATCCCACCTCCATTTTTCAGTGATGTAATTCTGAAATCTCTTTTGCCATTGGCTGCATCCCAACTTGTAACTACGAATTAGACTAATTGATCACGTTCACGGCCACACATCCGATAAGCGAAGTATGGTTTACGGGTTTGCCTCTCAAGCCCATAACTCACAGCCTGTTCTAATTTAATAGCCTTTTAAGCTCACAACTCGTCCAGCTCAAAGCCGTTGCAAGCTTCACGTTGCACTTACAGGGCTGGAATTTAATGTGGCTATATGATAGCAGCAAATATACTAAGAAAGAGTAAAACTGCATAAATAAATAATTTGTTAAATGAGCAAATAGATTTATTAAACAGAGACTAAACAACACATGGGATGAACTACTTGCACCTACAGAAGGACAGGGTGATAACTCAACAACAACAGACCAGAACAAGAAAGTTGCACCCCAAGTTGGATCTGCATGATTCAGTACTGTTTTGTTTCTCCGTCCATTTTAAACATTATTATCTTTAAAAAATACATTTGAATAAATCTATGTGTTTTTTTATATTTATCCAGTTTATAGGCTGCCTATACATAATTTAAATTAAGTTGCAAAAACATATTTGAGTGGTTTATTAAGCATACATTTCTAATTCTGCTCCTTCACACACATATATATAAACACACACGCACATATATATATATATACGCACATATACTGTATATATATATATATATATATATATATATACACACACATTATATATATATATATATATATATATATATATATATATATATCTTAAATATACAATTAAAGATCTCCCCCAAAAGTAACTATATTCTTTCCTTATAAATTGATATGGATATAGAGAGAGACTAAAACACTGGACCCCTTCTGGATCGCTACCTTGTCATGGTGAAGGGGCATGTTACCTGTGAGCTATATCATGAAGGGTCACCCAAGATGGGCAGGACAGACAAAATGCAGTCCACTGGAGTAGGAACTAGTAACCCACTCCAGTATCTTTCCCATGAAAACCATATGGATAAACACAGACAGATGAATCTGCTGCATCAATGTGGTCACTGAGAGTCAGACACAACTGAAGGACAGAACAACAACAACAAGACACAGAGAGGGATATGGACTCACCTGAGCTCTGCAGCTGCTTCTGTCTGGTGTGGTGACAGACAGCTCACAAGCTTGGTGTGTGGAGCAGAGTAGTTAGAATCAATAAGACCTTCAGAGTATTGAGAAAACTGAAGCTCTACACGCAGCTCCCTTTATCTACATGCACTGTAAACTGAGATTTTTTTTCAATAAACTTTATTGAGATTGTACCAATGTACTCACTTCCGGGGGATTGTGAGAGGTGCTGTCCCTGCAGGATCCGGGACTTTTCCCTCCTGTCCTTTCTGATTGGGTGATGCTGCTTTTGACAGACAGACTAATTTCTATCTGTTAGAGCACAAGTCAGACAAAGACAGCCTTTTGACTGTTTTTTTTTATTCTCACATGTACCCTGATCTATAGTACTAGACAAGTCACCAGCAGGGGGCTAGACGTGATAAGTTAGTGAGTTTAACTGCAGCACAGAGGGTTTGTGATTTAAAGTGACAGCAACAGCTATTAAAAATAAAACATATTGAACATGATAAAATAATTTTTATTTTTTTATGATATACCGTAAATTATACAATTAAGTAAGTGATGGGGGGATTAAGTCAGTGCATTTTGCCCATTTGCCCCTATGCACTAGCCGCCCCTGTATCCAATGACTTCTTTGGGGGTCACTTGACAATGAAAAGCAAAGCCTCTCCATGATCAGCTCTTGTTAGTGATCTCATTTTAGTCTTGGCCTTGTGTCTTGTGCCACTCACTCACTCACTTCTAGCAGGATTGAATAATCTCCTAGTACACCTTCATGATTAGATCTGTGAGGAAGAAAACTTCCTCCTTCTCTAGGTAGTAATCAGTGGAACTTGTTCAGAAATTCTGGAAGGTAATCAGACGTCAGTCTGAGAGGAGAGACTATAAGTTCATGGGCATGCATTAAACAGAAAAGTCACTTTTAGTTTAAGATGCATGGGCTGCAAGTGCAAACAACCTGCTGTAAATCAGCAGCTGCTATTTGTTTCTCAATGTTATATTCAGTGTTTGTACTAATCATTGTTTTATTATTACCTTCTCTGCTGAGAGGCATTTCTTTATAGGGGTACTTCCTCACAAAGATTAAATTAACTGTTTTTTCCCAAGCTCACTAAATAGATATAGGAAGATCAAGCAGGCTGTTTAGTATTGAAAAAACAAGAAGCTTTTTAATGATAAATTGAGAGCAAGAGAGTGATGTAACAGAGAAAGGGTCTGCAACCTTCTAGTCTCTGGTGACTTATTGTAGTCCTCTTGTAGTCACACTGCCACTGTTGAATCCCTTAAAAAATATAGGTTTGAAAACTTTAGGACCGTCTCAGAGCATTATTATGGAAGAAAAAAGTCATTAATTAGACCCAAAAACGTGAATGCCTCTGCAGGACTCTGGAGAGATCTGTCATATGTAGGTAAACAATGTGTGTGTGTGAGAGGGGCATTTATATTTCTGGATAGCTTGATTGTTGAAGTGAATGATGCAAGGAGTCTGCTTCTGAGATGATGAGAGAGAATGAATGGGTGCCTATGTCACTCTTATCCAACTATCTTTACAAAGCCCTTATATTTCCTCATCATCCTCCCATCTCTCCATTGATAGCAAAAACACATGATTCATGAGCTAATAAGTGATGTAAGAAGCAAAAAATAGATTGCTGTAAATGGGGTCTTCAAAACTTCAGATGTTCACAAAAAAGGCCTTTATGTCCATTACTTACACAACTGCTAATATTAGTTTGATAAATACTTGACAAACAACTTTTTTCTTGAACTGCAGTGATCCTTTAAAATATATTCTTTTGAAAACGGGCACTTAAAATACACAAAGTGTTTTCAAAATGTAATAAAATGTATCCTCTTGTTATCTTTTATATGCAATTATACTGCAGTTCATTTTCATTTTGGTTTCTGCTGATGATCTTCCTGTGATGGGAGGAGACTTTGACTGCAGAGGAAGTTATTATCTGCCCAGTGAAAACGTGGCAGCTACAACTGCCTATTTTTTCTATATTGCTTTGCAAGGGAAAGCTCCTTAGTTTACAAAGAAATACCCTCTTGAGATTGATTGCTACTGTGGTCTGTACTGTATATGCATACATAAAATGAAATAATTAGCAAATAAAAATAAAGGATATATACAGTGGCACCTCAGTTCTCATTTTCGTCGGAACTCGCCAATTTTAAAACTCAAAAAATCTTAGTACTTGTTGCAATACCTCGGAACTCGCCACAATTGCTAAAACAAATTTACATTACTCATTATGGAGGTTTGGAACTCAACCTTTTTGGTACTCAACCTGCCGTCTGGAACCAATTGGCGTAGAGTTCCAAGGTACGATTGTATATATGATGAGTATTGCAGTATATAGCAATGCCTTTATACTGGGCAAACTCCTTATTTATATTGAAAAGCTTTCAAGAGGTTTGACCTCCCTTTCTCAAGTCTGAAGCAATAATGGCATTACATGAGACTTTAATTTTGAATGACAATAGTGATACAGAGAGACTGGAAACAGCATCTGATATCATGGAAGAAATATATATATATATAGGGGTGGAATCAAATTTGGTTAGAACATGTCGAAAAAAATTAACAAAAGTGGCCAGTTAATGTATGTGGATACTTCTGCCACATAAATACAGTACATATCTGAAGAAGATCTTGGTTTAATGATATAGAAAGCAACATTTATAGGCACCCTTCTTTGTCTGACTTACTGATGAAGTCTCCAGATGTGCACACAGCTCAATCGGCAGTTGAAGACCCTAAATACAGGTCATTACTATATGATGTGCTGTATGTCGAGTGGTTGGTTTCTATTTCTGAGAGTAAAGGATGATGATATATCATTAGGTGTATGTTGATGCTGGGAATGTTTGCCTTGATTCACCAAAGCTCTTCCCAGCAATCTTCTGTTATTTTCAGGGACACTACAGTATATACATTGGAATTAGTGGTACTGTAATAAATACATTTATTGTCCTCTCAGGTTTCAGTACAAGCCACTTGTGTGACCCTCACAGCAATGAGTGTGGATCGTTGGTATGTGACTGTGTTCCCTCTGCGCTCACTACGTCAAAGGACTCCACGTGTGGCTGCCACAGTCAGTCTGGGGATCTGGATAGGTAATTACTCATTCTTTATTATTTACAATTAGCAGTTTGAAAAAAAAGGGGGAGGGGGTGAGCAGGAACGTTTTTTCCAGAAGAGAAACAAATATTGCTTTTTTGTAATCTGTCAGTAAAAGGGTTGTGGTGACGTGGGAAATACACCAGCAGGTATTGTAAGAGATATGCAGCCCTATTAAATTCCCTCAATGTGTAAAACCGTAGCGCGCAAGACTTGCAGCTATTAAATTGGCCCCGTAAAGCAACCCGCTAACGACTTGAAGCTTAAATGCGAAAAAACCTACAGGATGTCGAAATCTAAACTCCGTTGCAGCAAATCTTTTGATCTGTCAAGCCCGTAACTGTTAGGATCGAAAATCGTTATTTAATAGCTACAAATTCCCTGGGCCCTCATTCAATTGCAATTCTGCCAATTGAATAGCGCTCTAAATAAGCATTTAACATATTTTTTTTAAAGAAGTTTTTAGTTAGTAAACATCTTTTCAAAAGCAAGGTTTTCACTAACTAAAAACTTATTTAAAAAAAACATGTTAAATGCTTATTTAGAGCGCTATTCAATTGGCAGAATTGCAATTGAATGAGGGCCCTGGTGTTCAACCCGCAAATGGAGCCAAAAAGCCAACGGGTACTAGAGAGGATCTGCAAGGAGGTTAAAGTCCTATCCATAGGAAATATACACACACACTGCTGTACTCAGAATTAAAGGGAAAGTGATGTTAGGTATTAATATTAGTAGCACAACATTCTCAAGCTCGCAAATCTGCAATATAAAATTATTTATTTTCTGTTTAATTTCCGTGTTATATCAATCCCGGCAATCAATGTGTTAATACATATAATGGAACTCACATAGACTAAAATATAATATTTACTGATTTATTAATATTGCATTATTTCTGGAATGCAGGTCCGAACGAAACTCGTAATTGAAACCTGTAAGGCTTTGAAATCTAACCTCCATTTTTCAGTGACGTAATGATGACGATCTCTTTTGCCATTGGCTCTGTCTAAACCGGTCGAACATGCAACATGCGCAAGGATGGTTTACGGCTTGCTTGTAACTTGCAGCATGGTTCAATTTAATAGCTCTGTAATTCAGCCTAATGTCAAGCCCCCAGTCTTTGCGGGTGTGCCGATGCAGCTACAGGCTTTTAATTTAATAGGGCTGATAATATGCTTAAATAAAGCAACAGCAAATGCAGTCAAGTGATTGTCTATTTGTGTATTGATAGGGTGTGTCAATACAGTTAAAGGCCAAATGCATGATGAAAAATTGCATGTTTGAAAAAATTGCATATTTATGAGCAAAAGTAGGCATAAAGCTAGATTTTTTTTAATTAGAAAAAAAATAAAAGTTTTTACTTCTGATGGTCACTGAAGGCATTCATGAAACTTTAGTAAAGGTTTGTGTATGAGAGAGAAGTGATAACATCACGGCTTGTTATTCTTGCAAGCTACCTGCTTCTGAGCATGTTTCGGAGGAAGGAGTAGGTGTCAAACACTAAAATCTCTAATAATATAAGAAGACCCTCTCACTTCTCACACTTCTCTTCTGTGATAGACAAGATAAGTCACCCCTCAAGCTCCAAGCTAGTAGAAATTGCTGAAATTGGACAAGTTGGAACTTTCTATAAACAGAGTCTTCAAAAACTAGGATATGCTCCATAAATAGTTTGATGCTCATGCTTTAGAGATCTTGTCATAATCCTCTAAAATTTTCCTTAAACTAAAATGGTCCTTTAATGCAATCATCTCAGATATTGGGCTGTGGGTCTAAGGTCAGGGCCATATCAGTGTTTAAATGAGCAGCTTTCAGTACTTTGTAAAATATCACTGATGAGTCATATGTATAGGATGGTCTTTCAAAGAATACCACTACATAGTAGAGAAATATTGTTGACAATTGTATTTTAAAACATAAACCTGTAATTTTTAACTGTCATATTCTGCTTCACTTTATTAGTGCAGAGATTAGGTTTTTTTTCAACCGGGGGGGCACTTTGATGTAAATAAAATTGAACTCTATTCAGTTCTATTGAAAGATTGTACATTGACATGGAACTTTAAGATAGGGTTAATGGAAGAAAGAACCCTAGTAGAATCACCCTCTCCCTCAGGCATCCAGTCATCCATAATAGCTCTTGGTGTTAATATGGAGACTGTAAGACACAAGCAAAAGTCTGTTAAAATGAAGGCGGTCTCTAAAACCGTTTTATGCTCACACAGGGCCCTATATAAATATCTGCAAAAACAATTGTGAGTGCTGTAGCACCACAGTAAATCCTACATATGTATGTTAATCCACCATCCCTAAAACATTGTGAGGGTTATGCTACGGGTCACTGCTAAGAGTGAACTTCACGATAAAGGCAAAAAGCATGACCTAAGCAAGGCCCAGTTGGTATATACGGATATGGGTTAAACACAATTACCTCTAACATATGACAATTAGACCCAAACTACTTCATAGGCTAAATTTAATGATTAGACACAGACTACTTGTTGGGAGGAAGACTGGCCACAGTGTTTATTGGTAAACACAAGTATACATAATAACCATAACCAATAATAAATAAACATAACCATGTGAGGGGAGGAGCCTGGCCAGAGACAGTAGGCCCTACGCGCTGAAGCCTCATCCAGGGCCTACCGTGTTGTAACATCCGTACCACCGTAGCGTAGGATCTTACCCATTTTTCCACTGTCCCGGTGACTCCCCCCATGACCCGCCGCTGTGACAACAACATAAACATAATTTGTTAGCATATAATGCACACTTAAACAATATAACAATCACTAGTGCTCCACCAAACAAGACAATCTTTAAACTTGACAACGTGCAACCATCATTTTATCCATTTCCTTTTTTTTTTAAATTTATTTACTTATTTATTTTTAATTATAAACATATCAACATTAAACAAAAATACTTTAGGGATGGGTGGGTGGGTATCTTCCCTCATATCTAGCTGGGGGACTACTTATAACTTTTGGCGGCAAACCAGCCTATAACGGCTCCGCCTCCTCCAGCTAGCCACCTCCTTCCATACCGGTCCTGCCAGGTCAAAGGGCCCGACTCCCAACCACAGCAGGCTGGGGTGGCCTCCAGGCCCTCCATGACCTAAGCAAGGCCCAGTTGGTATGTACGGATATAGGTTAAACACAATTACCTCTAACATATGACAATTAGACCCAAACTACTTCATAGGCTAAATTTAATGATTAGACACAGACTACTTGTTGGGAGGAAGACTGGCCACAGCGTTTATTGGTAAACACAAGTATACATAATAACCATAACCAATAATAAATAAACATAACCACGTGAGGGGAGGAGCCTGGCCAGAGACAGTAGGCCCTACGCCCTGAAGCCTCATCCAAGGCCTACCGTGTTGTAACATCCGTACCACCGTAGGGTAGGATCTTACCCATTTTTCCACTGTCCCGGCGACTCCCCCCATAACCCGCCACGAAGAAGACCACAGAATACCTATGCGGTGTTCGACCCCCCCCCCAACAAACGCCCTGGCCAGCCGCATACCCCCCTAAAAACACCAGCATTCCGATCTCCATATCTGCTCATGAACTTGAGCCCCAACCAGTGCTGAACTCGAATCCTACTGCTTTCCTACTCAGCCCAATCGTGTAACTTGAAGTATGAGGTACATACGACCATGCCTGATCCCTTTAGCCCTTTGATAAACCCATTGCTTAACAGGCCTGTTATCAGAATCATTACTACCACTCGGGTCAATACCAAGGTAGGAAGCGCTAAGTGCCACTCGCTACCCACACCTCAGACTGATGTCGTTACCTTTCCATCCGAACCGGGGCCATGCCCCCCAGCAGTGGGCCGTGATTGGCAACGGAGGCAAAGTGCCTATATGTTCAGTTGTACCAATGATCGCACAGCACATGACCTTCCAAGTCTCCAACCTGCATTCTCCGAAAGCCCGTAGGGCTGTTACAGTGGCTGCTTTTTGCCCAAAGCGAGTGGGTACCGGATTCCAATGTGGAATATGCCCAAATGCTGCATGTCGTAGAATTATGATCCTGGAGAACCAGTCCTCTTCCAGTAAGGAAAGGTGCCAGACCAACGCGCGGTTTGGACCAAGAGAGCCGTAATCCACGAAGGGGAAGCGATCAGTGTGCTTGTTACACTGTAACTACCCCCTTCACCCACCTGCTCCATCTTGGACCATCACAGCCAAATGGTCACATGGTCACCTTGGATCGCCCAATGCCACCTGAGGTTGACATACCTTGTCTGTTTTCCAACCGATCTCTTGCCACCCACTGACCGGCGGTAAAGAGATGGCTGCCCAGAACCGCAAGGCTTCCCACATGTCACAAACCTCCTCCGTCACCAGTGGTCCACCAAATACGCCTTCCAGCCCAAGAAAGACCACACCACCAAGGAGGAGTATCGGCGTGCGTGTTGCACTGCAAACTACCACCCTTCCTCCACCCAATCAATCTTAGCCGCTGCGTATATGGTCGCCTAATCACCTTGGATCCCAGGACCCATCCTCCGAAGGTCGACATACCTTGTCTGTTTACCAGCCGCCCTCTCCCTCCCAGCGGGAAGATTTGGCTGTACAGAACCTCAAAGCCTCACACTTGTCACAGACCTCCTTTCCATCATCGTGATATACCGCCACATGGTCACATGGTCGCACGAACACCCTTTGGATCTCAAAAAAAACAGGCACCTGAGGCCACCATACCTTGCCTCCACTTTTTGCTCACTTGTGTCCTTCCCAGGGAGAAATATCCTGTAGTGCCTCATTCTGGTCTCACTCAAAAAAGTGACCCAGCCCCGAACAACCAGGCAATACTACACTGGCAGGAGAAAACAGCAAACCCCAGCTTGGAACCTACGCCTCCTTACACCACATGCTCCCCCATCGGTGCAGATCACGTCGACCTGAGTGCAACGATGCATAACTGAGGGTAAATTGCTGCCAAATTATCGAAACCACAGATAAAATGCCTAATCATCTTCCACCGAGAAGCACATAAATCTAAACGGACTACCAATGCCCCTTCACAGTGGGTAAACCAAATGTAGCAGAGGACCTTTTTGATCCATCAACCTCCTTGTTATGGGCCCAGCGCGATTCCACTGCGCCACTCTGCCAGTTCTGGTGGATTATACGACTTCCCAGATACTAATCCAAACCCAAGAGGGGGTACCACTCAACCCGACCCTCATAGCGGGGAAAAATTGGACCCTTCGATCTGCACCACAACTGTATTTACTGGAATGCCGCACGAAGTTCCCCACATATTGGAGGAGAATATGTTGCAAGTTCAATTGATAATTGAACCTTAACCCAGCCGACATACCAAAAAACGCCATAACGAGAGCGCCCCCTATGCCCAAGCTGTCGGACGCTGCTTAAGTATCCCCTGATATTGTCACACTTCACCTGGTCCACATACCAAAATCTGTCGTGACGGCACAAATACCCCGGCGGTTAAGCAAAAAGCCTGGTTAGTGAGCCATGGTACTAAAATGTGCCTGGGAATTGCCCCAAACTAAGGAGAACACGGTAGAGGGAAATTGGCCCTAAAACTCCTACGGCCTAGTCGCCCACATCGCCACGCCCCTTAGGACCACCCATGGTAATTGGACCCTGATATGAGCTTATGGCCCATACCCAGGCAGCACCCTAAGGGCTGAGAACCAATCATACAACAAGCTACTAGAAGCACCAACCCGGCACCATTGTAGCGTACAACCCTGTACCTTCAACTGGATAAACCAACTGCCACTTAAAGGGGAAAAACCTATCCATAACCTATAAATGCAGCTATGAACACATTATTGTACATACCGTGAAGAAGGAATTGACATCTAAGCTTAGATGAGGTCTAAACAGAATACAAAATGACACTGCTATATTAAATAATCTATCATTATTTTGCACTGTGCTAACTTCATAGCGTGCAAACCTTTCTGTGCCCGAGGCCTTCCCCGCCGCTCTTAGCCAACGTGGAGATACTGCTGCCGAATTACATATATACAGAACCCCATTACCCCAATTGGAACCTGCCCCAGCACAACACCTCAGGCATGAGCAGGGGCGGCCAGACATGGGGCAACCTCCAGAGTCTTGCATATAATCTTTAATGAGCATGCATAAATATCTGATTGTGGCTTGAATCAAACTCAGAACCTTTAACTTGACAGGCAGCTACATTACTGACTGAGGTACTTCACCATACAACTACCCAGAGTTACTAGGTGTTGCTTACCTTCACTGCAGCTCCCAGACAGCATGGAGTAAAAACTACAGCATGAGATAGCAGGAAGGGGTCATTACCAGCCCTGCAGGCATACAGAAGAGCAGTAAACACACAGAGGGGAAAGTTACACTGAGACATAAACACAGGTCAGCCATGACACAGTCTAGATACATAAGCACAGAGCTAACACTTAGGTCATATGAAAACAGAATCACCAGGGGGACTTTATTATGCAGAAATAAATGTACATTTATGTTACACTGAATCTACATATATTTGCTACCCTCCAGATAAAGCACTGGACATGCCAGGACAAATGGGAAGGGGGGCAGATCCACCATCCTGAGTATCAAACAGAGTCATTGGTAGTACAGGAGCCTATGCATTAATATGCATGGCCCCCATGACATAACTCACAATGGACTATTCCCGCAACATAAGCACCCCCCTGCAGGCTGTCAGTGACCCTGCACTGTATGGCATGCCTGCATCTGACCACTCTCATGATCTGAGGAACTCAGCCTACCCCCACAGCCACCACATGGGCACCAGCAGCAGCCTGGAGTGTCCAACTCCCCCTGCGCCTGGCAGAGGGCCAACACACAACACCCACTCCTAGTACTCACCAGCGCCAGGTGCCCTGTGATTGCTTGCTGCAGGATCAACCTGATGAAGGCCTGCACCTCCTTGGATCCCAGAGCCCCCAACCACAGTGTGCACAAGTGCAGGTATGGAAGGGGGGGGGGGGGGACACTGGCTCACCCATTAGCCAAGAGCCTTGCTGCATCCCAGCACCAGACATAGAATCCCTAGTGCCCCCAGCACCAGACATAGAATCCCTAGTGCCCCCAGCACCAGACATAGAATCCCTAGTGCCCCCAGCACCAGACATAGAATCCCTAGTGCCCCCAGCACCAGACATAGAATCCCTAGTGCCCCCAGCACCAGACATAGAATCCCTAGTGCCCCCAGCACTAGACATAGAATCCCTAGTGCCCCAGCACTTACCACACGCTCCCATGAGCAGGAGCTGCACCAGCAGCCCCATCTTCCCTCATGTCTATCTGGGGGACTACTGAAAACTTTTGGCGGCAAACCAGCCTATAACGGCTCCGCCTCCCCCCAGCTAGCAACCTCCTTCCATACCGGTCCTGCAAGGTCAAAGGGCCCTTCTCCCAACCACAGCAGGCTGGGGTGGCCTTCAGGCCCTCCAATGCAAAATATCCACAATAAATTACAGGTTACTCTGTTTGACTTTGACACCCAAACCCTATGCTAATAAGATTTTACGAATCACTCACAACTCAGAGCACTTCCATAACTGCAAAAAGCAGAAGAAAGATTTATGAGTACTAAAGACCACTCACAAGTAGTTTTCAAGCCCTTGCCGAGTCCCCCAGAAGCACTTAAAGTGACAGTATAGCACAAAAAACACTTAAAAAATGATAAAATGTCAACATTATTTGACACTAAAAAGTCCAATATAAACATATGTACAATTAAAAAATATGATATGTAAGTATTAAGCCCCTTTTAACACACATCTTTATTTATTGTACCTATAAATACAATTGTCACATCTGTAATATCAAAATATATTAATAAATACAAAATAAATTACTATATATATATATATATATATATTTATTTATTTTTTCCTTGGAGCTGCAGTTACAGCACTTGTTACTGCACTTCCCACTCATTATAAAATGTATGATGTTCTCATTTCCTATTGGCTCCTAGAGTCCTGTCTTATTGGTAAAGTTAGTTTGGCTGAAAGATTTACATTAGTGTAGAACTTAGGGGAAATAATCTCCTGGAGCCGATTTACGGCAGTGCCCTAACGTAGAACACTTGATTTACATGGAGGCCACAGTTGTTAATGTTGTTTATTTACATATTTCAAAAAACATGACCTTTTTCCCAAACGACAATGGTTTTTCCCAAATGACAAGTTTCTAAAAGCTTTTCTTTTTGTGTATAAAAACTTAAAGGGACATGGAACAAAACTGTTTTTGATTAAGTAAAACCTTTTTAATCTTTATCAGAACTAAGAAAGAAATGGGCAGAGCATAGTTTAGTCTGTAGAGAGCAGGCCCCTAAGAGTAGTTACAAATCTGAACCTGGTTAGGTCTCTGAGGTATTTGAAAAAACAAAATACAACTTGTCACATTCTCAAATACTCCCTTCTGTGTAAACAAGTATGCTTTTCAAGATGTATTATACTATGTGGGTACGACTGACAAACACCAATGTACATGGACAGAGAGCTTTAAAATATAGTTTCTAAATACACTTCAAGCTGATATTTTTCTTTGTCTGAAATATAGTCAGCAGTAAGAGATACAGTATCTCACAAAAGTGAGTACACCCCTCACATTTTTTTAAATATTTTATTATATATTTTCATGTGACAATACTGAACTCTTCCACAATGTAAAGTATTAAGTGTACAGCCTGCATAGCAGGGTAACTTTGCTGTCCCCTCAAAATAACTCAATGCACAGCCATTAATGTCTAAACCTTTGGCAACAAAAGTGAGTACGCCCCTAAGTGGAAATGTCCAAATTGGGCCCAAAGTGTCAATATTTTGTGTGGCCACCATTA
The DNA here is from genome assembly GCA_027410445.1 of Discoglossus pictus. Taxonomy (NCBI): domain Eukaryota; kingdom Metazoa; phylum Chordata; class Amphibia; order Anura; family Alytidae; genus Discoglossus; species Discoglossus pictus. The sequence goes on from CM050163.1 coordinate 295,407,257, forward strand.
TTTTCCAGCACTGCCCTAACCCACATGGGCATAGTGTTCACCAGAACTTCACAGGTTGCCACTGGAGTCCTCTTCCACTCCTCCATGATGACATGCTTGGCCAGACCATCACCTTTACCTTCAGCTTCTTTAGCAAGGCAGTGGTCGTCTTGGAGGTGTGTTTGGGGTCGTTATCATGTTGGAATACTGCCCTGCAGCCCAGTCCCCGAAGGGAGGGGATCATGCTCTGCTTCAGCATGTCATAGTACATGTTGGCATTCATGGTTCCCTCAATGAACTGTAGCTCCCCAGTGCCGGCAGCCCTCATGCAGGCCCAGACCATGACCCTCCCACCACCATGCTTCACTGTAGGCAAGACACACTTGTTTTTGTACTCCTCATCTGGTTGCCACCACACATGCTTGACACCATCTGAACCAAATAAGTTTATCTTGGTCTCATCGGACCACAGGACATGGTTCCAGTAATCCATGCCCTTAGTCTGCTTGTCTTCAGCAAACTGTTTGCGGACTTTATTGTGCATCATCTTTAGATGAGGCTTCCTTCTGGAACGACATGCAGACCAATTTGATGCAGCGTGCGGCATATGGTCTGAGCACTGACAGGCTAACCCCGCACCCCTTCAACCTCTGCAGCAATGCTGGCAGCACTCATATGTCTATTTAAGGTTGCTTTATATTCGGGCATTAGTTGCACATCAGTTTATTAGATTTTGAATTACACACTCAAAATTTTATTTTGGAGAGAAATATGTTGCCAAGGTAACGGTTCTCCATAAAAAGCTGGGAACAATGGGTTTACTCACCTATCCTTTGACAAAGACGTCCTTGTTGACGTTGAAACGCGTCAGTTTACATCAGGACGCCATGCACGCTCTCTAGCGTGGCAGCATGTTTGCTGCCCTGCTTCACCCAACCAGGCTTGCCCTATATGCACTGTAAAGACCCCCTACCCTTACCTGTCCTATCCCAAATGCTCACCTTTATATTGATTTTACTGCACCATCTCCCAGTCTGGGAATGTATTAGTTAGAGGGCATTTTACCTTTGCTTTGACTACTTAGTCATCTCCAGCACGGTATCAGGGAGAAGGCTGGATGTACAAGTGAGTGAGCGGTATAAGAAGTGTTCCAGTTTAATTAGTAACTGGGTCCAGCCTAAGACATATAGATAATTTTTCTCTAATAGTGCTGGCTACGTTTATGGGTTTTACCTCGGGAGTGTTATTTATCTAAGCACTCCTATCTAGGTTGTACAGAGTGACAGTGTATATGGGATATAGGCGGTCATACCTATTTACAACAAGACAAGATCGAGTCTGTAACAATTGATGTCACTGGTTTTTGGATGATATACCCCAGTGCATCCGCATTGTGGGAATTGTTGTCCTTATTTAAGGGATATCAACAAGAAGGTCACTGGAGTTTCTCTACATCAGCCTATTTTATTAATTTTCCAATCCTGGATTTTCATGTATATTTTAAAACACAGTTGTTATCCTTTGTCTTAATAAAGTTGATTATTTTCTCATTTTGTATATAAATGGTATGTAGACTTTAGACAGTTTTTTAAAATACTGCATGCGCGCAAACACATATAGTTCCCGCATGCGTGGCCAGCGTAGCACACATACAGAAACTATATTAGTGATCATTCATTAAAGGACCACTTTATCGATCACACTATAGGGATCATTTGTTTATTTATCAACTGAACAACAACACAAACAATGTAGCTTTTAAATCTTACACTTGCCGTTCGGTTTTTAGACTTTATCAGATCTGCTCTTTTCCATTCTACATCAAGTATTTTGATGGCGGGAGAGGATCTGCCCAGGAGGCTGACAGGAGACTGTATATTTTTCCTGATAACATTGTTTATCTGCTTCCTGCTCGGCAATGGCTATTGCAGGCAAACCTACAGCAGCCTGAAAAATCTTAAAGCATCATTTTGGGCATATCCTCTTTCAAAAAAAAAAGTTTTATAAGTTACATTGATTTAATTTATACTTTAATAGCAATAGTCAATATTAAATTAACTTTATTGTATCTTCAGCTAAAGGGTTTTAAGAAAAAATCTAATTAGATAAGATGACCAATAATCAGTTATAGCGTATCGATACAGTAACATCTTGTTGCCAAGGGAAACCACTGTAACAATGCTCCCGTAAAACAGCCTGCAAAGCTGCTTTTGCAAGCAAATATAAGAAGCTATTACCCTGTCCATGAAAAAAAATTCAGATCATATTTATTGGCGCATACACTCAGGGAATTGCTTGTGAGAATCTAGTTCTAATGTGCGCTCGCAAACTGCCCAACATGTACCCATAATAGACTACAAGTATGAAACACAGTCTCATTCTCTCTCTCTCTCTCTCTCTCTCTCTCTCTCTCCTCCTCCCACTCTCTCTCCTTCTCTCTCTCTCTCTCTCTCTCTCATTTCCTCCCTCTCTCTCTCTCACTCCTCTCTATTTTTCACTCCTCCCTTCTCTCTCTTTTTCACTCCTCCCTTCTCTCTCTCTCTATCTACTTCTCTCTCTCTCTCTTCTCTCTCTCTCTCTCTCTCTCTAATATATATATATATATATATATATATATATATATATATATATATATATATATATATATATATATACAGGGGCAGATCTAATACTTCTCTGGGAGGGCCCAGTGCAGTGTAATTTGTTTTAATTTCTTTTTTGCATTAAATTTTTTCTGTAGTGTAGGGCCCCCTGGACCCTCAAGGCCACAGCCTTCCCGGCTCCCCTGGGCCCTCCTGTGGCTCCTTGGCTGCACACAGGTCTGAAATTGGTTTGTGCCTTTTTAAATAAGGACATTTCGACAGGAGCTTCAAGAGGTGTCTGTGTGGAGCAATTCAGCATGCTGGGGATGTGTATCAGGGAAGAAGGAAAGAGAGCAAGGTCTACAAGTATAGGGGGATGGGTTCTATAAGAGGAGAAGAAAGGAGATGGATGCAATGTTAGGTGGCTGCAGAGATGGGTTGAGTGCTGTGCCTGGATGGATGCTGAGAGGGATTGCTGCTGATAAGGGCTGTGTTGGGATGGATGCTAATAGGTTTGTGTGCTGTGTGGGGGTGATGTTTATATATGTCTATACATTAGGGGTGGAGCAGAAATGGGTAAGGGTCTTCAGAAGGTTTGCTATTATGTGAAGGGATCTTCGGGAGCGAAACAGTTATGGTCTGGGGAGGAGCATTGGGTGATTTGGTTATGGCAGGGCTCAGCATAAATCTTTTTTTTTTTTTTTTTTACACTAGGGCCCTTCTTTCCTTAGCTCAGGCCAGAGAAAGGGTTAATGTGTAATACTATGAATGTGGGTGTTTATGACCCCCTCTACCACTGGCTATATTAGTACGGGACTCTGTAGATATTCAAGGAATATCAAAAGGAAAGATGGAATGTAAATGTATGTCATTTGCTGAAGACATAGTTCTATTTTTGTGTAATCCAGAGAAATCTTGCTTTCATGTTAATAAAATAATGTCGCAATTTAGTAGAGTCTCGATCTGATATGAATTTGGAAGCACTATATCCCTACAACTGGAAGTCTAAATCCATAGTACACCTGGGAATTAGGTTTAAAACGCAGGTGAGAAATCTCTTAAAAGAAAAGCTTATTGAGTTAATGAAAAATATACAACCAATTCTCTTTGATTGGCGTTTATTGAATTTATCCTGGTTAGAAAGACAGCAGTAAATATGAAAATCATTAACAAATTAACCAACTTATTAAGATGCATTCCGGAAAAAGTGGCCAAGGAACCCTTATATATAATACAGAATGACTTGGATACGTTTTTACTTAATGGGAAGAAATCAAGATTGCATAAGAATATATATTACAGAAAGGTTGAAAAAGAGGGACTGGGCTATCCTTCGATAATGGATATACAAAATAAGTTATTCATTTCACATGCTGCCAGATGGTGTATTCAAAGAGATATACCAAGTTGGATTTATATAGAGGAGATGTTAGTAGAAAATAGCCCCCTAGCTACATTATTGTGGTTACCTAACTACGATCCTCGAACATTCAATAACTTACCCCAAGGGGTCAGATCAGTTATAACATTTTGGTACAGAAATATCTACAAATAGAACTTGGCCGCAAAACCTTCAATGGCGGCTCCAATTGAAATACACTCTATAATGGCTATATTTCCCTTTACCCAAATATTTTTAAATTTGGTTGTAAACTTTATAGTTGACTTGTATGATAAAGTACATTTAAAAGACTGGATTAAAGTTCCGATATCTCCAGATATTAATAACATTTGGTGCCTTAAAAAAGAGCTTAGAACTCCTGGGGTATAGATCTTTCAATATGGCCTTGTGTATGAAATTGGAAGACTTCATTATAAAAGTAGACGGGAACCATATAATTTCAAAATGTAGTTTCATTTTGTCTGGGGTTTTTCCTTTTAACAAAACAATAGGGATTAAAAACTGGGAAACTGATATTAAAATTGAATTTGAGCCAAATATATGGTTAGATTCTCTAAGTCTGGTTACAAAATCAGCAATTAATGCCTCCTATATTGAAATGCATTTTAAGATTCTCCAGAGATGGCACTATTTCCCAGTTTCTTTGAGCAAATTTTACCCATTCAGTGACAATTTATGTTGGAAAAAGTGTGGTCGTGGTGGGACAGTATTTCACGTTTGGTGGGAATGTCCACACATGAGAAAAAACTGGAGCAAGATTTGCATTGAATTATTGAATTTAGTGTGAAAACGGATTCCTTGCGCCCCCAAACAGTTCTTCTACATATTAATTTGGATCATATAACTCTTAGAGATATTTTTTTCTTAGATATTATTGATAGCAAAGTGACAGATTGTTAAATATTGGAATGGCCTATCCCTAAACCGTCAGTTACTATGCCCACTATCACTAGTACCTATCTGGATCACTATCGACCCCCATATCCCCTAAAAAATATTCTGTCTATCCCCATGGACTCTCATGGACCCTATCCCCATATAGGGTTCCAGGAGAATCCCCATAGTCCTTATCAATAACCCCTTACAAGCCTAAACTACATAATCTAAAGTTGCATAAAATAAAAAAACACTAGACATAAAAATACATTACTGAAAATAAAACATATCTTGCAGAAAATAAAAAACATTAAAATGAAAGTAATAAATAATAATCATTACATTTAAAATAAAGTAAAAAATCAATACTAATTAAAAATAAAAAGAATTAAAGCTGTAAAGAAAAATAATTAGTTAGTTTATACAATACTATTCCTGGTCCCAGCACCGTCAGCCGACCCAATTAGTTAGTTTATACAATACTATTCCTGGTACCAGCACCGTCAGCCGACCCACTGGTCCTCACTCTTCATCCACAATAAATACGTCAGATAATCCATCTTGATAGAAGCCCTTGTATCCTCATCTTTTGGTCTGTTGATCCCCATGGGGGCTAGTGATAGGTTTCTTGGGGGTCTGTAGAGATCCCCATATGGTACCAGGACTATGAGGGTCCAGTAGATTTTATATGTGATTTTTACTCGTAAGTATTCTGGAAGTGGAATGTAATCAACTCCTAAGACTCCAGCTAATGCATGGTGTTAATATAATTTTGTGTCTGAACATGTTGCACTGTTTGCTAGACTTAACTGCCACCCCACTGCAATTTTAATTTCAAAATATTGTCTAACTCTCTAAAATCATTTTGCTCCTTATCAAATCCTAATCTTCAAGAGTAAACTATTATTATTATTGTTATTAGTATTATTAATATTATTATTATACATTTTTATTTATAAAGCACCAGCATTTTCACTAGTTCTATTTACAAAGTGAAAAAAAATACTGTGACTACAACTAGCAAATTATAAAGGTATAGACAAATTATAATGTAAGCAGAAATACAAGTACAGATACAATGCAATACAAATACAAGACAAAACGCGTCAGCAGACGACTTGTTAAAACAGCCTTAATTAGGTTCCCTACTCTGAATATCTTAAAATCTCTAGAAGGTGAGAGTGGGATGTGAGATAGGAGGGTGACAGATGAAAGAAGTCCGTGATCAAGACAGTAGGCTGTTGCAAGTGGAAGTAGTTGTGTGTTAAATTGAAGGTTGAGTATGTAGTTGTGCATATTAAGACTGAAGGTGATAAGCTGTGTTAAACAGATATGTTGTTTATGAGGCAAGAATATAGTCTGATGGAGCAAGGCAAAGAGTTCCACAAAGAAGGGGCAGCATGAGAAGAAGGTTATGAGCAGGGAGAAGAAGGTAGATGGGGGAGTATTTTGAGATGAGAGCAAAGTCATAAGGAGGTGCACTGCTGTTAAACGCTTTATATTTTAGGGTCAGAATTTTAAATTCTATTGCAGAGGCTATGGGAAGCCAGTGGCATGACTGACAGAGACATACTGCAGACACTAGGGTTGAGTAACATAGATGTTTCACAGAAGTGTTAATTATGGATTGGAGTGGAAACACATGGGTGCTACAAAAGCCAACAAGCAGCAAGCTGGAGATGTCAAGGTGAAATATAGAAGTAGAATTTTAGTTGAGTCTTCTGGGAGATATTTTAGAGTTGTTGATGTGAATTGGCTATTGATTGTATGTGAGGAATGAAAGAGAGGGTGGAACCCAATAGAACTCCAAAATACTGGACCTGAGAGTTGGGATTGAAGATGGCATCATCATCAGAGAGGGATATTTGAGGAGTGGGAGTTGTTGTTGATGGTGGGAAGATTAGGAGCTTTGTCTTTGAAATGTAGAGTTGAGTTTGAGGTGACAGTGGGCAGCTAGGGGATATGCTTGAGAGTCAGTTGGCAACATGTACTAGAAGAGAGGGGAGAAGTATTGTGTTGAGCGATAGATGATAGTGTCATCTGCATATCTATGATACTGAAATACATACTGATACTGTATAGATAAAGAAGAGGAGGGAGTCTAGAACTGTACCTTGGGTTTTGCAACAGTCAAAGGGAATAAGGAAGAAGAGGTGCTACAGAAGCAGACACTAAATATTTGATTTTCTGGATACGGTGTAAACCATGAGAGTTGTGTCACAGATGCCAAAGAAGAGAATTTGGATAAGAAGGGGTGGTTCACTATATTGAAGGGAGCAAAGAGAAGAATTAGGATAGAGAACTATTTCTTTGACTTAGCAGTGGGCAGGTCATTAGTGAGTTATGTGAGAGCTCTCTGTGTTTGAGAGTTGGGATAAATGTGGTAGAGTGGGAAGGGAAGGAATGGGATCAGATGGACAAGTTATAAAGTTAGAGGTTGATGGAAGACTTCATCATCAGTTACAGGGTCAAAGGAGCCCATTGTAAACATGGGATTAAGGAAGGGCAAATGCTGGATGTTATCACTTTGTTGAGAGTAGTATGTTTTAGTGGAGAGGAAAATTTGGGTAAAAATTAGGAAAGTTAGAAAAGTAGAATTGTTTAGGTAGAATGTAGGCAGAAAAGCTAGATACCAGAATATACTTGTAATGCAGGAAGTCTGCGGAAGTGCAAGATTTCCTCCATAGCCACTCCGTAGTGGTGTTTGTGTAGTGTGTCATAGTTGTGGATAATATTGAGGGAATTGTGGGAGCAAGGGTGTCAAGGGTTGAAGTTAATATATTGATGTACTGTAAGCTGGCTCAGGAAGGCATTGTACTACATTGGAATATTGTTATGTGTCAACTGATAGGAGGCTTCTGAATGTTCTGGTGAAGGGAATTGATGAAGGTCAGTAAGTTGAAAGTTTTAGTAGTTGATGGTTTGATAGAGAGAGTGGAGAGATGACATGGTTGGAGATTGTGCAGAGGTTGGTAAAGATAATGTCAAGGGAGTTGAGAAGTTTATCTACTGTGAGAGGCCAAGGGAAGAGTGAACACTTGTGGCTGTAGTTGAGGTGGGTGTGTCAGTGGTAGTTTCGAAAGTTGTCAAAAATAAGTGTAACTAAGCTAGAAGAGAGAAAACGGGGGAGCTAGGCAGCAGCTTGATCAAATAATTGACAAAATAATAAGTTTGCTTGTTTCTAGGCCTACAGTGTAATTGAAGTATAGGCCAAAATATGAGTGTGCAGCAGAGAAGGCAGTATCTCATGGCATGAGACAAGTTTCTGTTATAGCCGGCAGATTAAAGGACTTATGAATCAAATTGAAAATGGAATGTTCCAGGGGGATAGGAGCAAAGCAGATGGGTTGTGGCAGGTGATAGATATTAGGATATAATTGTTTGGACTATTTACTGCCCTGTGAGTTGAGTGTGGTTGAATGAGGGGCCAGGTTTGGGGAAAAGGTCTCCAGAAGAATGAGAGAGAGAAGGTGGGACTCTGCTTAAGAGGGAGTAGATAGTGACTGGAGGAAGAAAAGTAGTTTGTGGATACACACAAGGGGAGAAGAGAAAAGGGAAGGTAAAATGGTTATGCTGTTAGATATATGATGTGGGGAACCTGAGAAAGTCTCAGAGAGAGGCAGGAGGTTGTACAGAAGAATGACACCTGTTTTCAAGACTATTTCTTTAAATATTTGAAAAATGTGACACTTCAGTGCTCATTTAAATGGACACAGTAGGAGTCCACTGTAATTTAAACTAATAATGAATTACTAGTAATTTAACAATTGAATATTATCGAAATAGTACATGTTCTTACAGCAAACATAGATGGTAGTTTGCATTTTTTACCTGATATAATATTAAATTGTAGCATCAATTACAAAGCAACAAACTGCAGTTTATATCTCCTTGAAATAAATATAAGAAAATATCAGAGAACCTTAATGCTCAATAGAGAAATATTCAGAGGCTTTAACCTCCAAATCACCTATTTTTTTTATATTTATTTAGTGGAACCTCTATATTCGTCATTAATCTGTTCCTGAGGGATGGATGGATATTGAATCGGATGAATATAGAATCAATTTTATCAATAGGAGTTAACTAAAATTATAACCCATACCCAGCCCTGCATCTGAATAAATAAAAAAATAACCAGAACTTTACCTTTACTGAGGAGCAATGATTGCAGAAGATGAAGCGAAGCAAAGAAATTACTATTTAGAAGGAGAGTCTCCATCCATTATAACATCAGGTAACTACAATCCTGGTGATCAATCTACTAGCACCTGATTTAGCAAATAACTTGTCCAATGTCTGTTTTTTAAATTGTATGAGGATTTGTGGATGAGTATAGCATACTTTTTTTTGGCCTAAAAAATATGATTAATATTAGATTTGATGACTATAGGGGCTGATGAATATAGAGGTTCCACTGTATATATAGCATTATCTTGAAGAAAAACTACTGCAGCAAGTGACTGTTTTAAAAACACAACAGTCCAATTATAATACATTTTATTATTTATGTACTCTACTAATTGTGAAATATAATTATAATACTACGTTTGCTAGATGACTTGCCGTAAAACGGCAGTTTAGCATAGAGCCTAGCACTGAAAAGACTGACCATACCTAGTTATCATGGAGTAACAATACTAATTAGGCTAATTACTCCATGAGGTCTGCTCTTGCACAGTTATTTTCAAATGGTTCTATACTCAAAGCAGTACATCATGATGTATTTAGCAATTCTTAGCAATAATCACCCATAAGAAAGTGTGTTATGGGTGGATCAGAAACACTGATAGACAGCATACATAACATACATCAGTGTAAGTTTTATAAAAGAAATTACAAAAACATTCACTTGAAATAAAGTACTTGCCATTAGATATATATTTAAATTATACTATATTTGGAACCTCCTTCGTTTCCATTTAATTCCTTACTACTTTGTCTAATGTTTATTTATGTTATTTATTTGGTATTCTTTGCATGAATTACATTTTTATCCTGAAGGGAATAAGACCTCATATCTATAATTGTATCAACAGTGTATAAGTGGAGCAGTTGCTAAACTCCTGTAAATATTATACACACATACACATTTACTTTCATGTGTTAATGATATGACACTGACAGTACTGAATTGGCTTTCTATTCTGTAAACTATATTAGCATGGCTTGACGTAAATCAACGTTTAATGGTTTAAATAAATCATTCCACTTCTCATATACTTATTTCATCAACAATACTGCAAACCTGACCTTTAAAATACATTTGAAATACATTAATTCGCATCTATATGTGTTACTTCTAAATATTAAATCTGTATAATATTTTACACAGTGTGACCTTCAAACTTTTTATAGAAATTGTTAAATAATGTACAGTGCTTTTTGTAGGATATATTTTCACACAAGCCACTGTGCAATTGGAATATAAAACAGAACAGCAACATCTACACATAGCAGTAACATAGTAGCATAGGGCCCTATGTAAGTCTCTGCAAAAGCAATTATGAATCCTGTAGCAGCACAGTTAATCCTAAATAACTATTTTAATCCCTCATCCCTAAAACACTGCGAGAGAACTGCTACGAGTCTTTGCTCCGAGTGAAGTTCACCATAATGCCCAAAGCATTGCACAAATCTCCATTGATTTTTGCACTGACAATCAATTATGAGTTACTCCCTGACACTTTGACACCCAAATCCTATGCTAATAAGATTTTTGGATCACACACAAATCAGAGCACTGCCACTCGCAAGTAGATCTCAAAGACCACTCACAAGTAGTTTTCAAACCCCTGCTGAGTCCCCCAGAAGCATTTAAAGCGACACTATAGCACAGAAAATACTACAAAATGATGACATTTCAACATTATTTGACACTTAATAATCCAAAATTAAAAAATATGATTAGTATTAAACCTGTTTTATGATATAAAACCCAGGGTGACACACAAGCCAGTACTCAAGGGGTTAATACACATGATGAAACACATTGCTTAGGAACAAATGCTCTAATGCATTGTCTAAAAATATATATTATTTAATCACAAAATAATTAATTGTCACATCTTTTTAATATCAAAATATATTAATAAATAAGAAAAACTATTTATATATATCTCTAATGTTTCCTTGCCGCAGCCTAGTTACAGCACTGGTTACGGCACTTCCCACTCATTATAATATTCATGACATTGCCATTTACTATTGGCTCCTAGAGCTGTTTCTCATCTGTAAAGCTTGGTTTGGCTACTCCCTAAACAGAACTTATTTCACTAACCTAGATTTACTGTAGAAGAAAAAAAATCTCCCACAGCTGATTTACATCAATGCCCTAACTTGATTTACATGGAGGCAATAGTAACTGAAGTTATAAAAAGATTTTTAGTCCATCAACTGCAACCTTTTAGATCTCCTCTGATCCTGTAATTGGTGAATTGTTAATTGATCCAGAGCAAGGCAAAGAAAAACCCAGATGAAACATTGCCAATTGTCTCATAAGAGGAAAATATATTTCCTGATCCCAGAATTATTTCTCTGGATCAATATATCTTGTCTAATTACCCTATATAATCCTGAATGCCATTTTTTTTTTCAAAAATATATTGAACCCATTTTTAAAATTATCTATTGAATTTGCTGTCACAACCTCCTGTGAAGAATACACAAAAAGTTCCCCTGGCAGTTTTATATTGCTCATGGACATATTAATGTAAGGTAATCATATCCCCTCTTAGGTGCCGTTTTTTCTAAAAAAAATAAGTTTGATTTGGTTAATCTATCCATACCCCTTATTCAATGTGTTACATTTCTCTGTACCTTTTCTAGCTACAAAAGAACCCCATGTTCCAAATGAGGGTGTACTAGGGATTTGTAGTGGCAGAATTATATTTGCTTCCCTTGCTTCTATACCCCTCTTAACACATGCTAATATTTTTTTGGCTTTGTAGCTGCTGCTTGATAGTAAGCACTGTTAAGTAGGTGGATGTCCACAAGTACTTCCAAATCCCTTACTATCTCTGACGCCCCTATGTTTGTTCCATTTAGATTATAAATTGCTTGCTTACTTTTAATTCCAATATACAGAACTTTACATTTATCTGTATTAAATCTTATTTTACATTTTAATGGTAATTTTTCTAATGTCGGTAAGTCCCTTTGCAGTTAAAGTATATAACTTTTTGAATTAATTGTCTTGTACAAGTTGGTATCATAAGCAAATATGGAGACATTACTTTCCAGTCTTATTTCTAAATCATTAATAAATATGATAAAAAGGAGAGGAACTGTTAGAGCAGGATGTCTGCCACTACTAGGAGCAGTGTGTACATAAATGTTTTGGTATGTAGGGAGAGGTTACATAGAAAGAAAACAAAATTATAAATCCCCTGTGCATACACTAGATAAGAAACTTACAAGGGCCTGCTGACACAATAAAAAACTGGCTTTATGCAGCCTTGTGGTAACAAAAAGGTCAATGTTAACCCTGTCATTATACCTCAACAACCCCTTCTTTTGTTCTGAAAGATCAATTACATAAGAATGGTACTCAGGAGAGGAAAATGTCTAGGGGAGAAACCTAAGTGGAACCATGATCATTCTTATTCACCTGTTCCTTCCTCTGGTGATTTCTGAATATAGTTTGAAAATACTGAAAGGGGGTTTATGGAGGTCTCTGTATTTGTTACTTAGTATATTATCTAAGTCATGGCACATTCTATTTTTGCAACATTATGCGAACAGGCCAAAAAAATGGGTATGTATCAACAGTCATACTAAGAAGGCATCTTCAAACTGACTCCAAAAGAGATTTGTGTCCCAAAAGGAGAAAGCTCACTGGGAAACAGAATATGGCATGTATTATTGTGCCCAGTAGAGCCACATAGCTGATAACCCAGTATGGCTTATGTTCCATGTGATGTTCCAGCAACAAAACTGGAAAGTTTTTAATAAAGGATTCCTTTGCAAAAAGTTCATAGTCCAGGTAGAAAAAGCACGTTGGATGAGAGAGCCTTACAACCGGTGATGATAAAACACAAGATTCATGTAATCATTGTTTGTCCAGATTGTGGTGCAATGGTTATCAATGTAAGTGCAATCATGGAGCCAATTTTGCTTTATACCTGTTGTCTTGTACATAATAGACATTGCATTTATGGATATGATTAATAGCCAATAGTAAGATTGTCATAATCGTTATCTGCAGCTAGAACATTGATACAATTATCATAAAGCATTGCACAAACTTTTCTTAAAACACAATTATGCATTGATATTATTAAAAACCCAGAGTTTATGCAAAATAATGTCTTCTTTCCCTATATAATCTCCCTTATCAGATGTTAGAACATTCTAAATCCTAGCAAGTTGATATGTCAATGTGCATAAGTGCTAGAAGCCAAAGTAAAAAGAAGTAGGCCTAGGAAAGAGTAGAAAAAGTAAGAAATGATAAAGCAATGAAAACATAGGCTCATATTATCTTCATACAAACCCAGTCTTATGTATCACACTTAGCCAGGCCCCTCTGAGATAATATGGTTCATAAAGTAAAAAAGATTGCTTCTGGATATGAGATCCTCTGGTCAAGGCAACGGTCCATCATGTGCAGATTGCCAGACACAGAACAAGGATTATGTGATTTTCTCACAGATCTTTGCATCCCCTTTTTTATTTTATTTTTTTAAGCGGATACCTATATGTTCACATTTACAGGTAAATGAACAGGAGTTTGGCCTATGCCCTTTCTCTGGTGCAGAATCACAGCATGTCTGGGCTTTGTCGTTTAGGCAGCACACTCTGTATCCGGTTCTTCATCTGTCATTATTTGTTGTCATCAGGATAGGTACATTATAGAGACTTTCTCTCATCATATATCAGGGCAAGCTTGTGGCATAGCTGTTTCATTTTTCTTCCTCTGTACATGCAGTTGTGGTCTTATTTTTCTGGGGGTAGGTAAGTGTGAAAAAAATAAAAAGGAAAAAACTAAATCCAAACATTTAAGATCTGTCATTCAAGAACTTCCTTACATCTTTAAACCGGACATCATCTCATCGTACACACCTGAACAAAATGCATAAGCAACCATTAGTTGTTTTTTTGTTGTTTTTTTTAGTATTTACCCAACGAGGAAAAACAAAAAGATAATACATAAAACATAAGACCTACTATTATCACAAAAAAACTGAATTGCTATAAAAAGGTTCTTTAACAGGTATCATATTATGCACCGATTCTTGTCAGTAACATGGGCACCCTCCAGTTTCATAAAACTGTACCTTGTAATGGGGAAAAGAGGGGTACAAAGGCACTGGGGCAGGGGCACAGATAAAAAGATATCATGATATATAATTTTCAAGTTCTGTTATAAAATAACTTGTTTATACTTAGAGCTCAAAGGAGCAATTTTCCTTAATAATCATAAGTTTCTTGATGCTTTTGTATAAATGAAATAATATAAAAAAAACATGACTAATCCATAAATACAATAGTTTGAAATATTTTAGGTATCAAGCCATCTTCCTTTTCTTTTATATAATTTCTGGTATTATTTATGTTTTCCATATATACCAAGGATCTGATTAGATTTGCCTCAATATTCAAATTTCTAGACTTTGTAGACTTTTGTTTGACTTGATAAATTATTTGAATTCTCTGAATTATGACTGATAAAAATAGGTGGTGATATTTGAGAATTAGTATTAAAAGATTTCTTTACTCTTATAGCTGAATTGCTTTATCAGCATATGGAATAAACAATATAAATATCCTGTGGATGCACCCATTAGTAATTATTGATAAGAATAAGTGTAATATTTATGAACAAACATTACAAGACCTTTTAAAGCTGAAGAATCAAATTAGTGTATAACCTGTAACATACATTATCAATGTATAACCTGTAACACACATTATCAGTGTATAAGCTGTATCACATTATCAGTGTATAACATAAATATCGATGTGTCCATTATAAGTTAAATTGTTTCAGTGTTGCATTCACAATAAGGATTGGAAGTAAAAGCTTTCTTGCACCATGTGGTATATCAGCACTATGTATCTATAATATAAACTTAATGTGAAATGAAGTTCATAACAGTATAACAGATATCTAAAAGAGAGAAAAAGTAGGGAAAAAATGATCTCCCTTTCTCTCAATTCATTTATTTGTGCCTTATAGCTTTCTCCTGCAATATCTATTGCTGTCATAGTTCAGTTTACATTATTATACAAATGTTTTGTGGCCCTGGTTTCTATGGTATTTTACTTGCAACCACTACTCTTAGGATAATTATATCTCCAGTTTGGCTTGTTTTACAACATTTCTCTGTACTGCATTTACCAAGATTATCTCCCACTAAGAGAGAAAAAGGTAGACAAAGGTTATGTTTTGCATCCCTATGCACATATGGTCTGGAATTCTGCCACACCCGTGAGCTTTGTTTGGGGAACTGAGATGGCAGATTATAATTCTTAAAATTTATATAGAGGTAGTGCTACTAGCTGCAATGTATTATAAGTTCAATATTAAACTTTATTAGGATAACTAGCATCATAAAGAGTAATCTGCTTCAATATCCATTCTGATATATATCCCTATACATGTTATGTTTTTTGTTTTTTTTTACAGTATAAATGCTCAAACAGTTAATACAGAGTAACCTTTAAATATATTACTGTATATACATTTTTAAAGCTCTCTGTTTTGCTCTTTTGCTTCCATAAACATTTCAACAATCACAAATATCTAAGACCAGCAGCATATAAACATAATAATATTCATCCAGAGGTGATCAGGCTCTGGTCTATATAATTCATAAAAACTATTTATCAAACTGTTTGTCAGTCAAAATGGATAATCTATGCATAGTATTTTTATACCGGTATTAAAATATATTGAAAAAACAAACAAACACAAAGACAGAATTCACATAAGACAAACATCACATATAACCAGATAATTGTGAGCTCACCAAAATAATATATATTAATGCACATAGTTCTTTACAAATAAACATTTTTATAACCTTAAAATATAATTGAACTGAAGGAATTGTAGCAAAACAAATAAATAAATATTTTACAGCAACCAAACCTGCAAAAATATATGACATGAAATTAGTTTCTCAATTCATCAATTACATCTTTTTTTGCATAAGTTCATAACACTAAATACAGCAAAATACATTGAGATAAAAAAAAATCATATAGCTTTTGTCTATCTGTGCAGTATCAAGAAAAAAATATAATTAAACCTTAACTTTTAAAGGGAAATCCTGATGAAATCCTCATTAAAATCCTCATTATTTTCACACCAGAATTTACTAGCTGGATTTAATAAAATGGAAGGACGTATATAACAATGCATACAAAACTTCTCTTAGTAAGAGAGAAAACACAATTACATCACCCCGTTACTCTTAAGCAAATTCAATCACAATTTATGTAAGCATATAGTGATTCTAACCCAGTGTCCCACACCCATTTTGACCAGGAGGAGAGAGTATGGCAAGGTGGTGAAAAAACTAGGGACTTTATACCGAAAAACTACTAGGGACTTTAAACCCATAAATGATAGTTGTGGACTGTAACCACAACAAAAACTAGTTGGGGACTCTAACTCACAACAAAAGCGCTTTCACAATTTTAACAATTATGATACCCCTGCAGAAAAGGTGAGTATATCAAAAATAGCACAGTATTACATTCATACAGTTTATTCCAGGTTAGTTAAAACCTCCAATTATGTGTACTTAACCATGCTTATCTGTATTTCTAATCTGTAGAAATAATTGCAATTCCTCACTCTTGTTTATATTTTTACTTTCTCTTATCTAGACAAATCCTTCCCTCTTCTCTTTGCCCATAAATAGCTAACTCATACCTTACCCTATCTACGTTTTTGACCCCATTAATTCTATTTAATCCTCCCTCCCTCCACCTACTAGTTTAAAAACTCCCCTAGCCTTTCTACCATCCACTCCCCAAGCACACAATCTTCCTCTTCATCAAGGTGCAATCCATCACTTTTATAGAGATTGTATCCAAGTGAGAATCAGTCTAGTTCTCTAAAACCTTAATTACTGCACCACATTAACCTTCCTTAACCTTTAAACACCTTCTGTCTCCCTGGACAAGCATATGGCACTTGTAGTATCTCAGAAAATACTACCTTAGACGATGTTGCCCCCCGGCTTGTTTCCTAGATCCATACAACTATTTTTTAGGACACTCTGGGTGACAAATTCTGTTCCTAATAATATAGTTTTCCATCACCAAAACTTGTCTATTGCTGTGCCTAATCTGCCCACCCTCTCCTCGGGTAGAACTGTTTTCCTGGCTGTTAGAGGGAACAGCTCTTTCTGGCATTGTCATTCCTGAATGTACATCACCAACAATCTCACTCAATCTGGCAAATCTGTTGGAGTTTGCCAGCTCAGAACTGGCCTGCCACCTTTTCCTGTTCCCTTTGCTTACCTTTGTAACCCAGATAAACTGTTCATCCCTTCCAGATGTCCAATTCTGTGCTCAAATTTTTTAAATAGAGCTTCACAGAAGGCAATATGCTTACATTTATCACAGACATATGTATTTTTATACTATACAGATAGCCTACCTGGCCTACAAAATATATTTTAAGATGTTTTAAAGTTTGTGTTAGTAAGGGTCAAAAGAGAAAGTCATTGATGGGTTTGAGATAAGCAAGGGACAATGAGAGATGGTTTGGAAAGGGAACATAAAGATAAATTTAATTGGACAGGGAATAGAAAGACAATAAAGATGGTCTGGAGAGGAAATCAGAAAGGAAAGATAAATGGGCTGAAAAGGGACAATAGAGAGATTCAAAGATGGTTACACAGGGCCAACATAAAGAGAATGAGGGCAAAAGAGAGACAAGAAGGAATAGGTTAGAGAAAGACAGGAAAGAAAATGAGGTATTGGTTGGCAAAGGCCAAGATAGAAACAATCAATCAAACATTAGAAATGACTTGTAGAGAGGCAATATAGGGAGAACGGCAAATGGTTTAGGGAGGAGAAAAAAAGATTATTATATAGATTCAAAATTACACTCTCTTGATTGGATCTGCAGTGGCTGTAAATCTTTGAATATTCTGTTTATTTGCTTTAGAGCCGGATGGTATGTGGTCACTACAGTTGTGCGTGAAGATGTTTCCTATGCTTTGTACTGTAACATTATTCAGCAAGTGTTCTCAAGGCAGATGCTGTTTTCTGGTTAATGATACAGAGTTTGTAACCCTTTTGTTTGAAAGATTTAGACAGTGTTTTAAATGTTTGTCAGGGTCCCCAGTGTTGGAGCATACTTGGAGGTATCTCTGAGGTTTTTTTCCCATTCTGTCCATATTATGGGTGCCCATTGATATATTTTTTTTAGTAATGTACCAATCAAAATTATTTAGACAAAATTATCTATCTGTCTGTCTATCTATCTATCTATCTATCTATCTATCTATCTATCTATCTATCTATCTATCTATTGTGACAGAGTAAAACCAGAGAAATGTGCAAAAGTGTTTACTTAGAGCAGAGTTAACACCAGGAGCTTTGAGAGTTGTCTTCTAAAAGAGTGCTGATTAGCTCAGCTTTTATGAGATACACAGGCTTGGGCCTGCAGTTTGCAAAGCAGATTTACAGACTCACTGGAATGTGTGCTGTATTGTGAGAGTCGCTGAGAGGATCAGTCTGGACAAGTGAGAACGCCCGAACAGTTGGGACCAAAGCTGGAACAAGGCAAAGACAAAATATACAGAGGCATGGAAGCTGAGGAGCGAGCCATAGACTGGAATCTAGGACATAAGGATAAAGTCATTTCAAAAACAGACTTATTGGACTGTGTATTTTGCTTGCCGGCTTCCAGCTTTAGCTGAGAGGGGGCCTAGTAATGAGGGAACCACATCTACAGTAATGTTAGCCTTCTGACAGAGCTTTTTAAATTTGAAAAGCATCTAAAAGCCTCCCGTTTGATGTTTCTGTTTAAAAAATGCCAGAAACCAGGACACTGACCCTGGGAGACAGTTACCTCTTTACAATATATTTATAGGGTGTAACTTTCCTGGAGTCAGGGCTCCTAAAATTTGAACTTCTGGCTCCTAAATCATTTTCCAATGTATAATCCATCTCAATGTAGAGCTTCTTTCCAGGCTCCTAGAAAATAACTTACATTTTAGAAGTGAATATATGATAGATATGAAGCGTTGGATCTAGAGTGATACATTTTTTATGGGGCAAACATTTCAGTTAAAGCAACAAAGTCTCTTTATCAAGTCAGAAGCAATACTGATTAAAGTTCAACATAAGCATCACATATAATAGTTGTGAAACTGTGAGTTGTTGTCACGCTTGCAAGCCTCGCACAGTGTGGCGAGCCATTGGCCTGCAACTGCAAACCTCGTAAAGCGAGGTGAGCCGTTGAGGCATAGAAGCCTTCTGAGCTCAGAGCACTTAGACGATGAGCGCCTTCTGCGAAGCAAGGCGAGCAGTTGAGGCATTGAAACATGCAGGACTTAGACTGAAATGAGCACCAAAGGCTCCTGTGAGCCTCGTGACACGGGGCGAGCCATAGAGGGATTGAAACACGTGGGACTTAGCCTGCAAACGGTTAAGAAACGCGGGACTTACTTAGGCTGCAAGCAGTTTAGGAACGTGGGACTTACGAATCTCGGGGGAAAAAAAACGACCTTGCAAAAATATGAATTTATGAATTTAATATGAATTTAACCGCGAAAATTGAAAAACAAGAAAAAATAAATAAATAAACTCACACACAGCACGGGGGAACACCATTACGCCTGGGAGGTTGCACTCGAATTTAAGCCAAATTTGCTGAGTTTCGGCACTCGAAAATCAGCTAAGCGAGAGAAAAAATGGCGGAGAATTTTTTTTTAAAACAAGGCTAAAAGAGACCGAAGCTGGCAAATCATAAAAAAATAATAATAATAATTGTTTAATAATTAATTAACAATTAATTAATTAATGTTTAATCGGCATATTGCAAATTAGAGGAGATCTTAAAAGGTTGAACTTGATGGACTGTCATTACAAGAGACGGAAAATGCTCGTGAGCCTAGTAACACCTAGAAAAAAGCTGCCATCTTACAACACTAACTTGCAACTAATAACATTACGATTCTAAAATGTCGCTTTACACACCTAAACAAACGGTTTGGCCTCACGCACGCAGCCTATTTACACTTTCTCCTCAGGTGATCAACAGTCCAACTGTACATTTTCTGCTGCAGGAAGATCCAAAGAGATTGTTAGCTCTTCAGGATATTGATTGCTGCATATTAATTAGAAATAGGTAAAGTATATTAATGTATTCATTCATTCATTAATTATTATTATTAAAAAATAAATGTATACAAAAATAAAAATAGGCTAAATATCATATTTTACACTGTCCTTACTTTATGAATACATAAATGCTTCGCACTTTCTAATACATTTATAAATTCATTCATTAATTATTAACATACATAAATGTAATAATTAGTAATTAAAAAAAAAAATTAATCCTTTCCACTGCATTAACAAACATTTACATTTTACACTGCACTTATATATCTGTATTACTGATCATTGGATGACAGCAATAGGCGTCTCAAAGCAGTTAAAGATCTAATTCACTTTATTATGCTCTGACACCTGCAAAACATTTCTAATTTACACTGCACTATTTTTTTTATATTTTAAACTGCACTTATATATATGTATTACTGATCATTGGCTGACAGCGATAGGCTTCTCCAAGCAGTTAAAGATCTAAATCACTTTATTATGCTCTGAGACCTGCAAAAAAAATCAAATTTACACTGAAATAAAAAAAAGGATATTTTACACTGCACTTACATATCTGTATTACTGCTCATTGGCTGACAGTGTTAGGACTCTCAAAGCAGTTACATTTTTAAATCACTTTATTATGCTATGAGACCTCCAAAAAATGTATAGTTTACAATGTACTAAAGAAAATGTATATTTTACACTGTACTTATATATCTGTCTTCGCAATGAACTTGAAGCACACGACAGGAGAGGCTCACAATGAGCGCCGAATTTGGGCCTCGCAATGAGTATTGAAGGCCCTCAGAGGAGTAAAAGCCTAACATAGTGTGGCAAACAGCATTGCCATGGTTTCAAATGTTATTGCTGTCATTTTTGACAGGCAAGTCGCTAGTTGGAATACAAAGAACAGTAATGCTAAGAAATAACAAACACACGTGCGACAGAAGACCGGCATCATAAATAAATTCTGTGGCTCTATACACAAGGTCCAAGGCAAGAGATAAGAGGACAAATAGAGAGATAACAATATGGTTTCTCTTATCTCTTGGGATATCAATATATATTCCAATACTCTGATTTTTCATAGATAGATAGATAGATAAAGACAGAATGGGACAGTTCTTTTTATGTGACAGATGTATCTGGGCCGAGAGAGACTGACAGGAGTTTGTGTACAACTCTGAAAGTAGCAGAGCTGAGAAGAACGGACATTGGCAGTCTGTGAACTAGAGACTGGCAGAAGTGCTGGAAGAACCCTAGGGAAAAGACTGTGTGTTTGGACTTTCAATGTGGTAAACAAAAAAATATAAAACTAAGGGTCCCTGGGGTGGAGTATTTGGAGTTAAGGGTGCTACAATCAGAGAGAAAATATTGTCAAGAAATAGATTGCTGCAGGAACAGAGACTGTATTTTGCTCAGGCTGTGTTTTACACTGTGACAGACAAGCAGACAAGCTTTTTATTAAAAGCATTGCCAAACCTGTATGTGGGCATTTGGAGTGTTATAGCTGTTATAAGAGGACTCCAAAGAGGCCCTTTGTTACAGGGGGTTAATAGACTTAATACAAATCTGATTATGGCTTTGTTTATTGGACTCACGTTGGTGTCACGATCTGCTTCTTCAAGGGGGCTTGATATGAACCTAGTTCAAACCTACCCCCAGCAGAATCGTGTAGTCTCTGTTCTTAGTCCCTGTTTTCTGTGGCACAAAAGATGGCTTCTGAAGAGGGCACGGCCCAAAAGGTACAGGCAGATAATACTGGATACAGGTTACTAGTAGCCCATGGCAAGACCACTCCCCAAGTCAGGATACAAGACACAGAAATAGTCTCACACTGTGGATATGTGAAACCAGAACTGAACATATTTATACTCTCCATAAACACATCTGCCTTGTAGCCTTGGATAATATAAAAACTCTTGAGATCAAATTCACCAGATATCTATAGCTGACTAGTGAAACAACCTTGGTGTTAATCTCAAGTGTTTGTTTAGGATTACTTGAAGTACATGCATCTGTCTTAGCTGCTGTTTATCAAGGGTGTGAGGGTGCAATGATCTGGAGCTAACCTCTGTGCAGAGCATTTTTTTACCATTTCCACATATGTTCTATAACACATTTTTCCTCTTATAATATTTAATAACTAGGATACATAATAACCATGTACAGGCAACATATAACCACACACAATAACACATAATCCCAATGCAACAATGTCATGCTCCCTTGGCCATATTCATAATTACCTGCAATATGAGTCGTTAAATCACTGGGTGTATCCCATTTTGATTGGCTACAAGTATCTGCGTCTTTTGATTGGCTTCAATCTGATTGAAAGTTACATCAGCCAATCAGAAGATTCAGATGCTTGGAGCTAATCAGAATAGGATACAACCTATCTAGTCACATTTGGGGGTGTATCCCATTCTGATTAGTTTAGAAATTATTGACACAGGTTTTTATTGTATGCATTTAGGAGGGATTTGGATGTATTTAGAGTTTTTTATTGTATGTATTTAGGTTTTTTTTATTGTATGCATTTAGTTTTTTTTTACTGGATGTATTTAGGGGGTTTTTTTTGGTGTATTTAGTTGTTTTTTTTTTCTATGTATTTAGGGGTTTTATTGGATATAATATTAGTATAGGGGTTTACTGGGTACAGTTAGGGTTAAATAGGTCTAGTTAGGATTAAATAGGTCCATTTAGGGTTAACTAGGTCCAGATAGGGTTAAATAGGACTAGATAGGGTTACATAGGTCTAGATGGGGTTAAATGAGACTATATAGGGTGACATAGGTCTAGATTGGGTTACATAGGACTAGATGGGGTTAAAAAGGTCTAGATTGGGTTAAATGGGATGAGATGGGGTTAAATTAGACTAGATAGGGTTACATAGTTCTAGATGGGGTTAAATAGGTCTAGATTGGGTTAAGTAGGACTAAATGGGACTAGATAGGGTTAATTAGGTCTAGATGGGGTTAAATAGGACTAAATGGGGTTCAGTAGGTCTAGATGGGGTTAAGTAGAACTAGATGGGGTTAAATAGGTATAGATTGGTTAAATAGGTCTAGATTGGGTTAAATGGGACTAGACGGGGTTACATAGTTCTAGATGGCGTTAAATAGGTTTAAATTGGGTGAAATGGGATTAGATAGGGTTACATATGTCTAGATTGGGTTAAATAGGTCTAGATAGAGTTAAATAGGACTATATAGGGTTACTTAGGTCTAGATGGGGTTAAATCAGACTAGATGGGGTTAAATGGTTAGTGATAGGGTTCATTAGGTATGGTGAAGGTTAAATAGGGTTAATTAATAAGAGAGGGATTTATTAGTAGAGGGGGGTTAATTAGTTAAAGGGGGTTAATAGAATGGTATAGGGTAGGATAGGGGTTAATAATGTATGGTAGAGGTTAATAGGGTAGGGGTTTATTGGGTACAGTTAGGGTTAATGGGGTTCAGTTAGGGTTAATGGGGTTCAGTTAGGGTTAATGGGGTATAGTTATGGTTAATAGTGTAGTGTAGCGCTTAGACTTTGTGTCATGAGGGTCCTGAAGGAGTGTTAATGTAGGGGTTAACAGTGTCCTATAGGGGTCTATATAAACCCCTTTTAAACTGAGGGGGTTAATTATTGTCTCATGAGGGTCTATATTGACCTCCATGAGTGATTGAGTTAATTTTAGGTGCCGGGGGGTACTTATAGTACCCCTGCGGCAGGGGTTCATTTTTTATTTACCAGCGGTGGGGAATTTAAATTTGCAGCGGGACCCCCGCTGCAAGGGTTAATGTGTGGACAATTTGGGTGTCCCGATGGGGACCCCCAGTATTGGGGGGATAATTTTAGGTGCAGTGGGGGTACTTGCTGTGTACCCCGTGACAGGGATAGCGCATAAGTGTGTTGTGGGCCCATTAAGGACCCGGAATTTAAATTTTTTAGATGCGGTGGGGGTTCCAATTGGGACCACCGCAGCAAGTTGTTCATTTGTGGACCCTGCAGGAGTCACGATCGGGACCCCTGCATCATGGGGGTCATGTGGGCACCCTGCGGGGGTCCTGATTGGGCCCCCGCAGCAAGGGGTACCGTGGGGACCCTGTGGGGATCCCGATCAGGACCCCTGCAGCAGGGTTTCATATATGGAGCCTGCTGGAGCACTCGCAGGTTGCATTGCCGTCATGATGACGGTCTCATTTCCGATTAGCTGATTGTAAGCAGTAGCCCTGCTCTGCTTACTTTGAAAACCTGGGTTTCTGATTTCATATCATGGGCAGCGAGTTTTGACCTTTGGCAATTGAATAGCCTTGGAAACAGAATGGAACCGAAGAACAAAACTCAATTGCAGACATGCGGCTGTCGGCGAGCGAATTGCAGGCTTCTAATTGAATGAGGCCCAAAGTCTGCAAATTCTCTCATCTCAGTTTCCAGTTTTTCAGCTTTTTCTCTTTCTTCTTCTTCATACAGTCCAGACATAACAATTTCAAAGCTAAATATAGACACTCCTTTCAACCCTCTCGCCTTCTTCATCAAACACTTCTCTTGCAAAACCACAATTCCAGAACACAATCCAGCACAACATTTTCGTCTCTCTGCCGAGCATCTTTTAAACTTCACAAAAGGATTAATTCTTTGAAATCCTCTATCAGCAAGCACATTCATGCAACATCCTTCTGAAGAATTATTTGACTCTAACTATTGTGACAAGGAGGCTCTTCAAAATCCTCTTTTGCTCTTACAATTGTTCTCAGAGAGACAGTCTAAAGGCTCTAAAAACTTGGAAAAAAAGAAATGTAGTAACAAAAATAAACATCTACATAAACCAGCTGACTGACTTCAGGTACAACCTCTCTTTACCTGAACAGCTTGTCTGCCACATAGGGAAAAGTACAGAATGAACAAATGCAGTCACAGTTCCTTTAGGAATACTTTCTTGTGGTTTCACTCTCTGGTTTGTAACCAATGTAGCAATAGTAGCGGGTGGAGCACCGGCCCACACTTCATTCAAATGCTCCATGCTAGGGACAGTTAGTTATGCAGATTTTGATCATTGCACTGTAAGTCCAAAACACACAGCCTTTTCCCTGGGTTCTTATAGGTAACACAATTCCTTTCATTGAGGTACATTGTACTTCCAGCACTTCTATCAGTCTCTTGTTTTCACACTGCCAATTGAGCTCCTCTCAGCTGGGCTGCTTTCAGGTTTAATACTATTCACACAAACTCCACTTCAGATCCTCTTGCAACTCAGATAATTATCCTCTTTCTGCTTTAGCCAATTCCTCCCCCCCAGTTACACTTGTAGCCTAAATATGACTCAATCAGGTGAAGCCTGATTCCTGCAGGTTTGAATAGGTTAGATGACTTTATATGTCTGTAGCCTCAGGCTCGCATACATGACTTCTATGATTCTCCCATAACTCTGTCCAGCTTTGTAACACTATGTACATTATTTCAAGATCCCAAACTCTCTCTCTCAGTCCTCAAATCATCTCCATTTTGTATATATCGAATAACATTTTCATAATTCCCTTACTCTCACACTAATCTTAGACACATTTTCCAGATCATTTGATCATATAAAATTCGCTTCCAGTACCTCTATTGCCTCATTACACACTGGCTATCCATAGACATTGAAATCATCTTGAGTGGTACAAGATGGGGAGTGCATTGCCAAGAAGGCTATGTCCAGGGTCAGGGGTATGAAAAGAAACCAACATGGTCTTTAAATATAGGGGAACTACAATCAGTATTGTTTGCCTATCAGTCTTTCTATGAGAAACCATTCCAACATCCAGTAAGAATTCAGTCAGGCAATGGAACAGTTGTGGCATTCATCAATAGACAGGAATGAACAAGGAGTTATCCATTGCCGAGGCTTGCAAGAAGAACAATGCAATGGGCAGAGAAGAATCTGTCAGCAAAATTGGCAAAACATATAAGAGGCAAGAAAAGTCTAATAGCAGATTTTCTTTGCAGCAGTCAGATAATTCCAGCAGAGTGGGACTTAAATCAGACATTTTTCAGATTGTTGGTCAAAAAGTGGGGAGAGTCACAATTAGATTAGATGGCAAATTACAGGAACAAGAAGGTACATAACCTCATATCATCACAGATGCAGGGCAGCCCTGTCATTGAATGCACTTTCACAGAGATGGACTTTCAATCTAAGTTACATCTTCCCTCTTTTCACTTTAATTGCAAGGGTTTTGGAGAAGATCTGGTTTGAGCTTGTGTCATTGTAAGAACACCTAACTGGCTCTGAAGACTGTGGTTCGAGGAATTGGCAGGCATATCTATTACTCAAACAATTTTGTTACTAAGCAGAGTGGATCTCTTGACACAAAGACCACTGTGGTACAAAAAAATCCACAAACTATAGTTGACAACTTTGAAATTATACGGTTTATCAAAAGAGCCTAGAGTGGTAAAGATATTCTTAATTAGCAAGAAGATTTCAGCTGTAACATATCAGAAGATTTAGAAATATTATGTGCAGAGGAATAATGAAAACCAGAAGCAAAATATATTTCAGTCAGAATTCCTGACATTTTAGATTTCTTGCAGACAAAATTCAACAAGGGTTATGACCAGCTTCTTTAAAAGTAGCTGGTTCTCTACCTTGTTGTGGTGAAGGGGCTTGTATACCTCAGTGAAGCTGTGAATTTTGTCATGTAGGGTCACCCAAGATAGGCAGTTCATAGCAATCATGGTCCACTGGAGAAGAAACTGGCAACCCACGCCAGTGTTTTTGCTATGAAAAGCACTGCTCACTTAAGCCGCTAACCCTTAAAAATGTGTTCTTGGTAGCCACTACATCGGCTTGCAAATTAGTGGAAATTCAAGCATTATTAAGAATAGATCCCTTTTTGTTTTCCAAAGATCAGGCAGTGTGGATAAGACTCCCTCCTTCTTTTTTTTGGGGGGGGGGCTTCCATAGATAAGAGCCATATTTTCAGACATTGGATTTAAATCGATGTCTATGGATTTACCTAGAAAGAACAAAGGATTTTTTTTTACATCAGACAGATTGTTTGGGACTTTCCAAGGAAAGAAAAAATGGTGTCAAGTATCAACAATTTTTAGATGGATTCAGCTGACAATAATATAGGCTTCTTCTTTCATTTGAAACAGAAATAAATAGCAACGCACTCCACAAGAGCAATGGCACCTGAACAGAGGTTTGTTAGTTGAGTTAGCTCTGTAATAACACTGAGGGAGGCTCTATTAGGAGCAATCTTTTTTTTTTTGTCCTGGGTGATCATTTGTCCTACTGAGGAGGAGTGGTCTCTCTCATATTCTGTGCTGCCATCGATGACATCAAAGAAATAGAATTTACTAGTAGGTAACAATATTCCTTATTTCATATTGTCAATTTAAATCCTTTAGATAAATAGTGTTTACTATGTACTTCAGACACGCTAACTAATTTGATAGCAGTTGTTTCAGTGAGGAGAATCACTGAACTACATTTTTTCATTCATCTAGGAAATCCATCTTGTTTTTTATTAGGATAAAGTGGTTCTTCAGACAGATAAAGAGATCATGCCTCAAGTGGCTTCATCTGAACCAGGAACACTCACTGTCTTCCTTTTCTGATACAATGCAAGTATCAATGTCATGTAGTTATAAAATAGGTGAACATATTTCTAAAGCTACTGGTATTGACACTGTGCTCTATCCAGGAAGAATGTAATGCCTTGGGAGTGAGCATAACAAAGTATCTGTCTTATTGGTTGAATTGTTCTGCTCATCAAGATGCTTCCTCTGTTCTCTACATAGCATGTTCAGAGCTGTTGTCTTGTTTTTATATCCATGATATTAAGTACAGACAAAAGAACCATAAAACTCACAATTCTAAAGGCATAACTATGCAACCAGTCACTCAGTGATTTACTCTTCTAGGTAGTATCCCAGAGATGAGGGTCTCGATTCAATTGCAAGGCCGCATCTGGCGGGATGTAGGCCATATGTCTGTGGGTGTGCTGCAGGCTCCCGTTTGTCTCAGAGCTATTCAATTGATCAAGCCCGCAAGTTACCTGCCCAAAAACGACTCCATAAACCATACACTGGTTCATAGCAGTTCAGGGCGGGAACATGATCAATTAAGCAAGACCGTAACCTCCCATTTTGAATCAGTCAATAGAAAATGAGACTGTCATTATTACGGCAGTAAAACATGGAGGTTACATGTCAATCAATTAGGTTCAAGGGTCCCATATTGCGATCAGACTTGCAAAACCGCAAAATACAGAATTATGAAAATGAATGCCAGCCAATACTGTTCTAGGCTAGTTGGGTGGCCTGGTTTGTATTGACTCCCGAGATCGATATAACCCCGAAATAAAACATAAAAATGTATTTTATTTATTGACGATTTGTGAGCTTGAGACTGTTGTGCAATTAATTCTAATGTCTTTCATTGCTTTTCCTGTTATTTACAGTGTAGTATTGATTTTGTATTTGCATTTACAGTGCTATGAATGTGTTTTAACTCTTTTGCGAGTCCTCTCTAGGACTCGTAGGATTTTTCCTCCTTCATTTGCCATTTATGGGTGTGAAAACATTTGCGTCCTTGGCACATTGGAGTAATTGAATATAGCAAATAAACTCAGCTGGGCTACAGTAACTTGCAATAACTCAATCGAATCGGGCTTGAGAAATTCAGGATTTATGTGATGAGAAATTGACAGAAGCATGTGCAGAATTATGAAGTTATCTATTGCCTTTCAAATCCATCTCTGTCAGTGCAAAGAAAAAAGCAGCATTGTTATGAAAAATCTAAACATCTGACCCGATACATCTAAAGGATCGAGTAATACAATTCTACTTCATTGTAAATATTTATATTTATAGAATTTATATCAATTTCTTTTTTTTCAACTTCTGTTTCCATTTTGGCTTATTATTGCTTCATTTGCACTTTATCTATAGAAACAAGTAATGAAACATCTCTGTATTACATTTTTACTGTATATTTGGGGGCACAGTAAAGTTGTTATTTTCTGTGTTGTTTTTATTAATGACACGTTAGAATTATAAGCTACATTCTTATTGGCTAAAATAAATTAAAAATGTTCTCAGATTTGCATGTCTATCTATCCATTTTGTATAGTCTTGAACTTGCAGAAGGCTGAGGTAGGTATGAATCAGAGGAGGAGTTGCAGGTTATAGTCCAAAGACAACACTGGGAGAACAATAGTGCACATATTCATTTTTATTTAGGCATTGTACACTTATGGTGGCAAATTCTTACATGACCAGTACATAGTCAATTTGAAATCCCATTAAAGCAGTTCCCCCCACACACTTACTCAAGGTTGGGGTATAACTGGCCACAGTCTTCTATTGAAACATTATAATATTTATTTAGCACAAATCCAAGAGATGCTTGCCCCACCCTTAACTGCCTCCAGGGAGCCCCATGCCCCAGGAGACCTGATAACATAAAGAGCTAACAACCCATGCTCATACCACCAGAGGGCAAGCACCTCCGCCGCAGTGCAAATCTATACTCCTATTTGCGCAACCCCCACAACTCGCCTAACCCAAACCAGCCATCCACAAACCAAATACACCCATGCAGAGGCATGCTTCTAATCATAAATGCACTCCGCCCCTCTCAACATTTTTATTTTTGCAATGCCCTTCCATTGTGAGCCCAATTCTACCATGGTGCGCTACCGACACTAGCACCAACTAAACCCAGTGGGTACACGCCTCTAACACCGTGAACTCCACCACTCCCCAACAGCCATGGCCTTCCTTATACCCTCTTCCAACCAGAGATTTAATAACCTCAAACAAATCTCATTCCGGCAAACTCCATCCTTAATATAGTACTTAGGAGCACCCACACCTTCCAAATTAGTGTGTCTAATTGACAGAAGAAGAGAAAGCATTCCCTTACAATCAATGGTACATGTACCCCAATAGGGCCCACTTGGCATAGGGATGGTCTACCTTTTGTCGTATCAGCCAATACCAAGACCTCGTCCTTCTTTTTGCTCCCTGCCTGCTGGACTTGAGACTCACCTCTAACTGCCCCCTCAGCCCCATCTTGACTGTTAGTTGCTGTAATCACCGGCCTATGCGAGAGAGAGAGATTGACTCCAGTAACACCACTCCCTGGTACCCCAGTCTGACTCTCTAACTGGGACAACATTCTTTTTAAATACAGAATAATAGGCTAGTTGGAACCCTCTAAACAGGCATTACCAAACTCACCTGAAGCATGCTCTGCCAGGTTTTCTGCTGCCTCTTTCTCTCCCTGGCCAGCAGTCCGTTCAGCTCCCTGAAGCCTGTCAACAGAAAAAGCACTTCTCTCCCTACTCACGTTATGGCCTTTGCCACCAAGCTTACAACTGTTCTGTCTGGCCCACAGCCTGCTTTATCAGGCCATACCTGAGGGTCCTGAATGGTTCTTTCACTGCATGGCCCTGCCGCTTGCAGCTCATCACTGTGTCTCTGCTTCCTATCCATTAGCAGTCTTAGGGCAGGTGCCATCCTCCTCCATTAGAGGAAGAATCATCCCTAACTTCATGTCCATCAAAAAAATCGATTGAATTACTGTCTGACATTGCACCCTTCGTCATCTGACATAGAATCGCGTCCTGCTCTGCGTATCCCATTTGATCTCGTCCTGCAACCAGTCCTCTGATTGGATATCTCCTGATATTGCAGCCATCTCTCTTAAATTCCCCACTGTGACAGACTTATCTGCAGCTGCATCACCTCTGCTAAGTGCAGCAGACCTCCCCCTCCTGTGTTTTAAAAGTCCCCTGCGTCCAGTTGATGGCACATCCCCCACTACCTTTACCTTCCTCTTGGCCCTTGCCTTATGCCCAGTATTGCTGGGCTTATTCCCACCCACGCTAAAACCCTCTCCAGGCATCCCCATCGGATAAATAAAATGGCTGCCTGATCCCTCATTGCCCTTATGCCTGGGCAACCTACACTGCGGCCCTTCATCCTCCCAGCCCCAGGCAAGCTGCTATCTTAAAGGCCTCCCCAAACCCCCCCCCCCCCATCAGCTTCCCAGCTCTTAACCTGCCTCTCCTCGTGCCACTCACGCGCAATGACACGCACACCGCCATTTGAGCTGCAGTCTGCAGCCTCCCTCCCAGTGCCAGCCTCCAATCAGTGAGACCCTGGCACTTACCTGCGCCCGGACCCCTGACCCCTGGCTAGCGACTCTAGCCTAGCGAAGATCTCACGCACTGTTAAAAATGCCATGTCAAAACCTAATTATTTGAAAAAAGAAAAAGCACACTATCAACTACCTTGACGCAACTAAAATAATTATTTCCATGTACCTTTAAATTAATCTTGATTTTTTTTTTTTTACATTTTAATGTTGGGAATTTTATAAACATGGGGCCATATTCAGTTGCAAGCCCACAGATTACATTATACAGGCCGTATGTCTGCAAGCTTGAAATTCGCTACTATTACAGAACGATTCAATTGAACAAACCCGTAATTTACAAGCTGAAAGCCGAAACCCTGAGACCGTCATCATTACGTCAGAAAAACATGGAGGTTACACGACAATCAATTAGCCTTAAGAGGTCCGATATTTGATCAGACTCTCAATTCCCAAGATTTATATGTCACTGAAATGAAACATAAAAAAAATATTTTCTATTGCAGATTTGCGGGCTTGAGGCTGTTGTGCAATTAATTCTAATGTATTTCATCACTTCTCTGTCTTTAAAAGTGCAGTATTGATTTTTTTTTTGCATTTACAGTGCTACGAATAGGTGTTTAACCCCCTTGCGAGTCCTATCTGGTACCTGTAGGATTTTCTTCTACATTTGCCATTTACGGGTGTGAAAACTTTTGCGGGCTTGAGGAATTGTAGCAGTTGAATAGCGATTTACGATTTTAGTGATTATAACTTTTGCGGGCTTGAAAGATCAAAGGCTTAGATGGGTTGCAAGTTACGGTTTTGACAACCACAGAGATTTTCAGCCTGTAATCCATAGATTGTTTGCGGCTCGCTAAAAGAAGCCAATTGAATAGCATATTCATTTACAGGCTACATTATGGGCTCCAGTAAGCAACAATTGCTCAATTGAATAGGGGCCATGCTGTTCAAATTGGTTTAGTGCAGCAGATCTGAACCTTTTTGATCTGGGGCCTGACTGGTTACAGTCCTTATGGGGCAACCTTTGTGATCCAATACATTTTGTACAGGGTCATACTCCAAATGGCACACTACATTTTTTAGTCTTTCACTGATTTGAATGGAGTACACTTTCAGCATAAATACATTCCTGAATAACCCATCTGTATCTATAACAAATGGCAATTATGATAAGCCAGCAACACCAAGACCCTGTTATTGAGAACCATTGGTTGCCCTGATTAGATTTATTCCAGTCTAAAAGGCAGAATTTGGGATTTCTAATAATGTGCCCAACTGTTTATAGACTTCTCTTTAAATAAACTGAACTGAACATAATCAGGAATATATTATGTATTTCATAACCATGTTTTAAATATTACAAAAGTGTTTTAGCATGGAAAAGCAAACAATAAATGAGCAACACTTATAGAGTGCTCTTCTAAAAACCTTTATTTCTGTAATGTATATTTAGTGATGTCGCGAACATCAAATATTTGGTTCGTGAACAGCGAACGCGAACTTCATCAAATGTTCGCGAAACGGGCGAACATCGGCGAACCGCATTAGACTTCAATGGGCAGGCGAATTTCAAAACCCACAGGGACTCTTTCTGGCCACAATAGTGATGGGAAAGTTGTTTCAAGGGGACTAACACCTGGACTGTGGCATGCCGGAGGGGGATCCATGGCAAAACTCCCACGGAAAATTACATAGTTGATGCAGAGTCTGGTTTTAAGCCATAAAGGGCATAAATCACCTAACATTCCTAAATTGTTTTGAATAACATGCTTTAAAACATCAGGTATGATGTTGTATCGATCAGGTAGTGTAAGGGTTACACTCGCTTCACAGTAACAGACCAATCTCCCCGTTTAATGCACCGCAAACAACCGCAAACAGTCCCTTTGCACAACCGCAAACTCCCCATTTGCACAAGGTTGGATACCAAGCTAGCCATGTTCCGTTACATGTCCTCACTGATGTCATTGAAGGTCTCTTCCTCCACCCAGCCTCCAAGGGTCCCCGAAAGGTGATAACAAGCCCCCTGGGACGCCTGCTGTGTTTGGTCTTCCACCTCCTCAAAGCCACCTTCCTCCTCTGACTCCTCTTCTTCAGACTCCCAGAGTCTGGGGGCTTCCACTGCCCAGCATGGAATATTATACACAGGTCAGAGTCTGGGGGCTTCAACTGCACAGCATGGAATATTATACACAGATCAGAGTCTGGGGGCTTCCACTGCCCAACATGGAATATTATACACAGGTCAGAGTCTGGGGGCTTCCACTGCACAGCATGGAAGATTATACGCGTTGCCTCTGTCTGCGTTATTATAAGGTGTGTACTGTTAAGTAGTACTATTCCTATCGGTTTAATCCCTGTTACGTCCACTATCAGGGGACGTGTATATGGCATGGATTTTTGGAAGCGGGAGATGGAAAAAGATGCTTGGTCGGTCCTCCCACTTCAAATTTGGGGCACTGCGCGTGCAATCTAAGGTGCCACCAGATATGAGTGTCACTGTGCACTGGCAAAAGTTGCCAGAGTAGGCGCTGTAGGCCTCACACACACGCCTGTAGGTAGGCAACTGATATTCAATCGATTACAGTCAAAAACGGGTTCTTTTATTTCACTGTACACTACGGTTGCACCAGATATGAGTGTCACTGTGCACTGGCAAAAGTTGGCAGAGTAGATGCAATAGGCTTCACACACACGCCTGTAGGCAGGCAATTGCTATTCAATCTATTATAGTCAAAAAAGAGTTGTTTTATGTCACTGTACACTACGGTTGCACCAGATATGACGTATCATTGTGCACTGGCAAAAGTTGGCAGAGTAGATGCAATAGGCTTCACACACACGCCTGTAGGCAGGCAACTGATATTCAATCTATTACAGTCAAAAGAGTGTTGTTTTATTTCACTGAGCACAATATAAGCTGTTAGGTGTTAGTCTGTCACACACACACGCTGGCAGGCAGGCATATGCAATTAGATTACACAGAAAAAATATATAAAATAAAATAAATGATGTTCTAGCCCTAAAAAGGTCTTTTTGGGTTGCTGTCCTTCAGATGGAAGGCTCTGGAAGGGAGTGTATGTTGCTGATTGGCTGGAATGTGTCTGCTGACTGTGAGGTGCAGGGTCAAAGTTTCCTCAATGATAAAGAATAGGGGGCAAACCCAAAAGCGCATGTGTTCGCCGTTCGCTGCGAACGCGAACATGCAAAAATCGCCGCGAATAGTCCGCCGGCGAACTGTTCGGGACATCACTATGTATATTTGTTCAGTGGTGTATAAAGGTAATTATAACATCTAAGTGTGTTGCAGTAAACGTTCAAATAAATGAATGAAATCACACATTAAGCAAAAAACAACTGTAAAAAAAACATAAGACAAAAATTAAAAATTGCATGTTAGTACAGTTAAACTTTAAACTAGATTGTTGTCTTTTCCTAAGACCATTGTACATGTCTCTTTCTTTCTAAAACAAAACTCTGGTCTGCAGAATTCCCTGAATCAGAAGTGTATGAAAACATTTTTTGCATGAAAAAATACCAAAATATACATAAACAAACTCTCTCTTGATTTTGCAAGCAGTTACTTTTATTAGTTAACACCCCTGCAAATCCCTGCTAAAATTTGCATAAAATTCATAACTCGTTTTGGCCAATCACATTGTAACAATCTGTGATAGCAGTTTGTACAGGAAGGAATTATGGGATGTGTAGTCCTCTGCAGAAGTAAGCAGCTCCTGCCTTGAAGGTTAGAAAAGAGTTAAAATCTGTGCTCAAGTGCAGTATTTCTATTGGGAGGTACACTAGGCCTATGTAAGCAGCTCTTCTGTATGTGTATAGAATGACTCAATGTAATGTGTGTTTCTGATATAAGCAGCATGTGTTAGATTATAAAAAGGTAAAAACAGGGAAACTTAATTATACCTTTAATTGTAATAAAGCAAGCACAGTATATAATTGGAAACAAAATATATTTTTTTACGAATTTGAACTACTGCTGCCCTTAAATTACTGTTTGGGAGACCTGATTTTTTTTTGTTACTTTGAATAATAATTACCGTATTTTTCGCCGTATAAGACGCACTTTTTCTTCCCCAAAACAGGGGGAGGAAAGTTGGTGCGTCTTATACAGCGAATATACCTTTTCAAACTGCCTCTGTCCTCTTGATCTCACCCCAGCGCTTCCTACCAGCATCGCGTCGGCCGGTGCGTCCTAGTGACGTCACACACGCAACGCTGCAGTACACGAGGAGTGCTGGTAGGAAGCGCTGGGGTGAGATCAAGATGGCAGAGATCAGAAGAAAGGTGAGGATCAGGGGGGTCAGGGAGGATCAGGACGGTCAGGGAGGATCAGGAGGGTCAGGGAGGGTCAAGGGCTCCCAAATGCTCCCAAATGCTGCAGTATATGGATATGTATGTGTGTATGTATGTGTGTGTATATATGTATGTATGTGTATGTATATTTATGTGTGTATGTATATGTATGTATGTGTATCTATAAAGGTGAGGATCAGGGGGGTCAGGGAGGATCAGGACGGTCAGGGAGGATCAGGAGGGTCAGGAGGGTCAGGGAGGGTCAAGGGCTCCCAAATGCTGCAGTATATGGATATGTATGTGTGTGTGTGTGTGTATGTATGTGTGTGTGTGTGTGTATATATGTATGTATATTTATGTGTGTATGTATATGTATGTATGTGTATCTATATATATATATATATATATATATATATATATTTGTGTGTAATGTAGGTGTGTAAAGTGTATTTGTGTTTGATTCAGATTTTTTTTTTTCTTGTTTTCCTCCTCTAAAAACTAGGTGCGTCTTATCTGCCGGTGCGTCTTATAGGGCGAAAAATACGGTACTTGTTTTGACTTTCATACTTTAAAAATGATGAATTTAGCATCATTTAGATAAAATAATTACATTGCTTGAAGCCATGGCAATGCTGTTTGCCACACAATGTAAAGCTTTTGCTACTCTGAGGACCTTCGGCGCTCATTGTAAGCATCTCTCCTTGTGTACTTTTGCTAATCTGAGCACCTTCGGCGCTTATTTGGAGCCTCTCCTATTGTGTACTTTTGCTGCTCTGAGCACCTTTTGCAGTCATTGCTAGCGTCTCTCCTTGTGTACTTTTGCTACTCTGAGCACCTTCGGCGCTCATTTTGATCTCCCCTCGTGTCCTTTAAGTTTTGTGCTTTGCAACAATCATGTTCGGCACTCAAAGACAGATATATAAGTACAGTGTTTAATATGCAATTTTTTAGTGCAGTGTAAATTAGAAAATGTTTTCAGGTCTCAAAGCATAATAAAATGATTTAAATATGTAACTGCTTCGAGAGTGCTATCTCTAACAGCAAATGAACAGTAATCCAGATATATAACTGCAGTGTAAAAAGTAAAAATGTTTTAGTACACTGGAAAGTATAAATTTGTATTTTCCATTACTAATTAATAGTTATTAAATTAATGTACATTAATAATTAATTCATAAAGTAACGGCAGTGTAAAATATACTATTTAGCATATTTTTTATATATATATATATATTTTTTATAATAATTAATTAATTAATACTTAATAAATTAATATACTTTACCTATTTCTAATTAATATATCCAGCAATCAATATCCCGAAGAGCTAATAATCTCTTTTGATTTCCCTGCAGCATACAGTTGGACTGTTGCTGGACTGATGAGAAAGTGTCAGCAATGGACCATTTGTGCAGTATAAATATGCTGCGTGCGCAAGGCCAAACCGTTGATTTAGTCGCGTAAATGCCATTTTAGATTCGTAATGTTATTAGTTGCGAGTTAGTGTTGTAAAATGGAGGCAATTGTCTATGTGTTACATGGCTTGCGAGCATTGTCCGTCCTTTCTAATAGTGTATTTGTACCTTGTACATTCCTGGGTAAAAGTGGTACACGTCTGGCGGTGTTTTGCGAGGTTCTGGGGTTGTGTAGCCTCGTTTTCATTTTTTTTTTCTGCCATTTTTTTTCTCGCTTAGCCGATTTTCGAGTGTAGAAATTCGTCAAGTTCTGTTTAAATTCGCGTGTAACCTCATTTCCAGACATCCTGGCTGTCCACCCGTGCTGTGTGTGAGGTTTTTTGTATTTTTTTTTGTATTTTTTTTTTCTGCGCCTTGCAATTTTTTTGTCTAAACCCCGTGTTCCTCAACTACTTGCAGCCTAAGGCAATCACACATTTCCTAACGGCTTGGAGGCTAAGTCCCACATTTTTCAATGCCTCAACGGCTGTCCCGCATGTTTCAATGCCTCAACTGCTCGCCTTGCTTTGCGAGGCTCATAGCCAATGAGCGCCTAAGGCGCTCATCCGCTAAGTGCTCCGAGCTCGGAAGACTTCTGTGCTTCAACCACTTGCCTCGCTAAGCGAGGTTCGCAAGCGCAATGATGATACGCAGTTTGACAACTATTTTATGTGATTACAGCAAGCCTTCTCTCCCCCTTTGTCACTGGAGTTCATTCTCCAGTTGGCCACAGCATACAGCTGGTATTCCTAGGTGGTCTCCCATCCAACTACGGATCAGGTCCAACCATGCATGGCTTCAGGGTGATGTGACCTCTTGGTTCCTTGACTGGAATCAAACCGAAGTTGCAGCAGTGAAAGCACACAAAACAATGACAGCCTCTTTAAGAACTATATTGTGGGGGGTTAATCTTTAAACCAATATCAGGGATGAAAATAATCTTGACCCATATGTCTTAAGAATCGCAGCAGCATAAAATCCTCAACCTACAAAGAAAATACCAAACGCTTAGAACAAATAATACCAGCATATGCTGAGGCAAAACGATATGAACCAAACATGTATTATCATATGTCCAAATGATTGACAGCATGTAGATGTGGTCTTATAATGTCTGTCAAGGAAGGGGCAATTCGTAAACAGAGGTATCAGGAACTGCTTTTATTGCTGTTGAAATTCATCACAGGTTCAATAGGTGTAGATTTAAACTTTAACTTATAACATTCTGTTGCTTTTGAGGGCCGCAGGTTTCAGGGAAGGCAAAGAACTATTCCATCCTCCGTGTTGCATCTTGATGGCACTGAGTTGACAGTTGGGCCATCGCTATATTCGGCGCGGGCACTCGGCCCCCCAGGGCCTCAGGTGCACCTCTCATAGCTCAAGGCCTCTTTTGTAGGCGCGCCTTATATGCTATGTGCAGCAGTATCCAAAAATCGTCAGCGACATCCCTAGCTTGGTGCCGGAACTGCAGCTGTCAGATTTTGCGTCTATCAGTTGGACGCAGAACTGCAGCTTTTGGGAAGGTGAAGAGGGAAAGGACATTTATATATATATATATATATATATATATATATATATTATAAATGATTGTTATGGTGAAGTACCTACTCATAAGGTCCACAACACAGGCTGAGATCCCGCTCCATTCTGATGATAGCCAGTAAGCTTGAAACAGCTGTACATGGATAGGATACTCGGCCGATGTTTAATCCAACCTTGGCTTTGCATTAAAGCTGTGTAATACAGCATGCATAAGCTTAAAGGAAGCCATGTTTGATAATGGCTATGGATTGAAGAGCGAGGCATTTGTGGGCACATTTGCAGGTCCCAGCTCAGCTTCCCAGAATGCAGTGTAATAACTGTTTTTCTCAGAGTTCTGAGCTGGAAGCAGGTTTTTTTTTAACTTGTTTTAGACATTCAAATGTGAACACAGATGTACTATTTATTTATTTACTATATATATATATATATATATATATATATATATATATATATATATATATATGTATTCCAGATATCTTATTCCATATACTATATATATTAATCCAGTCAGACAGTGATAGCGGATTCTGACACATATATATCTTCCAGACACCTTATCCCATTTATATATATATGACATAGCAACATGACAGTTACTGATGATATCATCACATTCTATATCAGTTAACTCTTTGTGAATCGTACATGCAACATATAGAATCTAACATCATAAGTCAAACACACATAGAGAAAAAAACATAACACAGTAATTAACATACATAGGGTTATCATGATAACATCAAAACATATTAAATGGCTATAACAACTAATGAACCCAGTCCCTGTGCAGGTATGTCACACAAGGTACAGTTTCCCCATCCCACAACTACATATGCCCAGGAGGCAGTCCTGATCACATTATGTGAGTCCCAAAGGTGGTCAAGGAGATCATGACACAAACATAGAACATAAAACATATAACTTTAACAAAAATATTTAATAACAGGTCTCACTCTGCTTTCAAAAACACAGGGGGGGGGGGGTAGAAGAACATCTGTCTCTCTCACAATGCTGCAGACTGAAATTTGATAATAATGCAACATAATTAAACTTTTAAAGGGATATCCTCCATATTTTTGCATCAATTTATTCCAGCTGGACCTAAATGTATATAGAAACCTCCTGGGTTTTAAATGTTTCCAAACAAACAGCCATTGATTAGCAGAAAAATATGTATTTTATTGAAAAGTTCAGTGTACTTACAGGTTTATGTGCAGCCAACTGAAATCCTGATTTGTACACCCCCAGAGAGGTTACACCAAAACGTATCTAGCAGCAGAATATTCAAGTACTGATGTTAACCTGTTAGTTACTGACCAAACGAACAGCTATGCAGCTGCATGTACCTGCAGCATCCAATTACATGGTTGGGTGGCGTAACAACAGAAATCCTGTGACAAGGAGAGGGGGAGAGAGAGAGAGCAGCAGCAGTAGTTGATACACAGAATGAACTAACATCAGGGGTGGCAATCACATAATTAGGCTCAGCTGTCTCTTAGTTAGCTCTGCTGCACAGAGAGAGGGGAAAAAACAGTAGCGGTTGATACACAGAATGGACTACCATCAGGGGTGGTAATCAAGTGTGGATGAGCTACAGTGAGAGACTCTTATATGAAAATACAGGCAGCTTTGCAGCACAGATCTCTAGACTTTGCTACAAATGTTGCAACTGCCTGTGCTTGCTTCTGATTGACCAAAACAAATTATAATTCTTTTGATAATTCAGCCAGGGTTTTGAGGGGGTGTTTACTCTAATATTCAACTAGCACAAAATAGAAGACATTTTGCTTAATTCAAGGTACGTTTTTAAATGATTACTTTGGTATTTTTCATGCAAAAAGAAGTTTGCATACTCTACTGATTCTCCTCTATCAGATCCAGTAAACTTAGATATGCCTTTAATACAGTTAAAAGGAAATATTGTAAACGAGCATAAACAAGCTTCCTTTTAAGTAATTTCTGAA
Source organism: Discoglossus pictus (assembly GCA_027410445.1). NCBI lineage: Eukaryota > Metazoa > Chordata > Amphibia > Anura > Alytidae > Discoglossus > Discoglossus pictus. Next base: position 295,447,808 of record CM050163.1, read on the forward strand.
ACACAGCTGAAACATCTACATATCTGTATTTCTTTATCAATATAGACAAGACTAACTGTTAGGGGTTGGTACAAACCAACAGTTTCTGAGGTGCCCTCCATAAATCATTGCAATTAATCGACCTGAATCTATCTTTGGGATATAAAAGTATCATACAATGCAGGTTTAAAGAGGCCAATGACACTGCTCTGAAAATAAAATGGTCATAGGTTTGGAACAAGCTGATGATATGACTTAAAAAAATAACAACTTGCAGGTTCAGTCCAGAAAAAATAAATTGTTAGAATAGATGCAACATCACAACCACCCTCTCTACAGTTTGAGTATAAGGACCTACTGTCAAGCCAACATCTCTTCAAGCACATACCAACATCACTCTTGTACATTAGAACAAAGAATGGCAAGATGCAGTGTCATTAGACTTAAGCAGCAATGATACAGGTTGTGATTCTTTTGTCTGGACAAAAGACAAATATTACTGAAAAAAAAGTACAAACTAATTAATATATAAAAGGTGGTCTGGAACTGCCCATCAAAGGCCAACATTTTTACTGTAAAACAATAGTTTACTCTACTTCTTCTTTAGTGATAGGAGAGGTAGGATTTAGTGAGACTTCAAATTGACTTGTACTGTTTGTGTTATTCAATCATGTCCAAAACCTGTGACTTCATGACACACCATGCTGATCCACTCAGTATTCATGGCAGAGATAGGGGAGTGGGTTGTCAGTTCCTTCTCAAGTGGGCCACAGCATACAGCTAGTATTCCTAGGTGGTCTCCCATCCAAGTACTGACCAGGCCCAATCATGCATGGCTTCAGGGTGGTATGACCTCTTGGAATCGAACCAAAGTTGCAAAGATGAAAGCACCAAATCCTAACCACTAGACCAAAGGAAACCCTCAAATTTACTAAGTTTGGTAACAATTCCCAGTAAAAATATTTTATTGACTCCTGCTCGCAAATTTTGACTGCAAGGCTGAACTCGTAAACCCTGCCCTTTAAGTCTGATTTCAGGGGGTATGTTCATATGATCTGACAATATTTAAACAAGCATATAATTTACTCCTTAGACACAGTCAATAGTAAATGAGACTGTCATCATGACGTCAGTAAAACATGGAAGTTACACGTAATCTGCAATCAAAAGCTAATAATTAATTAATGCCAATAAGTAATAATTGCCAACCGGGCTCGCAATCAAGTAATCTAGAAATCTATAAAAATGCATTAGAGCATCTGTCTTAGTGCATGTGGGCTTCATGATATGTATTAGTCCCTTGAGTCCTGGGATAAATTAACTTAAAAATAACACATTCCAGCAAAAAACAAAAAAAATATTGGTGTCTTGGTTTTTAGGCCTGTTCCTGGGGTTATTTGGGGCACGGATTCAGACAATTACATTGAATAGACCACATCAGCTTTAGTTTCTTAGATAAATATAGGGAATAGTAGAGCCAAACATGAACATTGGGCAAGAAAAGATTAGCCTCTGAGGGAATATATGTTGGTTGACAAAACTTAATCAATGAACCTTTGGTAGCATAAGATATAACCATATTGCCATCACTACATATAAGGCTAGGCCTGATGAAACAATGTGTAAAGGCTTTGAATAAAGATGGTTAGTGCATTGAATGCATAGCACATAAATTACCTGGACTGGAAAAACTGAAGGCAGGATTTTCCGATGGTCCACAGAGCAGACAATTTATAATTGACCCACATTAGCATCAATGAATGAAATTAAATCATGTGCCTGGTCTTCGTTTATTCTTGTTGTGAAACAATTTCTTGGCAACAAGAAGGCAGACAACTACACACAATTCAAATAAATATAAACTGCTTGGGTCTGCCCTCTGCAGCTCATGAGGAAAAATACTCTGCTGTACTTGCTGCACTTACTAACCAATGAGTGACCATCTTTTAGCCACGTATGTTGCGGGCTTGTCTAATTTAATCGATCTGTAATTCCACCCAATTTCAAACCCACAAGCTTTGCGGATGTACCACGGCTGCTGCAGGCTTCAAATTTAATAGGGCCCCAGGGACTACACTGCACATTCAGTCCTGCAGTGACTGTGTCCAAATAAGCTGCAGAGGGCAGGCCCATACAGGAGCTATTTGTATGAGTTTAGACCTTAAAAACAGAGCTTTTAAGTGGTCCTTAATAAAACAAAGTGCCGTATATACTTGAGTATAAGCCAACCCGAGTATAAGCCGAGGCACCTATTTTCCCACAAAATACTGGGTAAAATGCGTGACTCGAGTATAAGCCGAGGGTGGGAAATGTTCTGCCCCCTGTGTCCCTCTTGTGCCCTCTGTGTCCCCCTCTTGTGTCCCCCTCTCTCTCCCGTGTCTCTTCTCCCCTCTCCCTTCCCTGTGTCTCTTCGCCCCTCTCCCTTCCCTGTGTCTCTTCCAACCTCTCCCTTCCCTGTGTCTCTTCCCCCCTCCCTTATCACCCTCCTCAACCCAACTCCTCAACCTCCCTCCTCATCCTCAACCTCCCTCCTCATCCTCCCTCCTCATCCTCAACCTCCCTCCTCATCCTCAACCACCTCCTCAACCTCTCTCCTCATCCTCAACCTCCCTCCTCATCCTCAACCTCCCTCCTCATCCTCAACCCCCTCCTCAACCTCCCTCCTCATCCTCAACCTCCCTCCTCATCCTCAACCCCCTCCTCATACTCAACCCCCTCCTCATCCTCAACCTCCCTTCTCATCCTCAAACTCCCTCCTCATCCTCAACCTCCCTCCTCATCCTCAACCCCCTCCTCAACCTCCCTCCTCATCCTCAACCTCCCTCCTCATCCTCAACCCCCTCCTCAACCTCCCTCCTCATCCTCCCTCCTCAACCCCCCATCCTCAACCCCCCTCCTCAACCCCCATCCTCATCCTCTCTCCTCAACCCCCCATCCTCAACCCCATCCTCAACCCCCCTCCTCAACCTCCACCCCCCTCCTCAACCCCTCCTGCTCATCCTCAACCTCCCTCCTCAACCTCTCCCTCATCCTCCCTCCTCAACCCCCCATCCTCAACCCCTTCCTCAACCTCCTTCCTCAACCCCCCATCCTCAACCCACTCCTCAACCCCCCCATCCTCATCCTCCCTCCTCAACCACCCATGCTCATCCTCAACCCCCCATCCTCAACCCCCCTCCTCAACCTCCCTACTCAACCCCCCCATCCTCATCCTCTCTTCTCAACCCCCATCCTCAAACCCCATCCACATCCTCCCCCCTCAACCCCCCATCATCATCCTCAACCCCCCCCTCAACCTCAACCCCCCTCCTCAACATCAACCACCTCCTCAACCCCCCATCCTCAACCCCACATCCCCCTCCTCACCCCCCACAACCTCAACCTCCCTCCTCCTCATCAACCCCCTCCTCACCCCCCATCAACCTCAACCCCCCTCCTCCTCATCAACCCCCCATTCTCAACCCCCATCCTCAACATCCCATCCTCATTCCCCTCCTCACCCCCTCAACCTCAACCCCCCTCCTCAACCTCCCTCCTCCTCATCAACCCCCTCCTCACCCCCCTCTCAACCTCAACCCCCCTCCTCAACCTCCCTCCTCCTCATCAACCCCCTCCTCAACCCCCCATCCTCACCCCCCCTCAACCTCAACCCCCCTCATCAACCTCCCTCCTCCTCATCAACCCCCTCCTCACCCCCCCCCCCCCCCTTGGCACCCGGTATATGCTAATGACGCGGCGCGCATGTCACAGACACAGGGGGGTAGAGAGACACGGGGGCGTTAGAGAGACACGGGGGGTTAGAGTGACACGGGGGGGTTAGAGAGACACAGGGGGTAGAGAGACACGGCGGGGGATAGAGAGACACTAGGGGGAGTGACTCGAGTATAAGCCGAGGGGGCCCTTTTTAGCCTTAAAAAAAGGCAGAAAAACTCGGCTTATACTCGAGTATATACGGTACATAAAAGTAAATAGTTACATAGGTATATTACATACTTCCAGAAACCCAGAAACCCTTCCATATGACTTTAAGCTTATGGACCAAACCAATAGGACTAGGACTTGCACCAGTGGGAGAACCAAATGGGTTTGACATGTAAACCAGCAGGAAGGTTACTTCAAATAATGGGAAAGTCCTCACCCATCCAGCCTGCTGCTCAGCACAGTGAGCATTAACAGTGTGCTTGTCCCAGAACTCAATAAATTCTGCTTTGCAAACATCTTTAAGGTTAACATTAAGGCTAAGTCTCAGGGCAAATAAACAGTTTGATTGTTGGCTGGTCTACTTGATGCAGAAGAGCAGTACAAATGAGTTCCAAGTGCTTTTAATAAATTACTTATTGTGCAATAACAAAACCAAATTTATATCATTATTTGAAAACATTGACATAATTTTGACTGCAATCGGGAATGCTGATTAATTTCTCACAGCAAGGAAGAATACAATGTAATTATTTTATAATCTCCAATGCCTACTCTGTCAGTAAAATGGTTAAATAAAACACTATATTTCAAAATATCTCCTTATCTTTTACATTCTTTTGACATGTTGACACACCCTGTGTTTATTTTGTAAATTTTAATTCTTTATTTATTTATAAGTCATATAGTTATGTATCTCATAGCTGTAACTGATTCATCTTTAAAGGATAAATAACTGTTTAATTTAATGGAAGTATTAAATAAATATATGCTGAAGCAAATAATGAGATTAAGGTATTAAATAAAACAAAATGTAAGCCTCAAGCGCCGTTATTGCAAATCATTTGAAGTGGCACAAGCCACAAAGGAAATCTTAAGATCCAGGCAGGTCATATGAACAGATTGTTAACAACATCCCAGAGGCTCAGGAGTTGGAAATCTGTGGAAATAGTGCAGTTATCCAAGAATAATTTAAACAATTAGGGCCTCATTCTATTATCGGCCGTAAATCGGCCGTAAGGCTGCGATTCCTTGCGGGGGTTCAGTTTACTCGCGATTCTATTATACGGCCCCGCAAGGATCTCCTTTTACGGCCGGCCGCATATCTTGGAACCGGCCGTAATCTCAGAAATATAAAAACTCAAAAATAAATTCAAGCCTGCACTGTACAGCTCTGTAAATGCTAGGGATCATATTGGGGGACATGAGGATTAAAAGGAACCCACTCTCAAGCTTGCACATCTGCCCAAACCCGAGTTCAAATTAACTGTTTATTTGCCTGCTGCGGCGTGGGCGTGTCTGAGGTGCTCCAAGCACTCTGGACTTTTTACATGTATATTTTACGGATATTAAAAATGAAATATTTTACGGGTTTGAGTACAGGATAATTATGTGCTATTTTTTCTAACACCTAAAATCCCTTTATAGTCTTCTCAAAGTGCAGGATGGCTTTATTTGAGCTATTTTATGTGCTTAATTGGTGCTAGCGAGACCTTTTTCCTGCAAGTAACTGCGGCTCGTTTTTAGCCTTGCAGAGAGGTTTCCCGGAGCAATTGAATTGCAAATCTCTTGCGGCCGTTTTAGATCAAAGGCTTTCCTCCGGCGCGAGCGGCCGCAAGAGATAGCAAGGCACCGGCCGCAAGCCTGCCGGAGCATCCGGCCGTAAGGGAATAGAATAGCCGAATAGCTTGCGGCCGGTCCTTGCGGCCCCGCAGCGGCTGCGGCCGATAATAGAATGAGGCCCTTAGGCATTAGTAACTACAAAAAGGGGAGAGAATATGTGGAACGGCCTTCCAGCTGAAGTGATAGGGCCAAATACAATAAAGGAATATAATCATGCCTTGGATAAGCTTTAAACATCATCTGTAACTAGCGACTTGCCCGTCAAAAATGACGGGGCAATAAAAAAGCGTTGAAATGCTGTTTGTCACACAATGTGCGTATACTGGGTGCCTCAACTATATAGACCCCTATAGCACACTAATGTACCTATGTAATAACACTATAAGTAACATGAGGGTCATCCAGGACCCTCATGACACAAAGTGTAAGCACTACACTATTTTAACCCGGTCTCATATGGGTGTCTATACAGACCCTCATAATCCTCTATTTAACCCCATTAGTCCCATAAGTGTATATAAAGACCCTCATGGGGCAGTTAGAAGCCTAACATTACTCCGTAAGTGCTATGAGGGTTCTCCAAGACCCTCATGACCCTAAGTACAAATACTACACTGCACTATACCCCCCAATAAACCATTAAATCTAAGCTAACCCCCATCTACACTAACCTATTAATAACTACACTACCTACCTACCCACTAATAAACCCCCCACCCCACTAAATACAAAACATTATACAAAAAAAAAGAAACCTAAGTCCCAAAAATAAAAAATCAACATTACATAAAATAAAAAAACCTACATTACAACCCCCCCCCCCCCCCACTACAGAAAATAAAAATTACACACCTGAAAAGGAAATACATACAAAATATATACATTACAATACAATACAAATGAAATAAAATACCCCCTATCTAAAATACATACATAGCCCCCTATCTAAAATACATTAAATACTATCTAAAATTCATACATACCCCTCTATCTAAAATACATTAAATCCTATCTAAAATACATACATACCCCTCTATCTAAAATACATTAAATCCTATCTAAAATACATACATACCCCTCTATCTAAAATACATTAAATCCTATCTAAAATACATACCCCCTATCTAACATACAATAAATCATATCTACATCCACAAACCTTAAATCTAACCTAAAATAAAACAATTAGGACCATTTACCTTTGCAGATGTCCCTTCAGATCAGCCCCCTAAGTGAAAATAAAAAAAATAGTACAACACACTACATACAATAAAGAAAAAATTCTAAATATTCTACTCATATTCTACTCACCTTTCCAGCATGTCCCCATAATATTAGATTACTACACATGAATACACACACACAAAATAAAATAGCATTTAATGTATTTTAGATAGGGAGGTATGTATGTATTTTAGAGGGCGGTATTGCATTTGATTTGAATTGTATTGTATTGTAATATATTTTGTATGTATTTCATTTTCAGGTCTGTCATTTTTTTTTTCTGTAGTGGGAGGGGGTGTTGTAATGTAGGTTTTTTATTTTCTGTAATGTTGATTTTTTATTTTTTGTGACTTAGGATTTTTTTTTCTGTAATGTTGATTTTTTTATTTTTTTGTGACTTGGTTTTTTTTATTTTCTGTAATGTAGATTTTTTATTTTCTGTGACTTAGGTTTTTTTATTTTTGTAATTAGTGGGATGGGGGGTTTATTAGGGAGTAGGTAGGTAGTGTAGATAGGTAGTGTAGGTGTTAATAGGATAGTGTAGAGGGGGTTATTTTAGATGTAATGGTTTATTGGGGGGTATAGTGCAGTGTAGTGTTTGTACTTAGTATCATGAGGGTCCTTGAGGCACTTATGTGGTTAATGTTAGGGTTCTAACTGCCCCATAAGGGTCTTTATATACCCTTATGGGACTGATGGGGTTAAATAAAGGCTTATGAGGGTCTGTATAGATCCCCATAAGAGACTGTGTTAAATAGGCTTTGATGGGGTCAAATAGGCTCATTTAAGGTCCAATAGGCTCAGTTAGGGTTACATAGGTACTGTTAGGGTGAAATGTATACTGTTAGGATTAAATAGGCCCTGGGTTGGGTTAATGGGGTATAGTTAGGGTTAATAGTGTTGTGCTTACACTTTGTGTCATGAGGGTCCCTGGATGACCCTCATGGCACTTATAGTGTTTTTACATGGGGTAATTAGTGTCCTTAAGGGGCCTATACAGACCCCTATTGGCCTGATACTGTTAATTATTGTATTGACCCCCATGAGTAACAGAGTTAATTAAGGTCTTATGGGGGTCTTCATTGACCCCCATGAGTGACAGGGTTAATAAAGGGTTTATGGGGGTATGTATTGACCCCCATGAGCGACAGGGTTAGTGAAGGGCTTATGGGGGTCTGTATTGACCCCCATGAGTGACAGGGTTAATTAAGGGATTATGGAGATTTGCATTGACCCCCATGAGTTACAGGGTTAATCAAGGGTTTATGGGGGTCTGTATTGACCCCTATGAGTGACAGGGTTAATTAATGTATTATGGGGTTCTGTATTGACCCCTATGAGTGACAGGGTTAATTAATGGATTATGGAGGACTGTATTGACCCTCATGAGTGACAGGGTTAATTAAGGGATTATGGAGTTTTGTATTGACCCCCATGAGTGACAGTGTTAATTAAGGGTTTATGGGGGTCTGTATTGACCGCTATGAGTGACAGGGTTAATTAATGGATTATGGGGTTCTGTATTGACCCCCATGCATGACAGGGTTAATGAAGGGCTTATGGGGGTCTGTATTGACCCCTATGAGTGACAGGGTTAATTAATGGATTATGGGGGACTGTATTGACCCTCATGAGTGACAGGGTTAATTAAGGGCTGATGGGGGTCTGAATTGACCCCCATGAGTGTCAGGGTTATTTAGGGGCTCTGTCTAGATCCCCATGAGTGATAGAGTTAATTTTTTTGTTATTGCTGAAAGGCGTGAAATTTTAAGTTGCAGTGGGTTTCACTGATCGTGTGCGATCATGCTCCGCCACTACGAGGGTTAATGTGGGGACCCCCAGCATTGGGGGGTTAATTTTAGTTGCCGGTGTGGGTAATTAAAGTACCCCCGCTGCCGGCCTTAACTGTTTGTGTGCCTTTAAGGACCCTCGGCAGGGACTTGACACCTTTTAAATGCAGTGGCGGACATGATCGTGACCCCCACTGCAAGGGTTAATGTCAAGACAATGCCATGGGTCCCCCATGGGGACTCCCAGCATTGGGTTAATGTGTCGGGACCCCCAGCATAGGGTTAATTTGGGCACACATCCGGGGTCCAATCGGACCCCCGTAGCAAGGGGTCAATATGGGGTTCCGAGCTTATCTCGGATCTCTTATGTGGGGGTTTGGCAAAGTTGTACCTGGCTGGCAGTGTTTTGCGCGGTCCGGGGACGTGGAGTCTCATTTTCATTTTTTTCGTCCACCATTTTTTTTATTCCTTAGCCCATTTTCGAGTTTATTATTTATTATTGTGTTTATCAGTGAGGTTTTTTTTGTGGTGTTTTGGGGTTTGCTCGGTTCGGGGGGTTAGTGCGTTGTTTTGCAACCTCTGGTATTTTTTTTTCTAAGTCCCGCGGCTTGTAATGTTGGCTCGCACGCAATGAGAGAGAGGAGGAGGGGAAGAGAGACACAGGGGTTGGAGAGGAGGAAGGGAAGAGAGACACAGGGTAAGGAGAGCAGGAGGGGAAGAGAGACACAGAGTAAGGAGAGGAGGAGGGGAAGAGAGACACAGGGGAAGGAGAGGACTAAGTGCTGTTAGTTAACTTGATTTGTGAGGGGGTTTGTTACACAGAGAGGCGCCAAAGAGCATACACCTCTGCAAATGCGGCCAGAATGTGATTCTATATGTTCTTTTGAATAACTAAACTTAATAATGCAAAAACATTTTTTTAGAAAGCAAAAATAAAAAAAAATTTTTTTAGAACTTTAGATGTGGTTATTCTTTACTACAGGCATCCATTGTTCTTTTCCCAGCAGGTTTTGGCTGTTACTTTTTAGGAAGGTGTGTTTTTTCAAAAAAGTGCTTTCCATTACTCCATATATGAGTGCTAGCAGTTTTAGATGTCACATTCCTACTGTACAGATAGAAACGTTTGCTACATTAAAAGCCTCCTACCACCAGAGGAAGTTGATGAGAATAAACCAAAATGGTGTAATCTGCAGCGGAATAATTGCTTATAAAATTTACAAAATTAGAGGCTTTGGTTTTTTTTTCATCTAAAAAAGGGTATAGAAAGGGAAATCTAGATTGGCCTTTTGGTTTTTATCTGTCATCATATCAATGTTCCCATATTTCTACACACTGCTCAAGGTGCTGACATTGCTTTGCAGGCAACAGTGCATCGATATTCAAAATGTATGTCCCATTTGGACAATTATAAAGCTGGAATGCACATCTGGACATCGGCCTAGACCCATCAGCACAATGTATCAGTAATTTGTGGTAGCTTTGGAGTAATAAAAATGTATATGTCACCTAATGGGGCCAAATAGGGTAGAGGCAGTATTCAAATTTATATCTGAGAAATCAAAATTTTAAACGAAGTGTAAATATAATTCACTTTAATACATAATACAATGACATTATACAATCTCTGATAATAGCGAGGTAGAAAACTTTAGTGAATGTAAAAGTAAATTAATTATGTAGAATTATACAGCAGTTCTCACAAAACAGAAAGTGTTAATATCTTGCTATAGACTCTCGCCCACTGTGTGGTTTTCAGCATTAAATAGATTTTGTTGTGAAACCCTGCATAAAATAAGCATGATGTTCTTAGAGGATGTGAAAATGCAAGATAAACACACTATAGTATTGTGTGTGCTGAGGAAAGAGCAGCTAAGCAGCCTGTTACATGATTGACATTTGGAATAAATCTACTAAAGTGTGAAGTGTTGGAAATGTTTTCAGAATCTTTGCACAAATGTCCCATTTCAACCTGTAGTACATACTGTATGCTCCTTTGTTTCAACACACATATATAGAGTTGCATAGACTTTTCCTCAAATGCAAATTTCCCTATGTCTTCCTCTAACAGCCCCTTCATAGTAAGAACGCAATTCATAGAAACTTTTTTACTGAGTTTGTTTTATTTGATCATTTCTCTTTAAAATAACTCTTTTTGGAGGGAATGGAACATAACTATTTTTTCATGCATTTAAAAATAACATGTTTTAAACATCACCATTGGCTATCAGAGGGCAAGCCCCCAAGATAGGTTAAACTTCTTAACACAGTTTTGTTTCCCCCGAAAACACTCTGTGACGACACATTATCAAATATCTTCTGACGTAACAAAGAAAAAAATACTTCCATATCCTTTTATCTCCATCTTCTTTTTGGAAAAACAATTTTTCATGACCACTACATTTTTATTATGAAACAAGCATCACTCTTATATTTTGTTGGTTGCAAAACCCCATAATTCCATTATAAATTTCATTGATGCATCAGAAACAGAATATTTGATGATGTGTCATAGTGTTTTTCTCAAATAAAGGTCTCACAGCACAAAAACATTCACAGCCTTATTAAATTGCGATTTGGCAAATATAAAAGGGCTCTATTTAAGCACATAGCCTATTTTTTTACAGAAGTTTTTAGTTAATGAACTTCTACCCAAAAGCAAGGTCTTCACTAACTAAAAACTTCTGTAACAAAAATATGCTGTGTGCTTAAATAGAGCCCTTTTATATTTGCTGAATCGCAATTTAATAAGACTGTGAGACTTTTAACTGATCATGGGAGCTTGAGATCTACCACTATGCTCTCTGCATTTACTGTTATTTCTGATTAAGTTTTTTATGCAAAAATAACCTTGATGAGGTTTAAAATGTGCTCTTTTAAATGGCAAAAAAATAGTCTTTCAAAACATTTTGCCTATTATAAGTTTTAGTTTATGGTAACTATGGTACCAAAAAACTAGCAGCCTTATTAAATTGCAATTTGGCTAATTGAATGTGAGGATCACATAACAAATTCATTTGAACAAAGTATTTTAGGAGTGAAATCTAAACTAGTCAAGTCTTGCACTTTTTAATTTGTAAGGCTGGTTTTCCGTGTTTCTGCTAGCATTTTGACTCTTATTCCTTCCTATTACATATGTAAGATCCTGTTTTTTCTCTCATAACTGTGAAAAAATAATTATTGAGTGGAGCAGAAGGAGTGATGTGTCCTGCTTTGTAAGAGCTCACAATCTAATTTATCCTTTTCTGTTACAAATACAAATTATTTACACTCATATTCTCCCAGTTGTCTTCTATTTTCTCATTTCCTAATTGTGCTGTTTTTTCCGTCAGTGCTGCACTTCACACGTTTCATCAGCACTGTTTCCTATAACTCATCTCCATCATGCAATTCAGAGAGTATGAAGGACACTTGAAGCCAAATAACCTGAGAGGAGAGGAGGAATGATGAGTACAGGGGCTCAGAAATAAAAATGAGGAAACCACTGATGAGCTTTAACAACCCTGAATCAGGAGACAAAGCTGCCATTATCTACTTCAATACGTTAATTAGGGATCTATGTAACATACTTAATTAATACTCAACATCGAACACACCCACATAATTTTAGGATGCTAAAAAAAAACTTTGAATAACAAACCATTAAACATGAAGTCAGTCCTTTGTAAATGAACGATAATTAGCTTTTTCTGGAGATGGTCTTTTTTTACACTCATCCAACTGATAGAAGGTCATTTCCACTGAGAATTTGTTTCACGTGCCTGTTTTATAATTGATTTTCCAGTAGACCTCGTACTGAACCGCTACATAGAAGTTGTTTTTAGCAAAGTATGAAAATGAATGTAAAATACAGAACCTCCCTGTTTTTTTTACTACTCTAACTTTGTGTCAGGGATCTACTATTTAATGTTATTTTTCTGTGGTGTGGGTACATTGAGAGGAGACCGGGACCAATCAGATCACTGACTCTTGAGCCTGTGACATCAACAAATATTACATTTCACCTGTCTGCTCAAACATGGACTAGAAAAAAGGCAAAAAAGAAAATAATGTAACTAACATATACATTTAAGTGTACACTTATATTTAGGCCACATATTTAAAGATAGAACTTTCCCTTTCAGCTAAAGTGACCCCTGGTGGACAAAATGGACATAAGGGGGGCATGACCTGCCCCTTGAGTAGGAAGGACTGGAGGAGAAATGTGGGTAGAGTGATTAAAGATTTTAGTTGGGTTCAGAGCTTCTCTGGCCAGTATTCCCAAGTCACCACAGGAGCAGCTCCCCTCATAGTGCTGTGTGAATTAAATTTTGACTTCCCCCATCCTGTTTTTTCCGTTTGGTTTCTTCAGGGTGGATTTTTCGTCCCTAGTGAGCTTCAAAAGCAGCAGGGGGACAGTATTGGAGATGAAAGTCCGTGCCCGGCTGCTGCAAAACCACGTGCCCGGCTGCTGCAAGGGAGTGGCACCTGCAGCAGGTCGACACCCCAGGAGAGTGTCAAGGCCTCTGCCCTTACACAACTAACAGACTGAACACACATCAGGGCAGTCATCTTCTTTTTTTTAGTAGTAATTCCCCAATGAGAGCTTGGATGTCTTATTATAGTGGGACCCATGGCAATTTCAGTACGTGGTTGGTGACCCCTCTTCTGATCCGTCCAGTGAGAAGAGTATTGCAATTCATACCCATGCCCACATGATTGAATATAATGACTCCAGTACGGCTGTACAGATTTCTCCCGTAGCTAAGACAGTACAACGGAGTTAAGCATTACTACAGCTGGGTTTTGAGAAAGTTTTTAATATTGCAGCGGTAAGAGTTGTGGGGAGCTCACAGGCCAAAATCTTCTTTTTGGTTTGGATTTCCCTGAGGTTATTAGGGAAAAGTTTGCAAAAGAGGTTGGTTTTGGCTTAACGGCTGGGTCTGTACCTCATCACTTCCAGACCATTGTTGTCCCCTCTTGCCTTGGTGCCTAAAAAAAGATTGATATTCAGAATGGTTCATCATCTGTCCATCAAGAAGGTGCATCAATCAATGGTGCTATTGACAGAGAGCTAGTAGCAGTGCCCTATGCATAATTTCATCACATTCTTGAACTACTAAAATTAACAGGGGAAGGAGCATTGCTTGCCAAAGCTAATATTGAAGCAGCATTTTGTGTACTGCCTGTTCACCAATCCAGCCAGTGACTACTGGGCTGCCATTTTGATGATGTCTCTTTGTGCACATGTACCTGCGAAGGAGTTGCTCTATCTTTTTCCTTGTTCAAGTCATTCAATTCTTTATTGGAATGGTGTCAAAGCAGTGTCTGCTACTCAGTCAGTGACACACTAACTAGATGACTCTTTGTTTGTTTGTTGGCCCGGTAGACTCTGAATTTTGCTGAAGGCTCTTGAAGACTTTTAAGGAGTTGGAGAGGTCTTCTGGGCTCCCTTTGGCTGTGGACAAAACAGTGACTCCTTGCGTTTGTCTGCAATATCTCTGTATTACCATTGACACTAGTTATGGTGAAGTCCAGCTTCCTGAGGATAAGATCTCTGACCTTAGAATGGGATTGCAAGCATAACTAAACTTCAAGAGGGTAACTCTGTTATATTGTAACTCTGATATAATTTCAATTTGCTCATAGAATGATCCCATTGGTCAGAATTTTTTGTCCAAGGTTTGTCTGGATTTTATTATTGGTATAGCTTAAAAGCAAAGCATTTTTCAGGAAGGAAGAATAATCCAATAATCAGTTGGACTTGTATACTAACACAGTGGGAGGGGTCATGCTGAACATTTATTTTTATGGCAAATGGTGTGCTGCAGCATGGCCCCTGGCCTGTTGATGAGGAGAGTCTAACACTGAACTCGCCATTCCTCATATTGATTCACATTGTTACTTAGTTACATAGAAATTGAGGTTGAAAAAATACTTTTAGTCCATGTGGTTCAACCTTTTTAAAATCTCCTTTGATCTTTGTAATGTGCAGATTAATTGTTAATTGATGCAGAGAACGGCAAACAGAAAAAATAAACATTGAAACAATTGTCTCAAACAGGAAAAAATAGAATTTCTTCCTGGCAATCAGATTTCTCCCTGGATCAATACTGCCTCATTAGTTATACAGGATTATAAAAAGTTCACTTGGCAAAGCCTAATCATTTCCGCTCTTAGCTGCCTTTTTTCTAGAGAAAATACGTTTTATTTGGTAAGTCCTTCTTCATAGCTTATGCCCACCATCCGCCTAATTTGCTTTGTTGCCCTTCTCTGTACTTTTTCCAGCTCTAAAAAGTTATTTTTATTAAGTAGTACCCAATGTTATAATCCATACTCCAAATGAGGGTGTACTAAGGATTTGTATAGTGGCAGAATTACTGTATATTTGCTTCCCTGGCTTCTATACCCTTCTTAATACATGCTAATATTTGTGCTTGGACATGGCTTCAGTGTTGGGACATGTTTGTTTCGCTCACAGCCAACAACAAAACATTGTGATGCTAGAACCTTTGATGTTTGTTTATGTCTTTATGTTGACATTTATGATGTTATTGTTTATGTTAATAAAAACTGTGTCCTATACCCAAATGTGTTTATTGGGTTTATGTTATGTTTATGGTGCTTAAGACATTTAAGACGGGTTCAGGAGACCATACCTCTACTGCAAATTATGTGTATAAAAAATACACACTTCCTTTTGCTCCATAGCAGCTAAGCACATATAAACCCACTTTTAGGGCTCTCTGATGAATTAGAAAAACACTTTAATAAATGTTTACTGTGCGTTTAAACAAATAATTACTATTTTTTAAATATGTCCCAGGCTGTATAAGCTCTGAATCTCTTCAAATATTGAATTTAGTATTGTGGCTGGGTGGAGCCACCCAGGTTGAGGGCTATCTAAATTTGAATACCACCATTGCAGTGTATGGTGGCTAGAAAGCATGGGCCTGATTCAATTGCAAGCCCACAACTTAATCGTTGTAGGCCGTATGTCTGCGGGTGTGTTGCGGGCTCCCGTTCATCTCCGATTACGATGCTATTCAATTGAGCAAGGGCGCGAGTTACGGGCCGAAACCTCAAGCCTGTAAACCCTGTTTTTACCTGTAACGCTTCCGGGTATCCAATCCGATGAAGCGTGCCAAAAACAGTCAAGGCCGTAAGTTGCAATCCCGTCACAGGTCAATTAACTAATAGGAAGCGGAGGACGTCAATCTACGCCGTGGGAAATGTTTTAAAATAATGTGAAAAGCTTAATTCTTTGACTGTGCTGAAGCTGAGAAAGTCAACAGACAGGTTTAGGCGTTGGTGGGTTGTTGAGATAGATATATATAGAGAGAGAGATAGACCGTGACTGAGAGAGAGATAGTGTTAGAGATAGTGTTAGAGAAATAGAGAGTGTTTGAGAGAGCGAGAAAGAGTGTCAGAGGGCCCACAATTATAGCCAAGAGGAGACAGAAACCCTCCTCAAGGGAAGTCCAAACCCATCGTAGCATCATCCATGGTGGTGGTGAGGCCTGGAATGAGGGGACTGCAGCTGTTGCTTCATTAGGGGTTGCAAACAGGGATGCTGGTCGGTTAAACACCAATATGATTACTGCCGAATGAAGGTGAAGAAGAAGATGACAGCAGAGGCCAGAGCAGCCCATGGAACTGGTGGTGGCCCACCACTCAACATCACATACTGTGGATGGAAGCTAACCATCAAGGAGTCCTTGAAGCCAGAAGCAGTAGTGGGCCTTCCAGGACAGTTGGACACTGGCTATCAGGAAACCCTGCAAAGTGAATATTATACACACCACCACACCCTTATATTCACACACATGGACCCCACACACATAGATAACTGACATAGAATAACACTGTAAGATTTCTGGTTCTGACTACAGATATAAGGGCAGCAATATCCATGTAAATATTATAATATATTACATTTTCTTCATATTATCATCCTAATTGTTATCAACGAAATGTCTTTCTCATACTTGTAGTTAAGACGGATTCTGAATAGTAGTTTTCAATGCAGTTTGTGTTAGTGTTGTGTGCTGTTTGTTCAAAGTTAATATAAAGCAAAACAGTATAAATATAAATTGCAATTGTATATATTTTGTAATAAGTTCCCCTATCCCTATCCTCCCCATGTTACACTGCACCGTTTAAAGCTGTGAAAAGAGACACAGGGGAGGGAGAGGGGGCAAGAGACACAGGGGAGGGAGCGGTGGGGAAAGAGACAGAGGAGGGACAGGGGGAAAGACACAGGGGGAGAGGGGGTAAAAACAGGGGGGGAAGGAGACACAAGAGAGAGCGAGGAGGGGGAAATGAGACACAAGGGAGGAAGTAGACAGAGGGAGAGACTCGCAATGAGCACCCAAGGCACTCATTGCGAGGCCCATTATGAGCGCCCAAGGCGCCTCATTGTGAGGCGGTAAAGTAGAGGGGGAAAGGCTCCCATTGTGTGGCAAACATCATTGCCAGGATTCACATTTTATTGCCGTCATTTTTGACGGTCAAGTTGCTAGTGTAATTAATAAAAGTAAAAGACAATTGGAATATGTGCAAACACTTACTTAAAGTGCATAGTGCAAAGAAATGTTAAAATATACTGAAAGTGCTCAAATGCTGTTAATTATATGAATAAATACTAGCTTAAAGTGCTAAGTGAGAAAAATGATATAGGTATATAAATAAGTGCGTAGATACTATATAGATATATGAATTAATGATTTCTTAACTTGGCTGCTGCTTTTCCTTCCGAAGTGAACTCTCAGCTCCCGCGGTTTGTTGCTCTGTGTCGATGGTGCGCAGTAATTACGTCATTATTTTCGTGATCAGAAGTCTTGCGGCCTTGAAAGATCAAAGGCTTTTGGAGGCTGTAACTCGTAACCCATTTGGAGCCTACAAAAAGACGCCAATTGAATAGCAGATTTGACAAGAGCACGATTTAGTTTTGGTTTTGTCTGGTGAGAGAAATTGATGTATTTTGGAGATATTTATAGGTGAAAATGACACGTTTTAGTGATTGATTGTATGTGAGGATGGAAAGAGAGGGCAGAATCCACTAGAACCCCAAGACAATGGGCCTGAGAGGTGGGCGTGATGATGGAATTGTCAACAATTAGAGATATGTGAGGAGTGGAAGCTGTGGAAGAGGGTGTGAAGATTAGGAGTTGAGTCTTTGGCATATTGAGCTTGAGCTGACGGGCAGACATCCAGGAGGCAGTTGGTGACTTTAGCTAGAAGAGAGGGGGATACTTCTGGCACAGAGATGTAGATTTGGCATCTGCATATAGATGATTCTGAAATCCGAAATAATTTATTAGGGTACCAAGGGAGGAAGTATAAATGAAGAAAAGGAGGGGACCGAGGCCTGAACCTTGGGGTATGCCAATAGTCAGAGGGTGAGGCGAAGAAGAGGAACCAGAGAAGAAGACACAACATTTTCGATTTTATAGATATGATGTGAACCAAGAGAGAGCAGTGTCACGGATGTCAATAGAGTGGAGAGTATGGATAAAAAGAATGTGATCAACTGTGTCAAAGAGATCCAAGAGAATAAGAATAGAGAAATAACCCTTAGACTTGGTGGTGAAGAAGTCATTAGAAACTTTAGTGAGAGCTGTCTCTGTGGAGTGCTGGAGCTGGAAGCCAGATTGGAAGGGGTCAAGGAGGGAGTTGGGGGAAATCAATTGAAAAGGAGTTTGTAGACAAAATGCTCAAGCAGTTTAGAAACCAGGGGAAGTAAAGAGATAGGCTGGTAATTAGATAATTAGATAGAGAAGATGGATCAGATGAGTGTTTCTTAACACTGCAAAGCATCAAGTGAATGTATAACTTGACCAGTAATCTTAGTGTATTAAATGACCATTGTAAACCAAAACTTGATATGAGACACTCATATTCTCCAAGTTCCCTTCTATTTGCCACCTCATACTGTTTCATCAGTACTATTTCCTAAAACTCGCTTCCATCATGCTGATCAGATAGCATGAAGGACACTTGAAGCCTAATAATTTGAGGCAGAGGGAGGAATGACGAGAATAGCTGCTTCAAGATAAAAATTAAGAAACCACCAATGAACATCAACAACTCTTTATCAGTAGACAAGAGCTGCCATTATCTACTTCAATACGTCAATTAGGGATCTGTATAATGCATTTAATTAATACACAGCACCACACACCTAGATAATTTGAGGATGCTGAAAAATAGATCATTAAACATGAAGTCAGCGTAAATGCAAGATAATTACCTTTTTCTGGAGATTATCTTTTTTTTTACATTAATCTTTCTGAAACAAGGTAATTTTCTTGGAAATTTGCTTCATGTATCTGTTTTATAACTGATTTTCTGGTAGACACGATACTGTTCCATCTCCATAAAAGCTGTGTTTAGACAATTTGGAAAAAGAATTTAAAATATATAGAACTGTTGTGGTTTAATTTGTACTGCTCTAACTTTATCATGGATCTGTTATTTAATGTTGTTTTCTGTGTTATGGGTGCACTGTGACATCAGCACTGTATAAACAAATATTACATTTGAGCTCCATGTCTGAGAGATTTAAATAAATATGTTTCATTTTTATAGTCCATATTTGAGCAAACAGCCCTATTAAATTTCAGCCCCGTAAGTGCAACATGAAACCCGAAATGACTACAGGGTTGAAATCTGGCCGTGTTAAGGTGCTATTAAATTAGATCTGGCTACGGTCTACGGGCCGAAGATGCAATCCCGTAAACCATTCTTGCGCACGTTGGATGTGCGGCCGAGTACATGATCAATTAGTCAAACCCCTGGTAACGAGTTTTGACATAGCCAATGGAAAATGAGATCGCCAGCATGACTGCACGAAAGCCTGTGGGAATCCCTGCAGGCTTGCAACATTACCCCTTGCTGCGGGGGTCCAGTTAAACTGTTAACCCCTGCCGCGGGGGTACTCCAAGTGCCCCTCCCCAGGAACCTAAAATTCTAAATTCCAGCCTTGCGGGTCCTTAAAGTACCCGCGCTAAATTAAAAATCAACACCTGTCACAAGGATACTATAAGTACCCCCGGCACCTAAAATTAACCCACCAATGCTCCCCATTGGAACCCCCACAGTGTCCCCTACATAAACCCTTGCTGTGGAGGTCCCTATTTAGCCTGTGCAACTTCGGCCCATGCAAAGCAAGGGCCGCAATTGCGGCCAGGCAATGAGCGATGAAGGTGGCCCTCATACCTACGACCCATACCACTCAGGCAATGAGCGCCGAAGGCTGATGGAGATGAGCGATATAGGCGCTCATCCCTACAATCCGTGGGACGCAAGAAAAATTACAGTATATTACGGCCCGTACTACTTAGTACCCGAAACACCTACATAAAAATACGAATTTAACTGCAGAACCGCGGAAATGAAAAGACATCCAAAAATACACAAATATGACTCAAATTAACTTACAAACTCACACACAGCACAAGGGGAGAGTCAGGTAGCGTGCGAGTGAGATTGTCAGTTAATTTGAGCTGTTGTTTCCGTTTTTGAAGGCTCAAAATACGCCTAAGCGAGAAACAAAATGATGGCCGAAAACCCCCCAAACATTTGCGTATTTCTGTCATTTCTAACAGACTCTGCCTGAAGAGAATTTGCAGCTCTGCATGGTTTAACACAGACTGTAAATGCTGCAGAAATGTACAAACAAGAAATTACTCCAAACAGGTAACGTACAAAAATACATTTACTTAACGAAAATAGTGTGGTCTTAGTAAAAAATATATATAATTATAAAGTTATTTCAACGTTTGCATCTCTGTCTGTCATTTTCACCAGACATTGCCTGAAGATTGGCAGCAGGGGACCCTCTGTCATTTATAGACAGCAAATTCAAGACAACAGGTACAGTTTAACAAGTAACAACAAAGAAAAAGGATCTATCCTGTTTGGTGTTCGCCAATGTGTAAAAGCACTGCAACCTAACTAACCCTCCCGATAAGTATAACCCCCTAATACCAACAGTGGTACACACAAAACAGGATGTTAACATATACAACATGGAAGGACCTATCCTTTTTGGTGTGCGCCATTGAGAGGTCGCACTGCAACCTAACTAACCCTATAAGCCTAACCCCGTAACCTAAACCCCTAATGCCAAAAGTGGTGCACACCAAACAGAATAGCACAGCAAATATTGTTAACATATACACAATTAAGGATCTATCCTGTTTTGTGTGCGTCACCCTCTAAGCCTGACCCCATAACCTAAACTCCTATTGCCAACAGTGGTGCATACCAAACAGGATAGAACAAAAAATTTTGTTAACACATACAAAATAAAATAATCTATCCTGTTTTGTACGGTCTTAGTAAAAAAAAAAAAAAAAAGATTTCAAAGTTATTTCTAATATTTGCATCTTTTTCTATAATTTTCAACAGACACTGCCTGGAGAATCTCATTACCTCTACAGGAATTTATAGACACCAAATTCAAGACAACAGGTATAATATTACAAGGTTAAAAAAATACAAAAAATAATGTTCTGCTGTTAACACATACAAAATGGAAGGACCTATCCTGCTTTGTGTGTGCCACCCTCTAAACTTAACCCCATAACCTAAACCCATAATGCCAAGAGTGGCGGACACAATAAGAAATACCACAACACAAAAATTGCTGTTTACACATATAAAATGGAAGAAAATATCCTGTTTTCTGTGCGCCATTGTGGAAATGTGCTGCAACTTAACTAACCCTCTAAGCTTCACCCCATAACCCTAACCCCCTAATGCCACACTGACGCACACATAACACGACAGGACAAGAAATGCTGTTATCATATACAAAATAGAAGGACCTATCCGGTTTTGTTGCGCTTTTCACAAAATGCACAATTTAACACAATACAGCATAGGACAAAAAATAACCAAAAAATAAATACATTGCATTTACAAAAAAAATACAAACATGATCAAAAGTACTAATGTACTACTTATATTAACAGATCACTATGGCGGATAACACAAAGAAAGAGGAACAGAAAAGATATCAAACACAAGAACGTGTACAAAGATGGGCAGATCGACAGACGCTGGAGAAAAAGCAAATTTGACAAAACAAAGAACTCAAAAGAAAAGCGGCTGAAAAAGTAACACCCAAGCCCAAGAAGGCAAAACAAAAACAAAAACATGTAGAAAATGTAGTAGAACAATGTGATAACAATTCTAATGTTGATTTACAGAGTCATATTGATATGTGTTCTCAGAACTGTCCTTTAGTTAAATCTTTAACAGTAGAAAGACTTAGAGATCGCGAGTTTGTTAGTTGCTGTCAAAAAGGCATGGTAAGACTTCCACAAAGACAACAATTCCCACCATATTTAAAAAGCATTATGACTGAGCCTCATTTCCCAAATTACCACAATTTCGAAATAAATATCAGATCTTATAATAGTGACATATTCCTTTGCATCTATGCGTGTAACATTAGCTGTAATGTGCCAGGACATGGCCCTTACTGCTTCAAAGTACAAGGACAAATTTACCATCGTACTTCACATTTACATGTCCTTGATACAATGGAAGCTATTGAACAACGTATGCAGCTTCAAGAAAATTAAAAATGGTTACCCATTGTTTTTATAGAGCTTGATAAAATTATAGCCAAAAACCCGTACACTCAAACTTATAAAAAATTTACAGAAATAGAACAAGAACCACAAATTCATGCAGAACTACATCAACTACCAATCCCAAAAGTCATTATGGTTCAAAAGAGATTGCCATACTGATAAACGCCGTTATAACTTGCCAACATCAAATGAGGTTTCAGAGGGATATTAAAATATATCCCAGAAATGAGGAGCAACCTTTCATTAACATTAGTATCTTAAGTACTAATTTGGATCCAATGACATATCCCATTTTTTTCAGAATGGGGAAGCCGGATGGCAACCCAAATTAACACTTGATAGTTACCCAAACTCAAAAGTACGTGTCAGAAATAATATTTCCATGCTTGAAATTTAAAGTGGCTCAAACTGCAATTCGAGATGGATTCAATCCCATTTTATGTGGAGGAAAACTGACATAACAATGGATCATTGATTCACATTTGCAAGTTGAGGCAAACAATTTAAATTTCATAAAATATCAACAAGATAAACTACGTGTAGAACAGTATTGTGGACTGATGGATTATGTAGCCGAGGTGTCTACAAGCAGAGAGCTGCCTGCTGGAAAAGCCATAATTTTACCTTCTTCTTTCTAAGGTCTCCTCGCAATATGCGAGAAAGCTACAATGATGCTAAGGCTATTGTAACTAAATTTGATAAAGCAGATTTATTGTGATGGCAATCCATTATATAGAAGAAGAGAAGGCCAAAACGCTATTATTTGTGGCAAAAGGTAGATAACAGATATGTGGTACCATACAATCCACATGAAGTATAATGCACACATTAATGTGGAAGCTTGCACTTCTATAAAATCCATTAAATATGTCCACAAATATAGTTACATAGTATTTAAGGTTGAAAAAAGACTTTCAGTCCATCAAGTTCAACCTTTTAAGATCTCCTCTGATCTGCAATATGCGGATTAACTATTAATTCATTAGTTGTTAATTAATTATCAATCAATTATTTCATGTTTTTTTTGTTTTTTTTTATTATTATTAATTAGTTTAGAGAAAGGCAAATAGAAAAAAACAAAAAAAACACAAGCAAGACTTAGCCAATTGTCTCAAAGGGAAATGTAAAAAAAATTGAATCAATACTGTCTCTCTAATTATCCATGATAACCCTGAATTCCCTTTTTAGTTAGAAATAAATCTAGTCCCCTTTTAAAGTTATCTATCGAATAAGCTGTCACCACCTCCTCTGGTAGAGAATTCCACAGATTAACCACCCTTACTGTGAAGAACCCTTTTCTTTCTTTGAGGTGGAATCTTTTTACTTCTAACCTCAAGGGATGTCCTCTTGTCAGTTGAAAACCTCTTGGCACAAAAAGCTCCGCTGACAAATCTTTATACTGACCCTGGATGTATTTATATAAGGTAATCATATCTCCTCTTAGACGCCTTTTTTCTAGAGCAAATAAGTTTAATTTGGTTAGTCTTTCTTCATAACTTAGCCCCTCCATTCCCCTTATTAATTTTGTTGCCCTTCTCTGTACCTTGTCCAGCTCTAAAATGTCCTTTTTATGAAGTGGGGCCCAAAATTGTACTCCATATTCCAAATGAGGGTGTACTAGAGATTTGTATATTGGCAGAATTATATTTGCTTCCCTGGCTTCTATACCCTTCTTAATACATGCTAATATTTTATTTGCCTTTGCAGCTGCTGCTTGGCTTTGAGCACTGTTACCTAGGTGGTTGTCCACAAGCACTCCCAAATCCCTTTCAATATCTGAAACACCTAGATTTGCTCCATTAAGATTATAAATTGCATGGCTATTTTTCCTTCCCAGATGCATAACCTTACATTTATTCGTATTAAATCTCATCTGCCATTTAGATGCTCATTCCTCATTTTTATGTAAATCCCCTTGGAGGGAAAGCACATCATTATCTGATATAATTACCTTGCACAACTTTCTGTCATCAGTGAAAATGGAGACACCACACTCCAATCCTACTTCTAAGTCATTAATAAATATGTTAAAAAGGAGAGGACCTAATACTGAACCCTGAGGAACCCCACTTACCACAGTCCAATCGGAGTATGTTCCATTTACAACAACCCTTAGCTTCCTGTCTTTTAGCCAGCTCTCAATCCATGAGCAGATATTTACTGCAATTCCTGTATCTCTTAGTTTGCACAATAGTCTCCCATGTGGTACTGTATCAAAAGCCTTTGCAAATTCCAAAAAGACTACATCCACTGAGTTGCCTTGAACCAGGTTCCTACTTACCTCCTCATAAAAACTAATTAGATTTGTTTGACATGACCTATTCCTCATAAATCCATGTTGACTCCTACTTATAATCCTGTTCAAATAGACATATTCTTGTATATTATCCCTTATTAACCCTTCTAAAAGCTTCTCCACTACAGAAGTGAGGCTCACTGGACTATAATTCCCCGGATTTGCTCTTGCTCCCTTTTTAAATATAGGTATCACAGCAGCTTTTCTCCAGTCATCTGGTAGAGACCCTGTGTTGAGTGAATCTTGAAAAATTAGATATAATGGTTTGGCTATTACAGAACCCAGTTCCCCTAGTGTCCTTGGATGTATTCCCTCAGGACCCAGAGCTTTATTAACATTTATTTTTTCCAACCTCTTTTGGATTACTTCCTGTGTTAACCAATTATTTGGCAAAGGTAGTGTAGCCCCATTATGTTGCAGTGTCCCAACCACTTGTACCTCCCTTGTGTATATCGAAGAAAATAACCTATTTAGCTCATCTGCCTTTTCCTGGTCACTAATTTTCAGACAGCCTGTTTCACATTCTAATGTTCCTATAGCTTCCTTCCTCGCCTTCTTCCCATTATTATACTTAAAAAATATTTTAGGGTTAGTCTTACTCTCTTTTGCAATACATTTTTCATTTTCTATTTTAGCCAGTCTAATCGCGCTTTTGCAAGCCTTGTTGATTTCCTTGTACTCCCATAAAGCAGTCTCTGTCCCCTCTTGTTTGTATAATTTAAATGCCTGTTTTTTACTCCGTATCTTGATCTTTAAATCATTGTTAAGCCACATGGGTTGTGATTTACTCCTTTTACTTTTATTCCCACACGGTATATGCCGATGTGTATGTATATTTAGTAAGGATTTAAATGTTGTCCATTTATGTTCAGTGTTTTTACCTATCAGTTCTCTGTCCCAGTCTATACTTTGTATTGCTGCCCTTAGACCGTTAAAATCTGCCCTTTTAAAATTAAGAGTTTTTGTTGGCCCCTTAAAATGTTGTTTTTTTAATTCAATCTCAAATGAGACTGTGTTGTGATCACTGTTTCCCAAAGGTTGCCCTATTTCAACATTTGATACTATATCAATATTATTAGTGATGAGTAAATCTAAGATAGCTTCATTTCTAGTAGGCTCCTGTATAACCTGGGCCAGATAATGATCCCTGAGTGTACTCAAGAACCTGCTCCCCTTAGCTGAACTGCTGGTCTCATTTATCCAGTTTATTTCAGGGTAATTAAAATCTCCCATTATTAGAACTTTCCCCTGCTTAGCTGCATTTCCAATCTGTAACAATAATTGTATTTCCTTACTTTCAGCTATATTTGGGGGTTTATAGCATACTCTTAATATTCTTTTGGAATTTGCTGCTCCGCTATTTAACTCTACCCACAAACATTCAGCTTTATCACTAGGTCCACCATAAATTTCTTCTCTGACTATAGGCTTAAATTCAGGCTTAACATACAGACAAATCCCTCCTCCTCGCTTACCATTGCCCCTACCTTTCCTAAATAGGTTATAACCATCCAGATTAACAGTCCAGTCATGAGATTCATCCTACCACGTTTCAGTAATGCCTATTAAATCCAATTTTTCATTAATTGCTAATAATTCTAACTCTCCCATTTTTCCTGGCAAGCTTCTGGCATTAGCAAGCATACACCTTATGTTATGAGTCTGTAGTTCTGAAGTGCCTGCCACTGTACTTGAATTACTTAGTACTACCTCCCTATTGACTATACTACCCCTCCCCCATCTCCTCCCCTATGCGTTGTTAATTCATCCCTTATACCCTCTACACTTTCTACCCCATTAATTATATCTAGTCCCTCCCCCCCACCTACTAGTTTAAAAACTCCTCCAGCCTTTCTACCATCCTATCCCCTAGTACAAAAGCTCCCTCATCATTAAGGTGCAATCCATCCCTACTTTAGAGATTGTACCGAAGTGAGAAGTCAGCCCAGTGCTCTAAAAAGCCAAACCCCTCCTTAGTGCACCACATCTTTAGCCACGCATTAACCTCCCTAATCTCCTTCTGCCTCCCTGGGCTAGCACGTGGCACTGGTAGTATATCAGAAAATACTGCCTTGGAGGTCCTTGCCTTCAGCTTATTACCTAGTTCTCTAAAATCATTCTTTAGGACACTCCATCTTCCACTAACTTTGTCATTGGTACCAATATGTACCAAGACCGCCGGTTCATTTCCAGCCCCTCCCAATAATTTGTCTACCCGATCCACAACATGACGAACCCGAGCACCCGGGAGACAGCAAACTGTTCGACTGCTGGGATCTGGGTGACAAATCACCCTGTCTACCTTCCTAATAATAGAGTCCCCTACAACCAAAACCTGTCTTTTGTTCTGCCTATTCTGCCCTCCCTCTCCTCCAGTAGAGCTGTTCGCCTGGCTCTTAGAGGGATCAGCTCTATCTGGCATTGCCATTCCTGAATGGACATCCCCAACAGTTTCACTCAATCTGGCAAATCTGTTGGTGTTTGCCAACTCAGAACTGGCCTGCCTCCTCCTGTTCCCCCTGCTTCCCCTTGTAACTGTAACCCAGCTGCCTCCCTGGACATCCTCACTAGCCCCAGCTCCACCCTCCATGCTAGGCCCAGCTAAACTGTGCTCAGTGAGCACCAACCTATGGCTATGATGCAGCTACTGTAGTGGCCAAAAATGCAGAAAATCCAGAAAAAAATGAGTTATTACATAATGAACTTGCATCTCATGTAGATGTGGATATGTAAGTGTGCCAGAAGCAATGTGGCGTCTTCTAAAATTTTAAATTCATGATCGTTCACATGCAGTATATCGATGAGCTGTACATTTGCCCCAAAGACACTTAGTTTACTTTAATGTTGGAAAGGAAAGAAGTGCTTTGGCACAAAATGAGCAGCTCCAAACTACAGTAACTGCATGGTTTCAATTAAATTGTATTGACTTGGAGGCAAGGGAATTGTTATACATTGACATTCCCTATAATTTTGTTTTCGTTAATGGATTATGGTGAAATCTAAAAACCTGTGGAAATAAAATACCAAGAATTTACACTGTAAGTCCAAGAGACCTTGAACGTTTCTGCTTATGTTTACTCCTTCTAAATAGTCCTGGTGCACAAAGTTTTGAACACTTGAAAACTGTTAATGACAGTTTATAAAACATTTAATTTAGCTGTGCGACACAAACGCCATGGCTGATGATACAGAATGGGAAAGATGTCTAGAAGAAGCAGCATGTAAAATGCCACAGCAGATGAGGGAAGAATTTGTATTTATTTGCATCTTCTCAAATGCTCCTAATGCATTAGCTTTGTGGGACAAATTTAAAACAAATATGTCTGAAGACTTTATGCAACGTTACAATGAGTCCATTGCAGAAGTAAAAGCATTACTTGAAATTCAAGAGGTCTTTCTTTCTCATGGATTAAATTGTGCAAGTTTTAATCTGCCAGATCCAGGACTCATAGAGGACATAAACTTTGAAGACTATGACACAGAGCTTCAAAACCAGAGAACACAAGAATGATTTGCAACTTTAAATACATTACAATTGCAAGCATTTAACGCCATAAAAATGCCCTAGATGATGACATGCTCAAAGAGCGTTATTTCTATCTAGATGGACCTGGTGGATCGGGAAAAACGTATCTGTATAATTTATTGATGAGTTACATTCGAGCACAAGGTCAAATAGCACTGCCATGTGCAAAGACTGGTATTGCTGCACTTTTGTTAGATGGTGGAAGAACTGTGCATAGTGGATTTAAACTGCCAGTTCCCATTCTGGAAACATCAGTGTCGGATATTCGAATGACATCATTACAAGCAAAAAAAAATGTAAAAAAGTAAATTAATTATAATAGATGAGGCTACAATGATGTCATGCCATGCGCTACAATGTATTGACCGTTTGTTGTGAGAAGTCATGGACAATGATTTGGCATTTGGTGGAAAAGTAATGATGTTAGGTGGAGCTTTTAGGCAAGCATTACCTGTTGTCCATGGAAATCGCACAGACATTGTAGAAACATGTATTAAGTCAAATACACTATGGAAACTATTTACCCATCTTCAATTACAAGAAAGACAAAATTAATTCAATGATTCGCTCATTAAAATTGGAGAAAAACAGAGCAAATTCATAATTTATCCAACGATATTCATTCTGAAATGATTTGCAAACAGGATCTCATATTGGCAATATTCCAAAATTCAATAACTAACGAGGATTATGCAGAGCAAGCAAACAAAGTAATACTAACATCCAAAAATAAGGATGCATTGTTTCTCACTAATGAAATCTTAAAATGAATTAATGCACCACAAAATAATTATCACAGAGCTGATTCTGTACTTGGTGATGACAAAGAAAGTCAGACAAACTTTTCAACTGAATTCATTAACTCCCTCTGGAATGCCACCACATATTTTGCAGCAAAAAAAAGGTTCAATTGTCATATTACTGCAAAATATGAATCCAAAAAAAGGAATATGTAATAGGACCAGATTACAATTGTTCAATAATTAGAAGAACAATTCATAGATGCTAAAATTCTAACTGGTACCCACAAAGGAGAATGTGTTTTCATACCAAGAATAGATTTGGCACCAAGTGAGAGTAGCCTCCCTTTTATACTTCAAAGGAGACAATTTCCCATCATCATGGCATTTGCCATGACCATTAATAAATCACAAGGACAAATTTGTAAATCTGTTTGTATCTTTTTACAAGAACCAGTATTTGTACATGGCCAACTGTATGTTGCATTTTCAATATGCAAGAATCCAGAGGAAATTAAAGTTTATATTGAAAAAAACAAAGTCAGGGTGATTTATTAGATGATGGGAGAATTTTTACAACAAATATTGTCTACTATGAGGTGCTGTAAGTTAAATTACAAAAAAGGATAACAATACAAAAGTTTGACAAAAAAAAGAAACCATGCTTTTATCTCAAGGACAAATTCACAAAAAAAAAAAAAAAACATATAGAGAACAGTGGTTTTAGTTTGAGGACGAACTTTGATGTCACTCAGACTCTTTCTAGAGGACCACTATTTCACATAGGAAACTCTATACAATGGCAACAAACACAGAGAACGGTGGTTTTACTTCCAGGATGAACTTTTATGTCACTGGGACTCTATTTAGAGGACCACTATTTCACATAGGAAAATCTAAGTGCCATTTGCAATAACTACAAGAATAGCAAACAACACGTGAAAAAAAAAAAAAAAACAGTGGTTATATCCCATAGACAAAGTTAGAAGTCTGCTGGGCTCTGTTTTTAAAGGAACCACTTGGACATCCAAAACAAAACAAAAAAAGAACAGTGGTTAATCCCATAGACAAACTTTAAAGTCTGCTGGGCTCTTTTTAGAGGAACCACTTGCACAGACAACTCTATGTGGCACGTTATGAATGCAAAACAAAATTAAGACACATAAAAAAAAACAAATACAATATTGCAATGTCTTGGAAGTGCCCTTTTGGCAGGATTGGCCCCACAAAACAGTTACAGTATGTTCCTTTTGCTTAAATTCCAGGTGAAATGTTATTACATTAAGTTACTGTTTGTAATGTTAAAATTGTATTTTACAAGGTGATGAAAGCTCTTTCATTGTCTGTAATTAAAGGTTCATGTCTGTAGGAGGTTGATCATTTGTAAGAAAATTGAAATGTATCATTCAATATAGAGTATTGATCCAGAGAGTAATCAAATCACCAGTTACTGGGGTCAGGAAGGAATTCATTTTTTTCTCCTTTGACACAATTGGGTAAGTTTCACTTGTTTTTTTTGCCTTCCTGGATTCGATATTCAAGATCACTGTATTTTCATACAATTCACGTTTAAAGGTTATTAGATCATACTAAGGTTTGAATTGTTAAAATTGTATTTTACAAGATTTGGAAAGTTGCTTTATTTTACGTTATTAAGGGTTCATGTCAGTAGGAGAAGGATCATTTGTTCAAAAATTAAAATGTATAATAAAATAGAGAGTAATGATTTCGGTAGTAATATGATCGCCAGTTAATGGGGCCAGGAAGTATTTTTTTTTTCCCCTTTGACACAATTGGATAAGTTTTTTTGGGGTTCCTCTGGATTCAATACCTATGTGGTTTACCAGTACTTGAACAAGTTGCATGTTACAAAGCATTCATTAATGGATTATAATACTCATTCATACAAAGTTGAGCCATTGTTATATTAGTCCTGCAAAGCTAACAATTAAAAATGGTAGCATTGTTAAAAAAATTATTTACCTGTTGTACAACTACAAGTTGCATGTTAAAAAGCATTATGTCATGGTTTATAATACTGGTTCATATAAATTTGAAACATTGTTATAATAGTCCTGCATAGCTGACAAATAAAAATGTTAATATTGTTAAAAAAGGATTGTTTACCAGTTCTTGATCTACAAGTTTCATGTTAAATAAATAAGCACATTTACTATAATTCTTGTACTTCTTCATAGATTACAAATTAGACATAGAAAAATAACCACATAGCATGGCAAACAGCATTCACAGCACACACATTTAATTGCCATACTTTTTTGACAATCAAGTCGATAGTACATAATAAACTCTATCACTATCCACTTAACCCTATCTAGACCCAATTATCCCTATCTTGTCCTATTTACCCCTAACAGTACCCAATAAACCCTAACTGTACCCAATTAACCCTAACTGTACCCAATAAACCCTAACTGTACCTAATTAACCCAAATTGTACCTATACACCCCTAACTGTACCCAATAAACCCTAACTGTGCCTAATTAACCCAAACTGTACCTATTTATCCCTTACTGTACCTAATTTACCCATATCCTGATAACCTTTAACCCATTACCCCCTAATCCCCCCTACACTACCTTACCCTATCTATTAACCCCCTAATAGCCTCTACACTACCCAATCCTATACTATTAGCCCCCTAGCCCCCAATTAAATCCCTAATCACCTACTTAGTGTTTTTTGTTTTTTTTGGAACTAAGTGTATATTTAATTTTCTGTACTAAGTACAGAAAATTAAAAAAACAGCTAATTTCATAAAAATAAAAAAGCACTACAGAATATAAAGGACTTACACATAAAATAAAAAAGACTACTTAAAATAAAAAAGCACTATTAAAATAAAAAAGACTTACAACTTATAAAAAAAGAAAGGGGTAATGAGTCCACTAACTTGGCCAAAATGCCCCTCCAGCGGTGATCCCAGATGCCCAATGCTCTACTCTTCACTCTTCTGGGTCAGGAGAGGCCCCTCCATACCGACATCCTATAAACAAAACACTATTAAAATAGAAAACAGAACACAACCTGTTAATAAGAAAGGGTTAACAGTTTACTCACCTGGCCAAAATGCCCCTCCAGGCTGTCTTCAGCCTTCTAGGCCAGTAAAGGCCCCTCCAAAAAATATTGACATTCTATGAAAGAAAAAAAACTACTAATGGATCTCCTCCCTTGAGAAGGTCTCAGCCACAAATGAAGGTTCCCGCACATGCTCTGATCAAAAAATAAAAATGACACCTTCTGATTGCCTGAAATCGCTCTCAGATTTCAGCCAATCAGAATGTACTACAGTGGTGTATGCCATTGTGATTTGCTGAAAGCATTTTCATGATGCAGAGCACCTACCAGGGTCACATGTGGTCACTACACCACTGTAACCAGAATCTAATGACTAAAAGGATCATCGGAAATCACTCCATTTAATTGAAGAAACTATTGATGTGCATAGCACTTACAACTTGTCTACATCTGCTCAATGAAACAGATGAACATAATCATGGATAATGTCATGTAGATCTATTCCACACACAGTGTGTTGTCCGAAATTAAGGAATAACCTGAAATTGATTAGCAGAATATGTGACACAGAAAGAGGTGGTTGAGGAACATGCTTTCATGGTCGTGAGATTGGGCTATTAAGAGCTACAGAGGCAAACAGAAGATATCAATCAGAACACTATTGTAATGATATAGAAATCACAAAGTTGTGGAGACCAGTAGCCAAGGTCAGCAATAATCCAGTTCCGCAAACTTGTAGGTGAAAACAGGAACAAGGTATATTGAAGTGATCAGGAACCACACAATAATCTGGCAAGGATCAATAGACAGGAAGTGCCTTATATAGGCCAAGGACCAGACACCTGACCAGACACAGCTGAAGAGACTTAGGTACTGATACTATTGCTAGCAGAGTCAAGCTTATAAGGTCTCAATGGAATTCACAAAGGTAGGCTGGCGCAGTGGTAGGGAAGAGGTATAGCAGCCTGGGGACCAGGGTTCAAAACACAGCAGAGTGAATTCCTCACATTACCCCCGCCTCTATAGGTGCAGCCTCTGGATGCCCTATTACCTGGTTTAGCAGGGTACTGCACATGAAAAGACCAAAGAAGATCAGGAGCGTGAATATTGTCCACTGGTTCCCACGAACTCTCCTCCTCACCATAGCCTTTCCAGCGAACCAGATACTGAAGCTTGCCACGGAAGATCCTGGAGTCAAGAATTTTGTCCACTTCGTACTCATCCTCACCATCCACGAGGACTGGAGGTGGGGCAGGCAGGGCTCGGCCAGGGAAAGTGTTTTCATGAAAAGGTTTAAGCAGTGCAACGTGAAACACTGGATGTATTTTCATGGAATTCGGGAGTTGTAAACGGAAAGTGACAGCATTGATCTGAGCAATGATCTCAAAAGGTCCCATGAACCTTTGACCCAATTTATGAGAAGGAATCCGAAGCTTGAGATTCCTTGTTGACAGCCACACCTTGTCACCAACGTGATAGGCATAGAAAGGAGGCCCCAGTCTATCAGCAGCTCTTTTGTAACATTCCTGAGCCTCCAAAAGAGTCTCTTTCAACAGTGCTTGGGAATCACGTAAGGCCGTTAGCCGGTCAGTGACAGCAGGAATGGAAGTAGTAATTGGGAGACTGACTAGAAAGGTCAGATGGTAACCATAGTTGGCAAAAAATGGGCTCAAAGAAGTGGAGCAGTGTTGGGCATTGTTATAGGCAAACTCCGCCGTGGGTAGAAAATCCAGCCAGTCATCCTGCAGGTAACTAATATAGCACCGCAAATAGCTGACGACAGATTTACATTAATACCTAGATTAGAACAAAAATGTTTCCAAAAACGAGACGTAAACTGCACTCCCCTGTCAGAAACTACTTCATCAGGCACTCCATGCAAGCGAAATATTTCGCGAATAACCAGGTCAGCCGTCTGTTTAGCTGAAGGGAGACCACGAGCTGGTATGAAATGACCCATCTTAGTTAACCTGTCCACAACAACAAGAATGGTAGTGTGTTCCTTAGAGGGAGGTAGTTCCACAATAAAGTCCATGGATATAGATCCCCAGGGACGATGAGGAATCGGAAGAGGCTGAAGCAAGCCAACAGGGGATGAGCGAGGAGTCTTATGTCTGGCACACACATCACAGAGGACAAATACTTCTTAACATCCTCATGATACTTCGGCCACCAAAAGGATCGGGCAAGTAGCTCTTGTGTCTTTCGGATTCCTGGATGACCTGCTAGTTTTGAGTCATGGTAGAGACGTAAAAAGTCCAGTCGCACAGAATCCGGAGCAAACAGACGTTGTTGAAAAATCCCAAACCCATTAAGCATCGTCATATGGAGGTCACGAGGAGGATCACGAAGAACTGGGTCTTCAGCGTAGCCCTTTTTAATGCGAGACATCAGATCAGAAGAAAATGTAACTCCTATAAATATATCCTCTGGCAAGATGGTGGTCTTGGTTACGGTAGTATGGAGGGGGTCAGCTATTCTAGACAAGGCATCCGCCTTACCATTCTTGGAGCCAGGACGGTATGTAACCAAAAAATTAAACCTTGAGAAGAATAGGGACCAGCGTGCTTGTCTGGCTGACAGTCTCTTAGCTGATCGAATACATTCCAGATTTTTTTGTGATCTGTGAGGACAGTAATTGGATGGGTGGCTCCCTCCAAGAGATGTCTCCATTCGGTGAAGGCAGCTTTTATAGCCAATAGTTCTTTATTCCCTATGTCATAGTTTCTTTCTGCTGGCACCATCTGGCGGGAATAGAAGGCACACGGATGTAACAGCATCTTAGGTCCAGTCCTTTGAGACAGTATAGCACCAACAGCTGAATCAGAAGCATCAACTTCCACAATAAATGGTAATTCCGGCTGAGGATGTACCAGGACAGGGGCAGAGGTAAACAGAGTCTTTAATCGGGAAAATGCGGTATCCGCCTTATCGGACCACTGACAAGGAGTCCCCTTACGTGTGAGTTCAGTGATCGGTGTAATAACGGCAGAGAAATTCTTAATGAAACGCCTGTAAAAATTGGCAAACCCCACAAATCTCTGAACATCTTTTTCATTCTTGGGGATGGGCCAGTCCAGCACAGCTTAAATTTTACTTGCGTCCATACTTAAACCTTTGGGAGTTATTAAATACCCCAGAAATTTAATGTCTGTTTGTTCAAACTCACATTTTTCTAGTTTAATGTATAGGCGGTGGGTACGAAGGCGCTCTAGAACTATACGGACCTGTGTTCTGTGGTTTTCAAGATTATCAGAGAATATTAGGATATCATCCAAATATGCCACAACAAACTGATCCAGGAGATCTCGTAGTACATCATTGATAAGATGCTGGAAAGTTGCAGGGGCATTACACAGCCCAAAAGGCATTACTAGATATTCGTAATGCCCGTACCTGGTTCTGAAAGCTGTTTTCCATTCATCATTGGGTCTTATGCGAACCAGATTATATGCCCCCCGAAGATCAAGCTTCGTAAATATTTTAGCTGAGCGAAGTCTCTCCAAAAGTTCAGGAATCAGAGGCAAGGGGTAGCGGTTTTTAACAGTGATGTTATTAATGTCCCTGTAATCAACGCATGGCCGTAGGCTGCCATCTTTCTTTTCTACGAAGAAAATAGGAGCTCCTGCTGGAGAAGTAGATGGTCGAATAAAGCCTTTGGCAAGATTTTCTTGTAGGTATTCACGAAGAGCTTTCAATTCAGGCTCAGAAAGGGAATATATACGGCCAAATGGGATAGCAGCCCCAGGCAACAGCTCTATTGGGCAATCATAAGGCCTGTGTGGTGGAAGCTGATCAACATTCTTCTTATCACAGACATCTGCAAAATACCGATATTGTAGAGGAAGCTTAGTCAAGTTTGTAGCAACCATTTCATTAATTGTTGTGGCAACAGGTGTTACCTTAGAGGGTTGACAATTCATTAAGCAGTGTTCTGAAGGAAAGGACAAAGTTCTGATCTTCCAATCAATCTGTGAGTTATGCAGAGCAAGCCAAGGTACCCCCAAAATCACTGGAAACTGTGTTGAGGAAATTAGGTGGAAAGAGATAGCCTCATGGTGATTCACTTCCACAGTCAACTTTAAGGGCACAGTCTCATGTGTAACCGGTCCTGACATAAGTAGAGAACCATCAACTGTCTCCATTAACACAGGTGAAGAATTAGGGATAGACTGAATTCTATTTCCTGCTGCAAACTTAATGTCCATAAAGTTTCCGCCCGCTCCAGAATCTATCATAGCGGTAGTTGAAATTTTACGATCACCACATTGCAACGTGATAGGCACCACGAAATGAGGATGTTGAGTCAACATACCCTCTTCACCATGAGCCAGAGAAAACAAGGGTTGTGTGACAGAATCCAGTTGATCCGAAATCTGGGATTGGTGTCGAATCTGTGCACCCTCAGCCGCCATAGCTATTGTTCTTTTGGATTTGCTAGGGCAATTGATGGCATAGTGCCCTGCACTACCACAATACAGGCATAAATTGTGAGTGCGTCGCCACTGTTTTTCTTCATTGGATAATGGCCCTCTTATTAGATTTACCTGCATAGCCTCTGGCTCAGAGTCTGTAGGTGTTTGTGGGATCGGAGTAGAAGTTCTTGAATAGGAAATTGGAGTAGTACTTGGTCTAAAAGAGCCCTGTCTTTCCAATTTTCTTTTAGGAAGTCTCCGATCAATACGGATAGCCAAACACACAAATGCATCAAAGTCAGCAGGAAGATCAACACGAGCTAGCTCATCTTTTATAGCTTCTGAGAGACCTTTTCTGAAGTGGAACCTCTGGGCTGATTGGTTCCAGGTAGTATCAGCAACCCACTGTCTGAATTCAGCAGCATATTCAGCCACCGAGCGCCTCCCTTGATGCAAATGAAGGAGAGTGGCTTCTGCTGTAGCACATCGATTGGGGTCATCAAAAACTAGGCACATAGCCTCAAGAAAGTCATTTAGATTACCCAAGACTGGACTGTCTTGTTCCAGAAGAGGGGAGCCCCAAGCCAGGGCTTCATCTTTGAATAAGGAAAAAATAAATCCCACCTTCTCTCTTTCAGATGGAAATTGGTGAGGTAACATCATGAAGTGCAAACGGCATTGATTTAGGAAACCCCTAAATTTTTTGCGATCTCCAAACTTTTCTGGCAGGGGCAAGCGGGCCTCTTGTGCAGGTGTAACAGTAGCAGCCACAGCCGCAGCATCACGTGCCCTGTAGCTGGTATACTCACTGTGCATTGACTGAAATTTATTTTGCAGTTCAGCTACCTGATCCTGCAGCACTTGGATGGTCTGTGCCTGGGTCTGCACAGTTCTTGCAAATAAAGCAACCTGCTGGGCCAATGCAGAATCTGTCCCGGCGGTCTCCATGAAAGGGCCAAAATATTCTGTAATGATATAGAAATCACAAAGTTCCGCAAACTTGTAGGTGAAAACAGGAACAAGGTATATTGAAGTGATCAGGAACCACACAATAATCTGGCAAGGATCAATAGACAGGAAGTGCCTTATATAGGCCAAGGACCAGACACCTGACCAGACACAGCTGAAGAGACTTAGGTACTGATACTATTGCTAGCAGAGTCAAGCTTATAAGGTCTCAATGGAATTCACAAAGGTAGGCTGGCACAGTGTTAGGGAAGAGGTATAGCAGCCTGGGGACCAGGGTTCAAAACCCAGCAGAGTCAATTCCTCACAACTATTTGGATTGGCTTCAACATCTCAACTCAACAGCAATCCACATTGAACATCAATTGCAGAAATATTCAACATAAACAAACATACGTGTACACACTCTGTAACCAGCCATAAGTATGTCAACATAAATACAAAATTATATTCATTGTGGAGTGTGGATGAGGAGGACGTAGCTGAGTTGTCAGCTGTTGGACTGCTCCGTTCTCGTGTTCAACAGCCATGGAGGTATGCCAATAAATGTCTCTCAAGGTGCCTGGTGCACGTACGTGAGTTCCATCTCCGGATGATGGTGTACTCTGGATGTACTGTGTTGAGGCCAGAGGTGTACCCCGTAGGGATAGGGATGGTGTGGCCAGTAGGGAATCTGTTGACAATGGAGATGGGACTGTCAATGGAGATGGTGCTGACGGCACTGGAGATGGTGCTGGCGGCACTGGAGATGGTACTGGCAATGGATTAGGTCCCGACAATGGAGATGCTTTTGCCCATGGTGTTATCCCGGTCTGCTGGGGCAACAACGGCTGCAACATCTGTGGTGGCACCAATGGCTGAAACATCTGCAGGGGTACCAATGGCTGCGACATTTGCTGGGCCAACTGCTGGGCCAACCACTGTTGGGAAAACCACTGCTGTGGCAACATCTGTTGTGGCCTGGTCAGGAGTGGGGGAGGATTGGGGTCCAGCACACGTATTGCCTGGATGTCACCAGGTGGCAGTAGCGGGCCTGTGGAGAATGGTCCCCATGAGCTCGACATCCCTGCAGGTGGTTGGTGGCTCATTGAACCTCCAGTAATTTGGAAGGGCTGGGAACCTGCCTGTGATGCGTGTGAGGGCCCAGGGGGTGGTTTCCACAATGGTCCTGCTGCTGATGGTCCAGCCTCCTGTGATGGGCCCGAGCCCTTGGGC
Source organism: Discoglossus pictus (assembly GCA_027410445.1). Classification (NCBI taxonomy): domain Eukaryota; kingdom Metazoa; phylum Chordata; class Amphibia; order Anura; family Alytidae; genus Discoglossus; species Discoglossus pictus. The sequence continues at coordinate 295,486,123 of CM050163.1, forward strand.
CCCCGGCTTCCTCCACCATGATTTGCGTTGGTGATAGTGGTGGCTATGGTGGAGCAACTGCCTGTGTCTCCGCTAGCGAGGTATGGCTACTGGGTACTGAAATAAGAGGACAATAGTATTTCAATGTTGATTCTCTAAACAATTGTTTATTGTGTGTTTTCATATCCCTGAAATCATGGTCACTTGTAATTGACTGTGGTACTTGTTACCCGCAGATAAACATTGAGCTGTGTCATGAGCATTGTGGATCATAGCTTACCCGTCATGGCTTATATGTATATATATAGCTGGTGCGGTGTGCCATCTGCAGTTCATTAGGACACGTGCTCATCTGAATCTCCTGTGCAGTGTGTGAGACTGACCAATCTGTGACCAATTCTCATCAATGGGTGTTATCATGCTTATGAGACATGGTCCAGGTTAGGCTAATACATGACACGCACATGCAGTCGCTCAGAGTCTGTATCCGCATATCCAGCAGTGTGAACACCTATACATGTACTTTCTTTTTGATGTAAAATCATTGTGGATCTAAAGCTGTACCTCATTTAACGCTAGGGATAGCTTCCAAGCAGTTGGAGTGTTAAGCGACACAGCTTTAAACGGTGCAGTATAACATGTGGAAGATAGGGATAGGGGAACTCATCACAAAATATATGTATTGCAATTGATATTTATACTGTTTTGTTTTATATTAACTTTGAACACACAGCAAACATAACACTAACGCAAACTGCATTGACAACTGCTATTCAGATTCTGTTTTAACCACAGATATTGGACAGACATTTCATTGATAACAATTAGGATAATATGATGCACGTACGTGAGTTTCATATCCCTGTAGTCAGAACCAGAAATCGTACAGTGCTATAGTAAGTCAGTTCTCTATGTGTGTGGGGTTCATGTGTGTGCATATACACGTGCCTCATCACCTGGCCTCACATCCCTACCACCATGGATGATGCTATGGCGGTCTTGTACTTCCCTGAGGAGGGTTTCTGTCTCCTCTTCACTATAATTGTGGGCCCTCTGCTTTGTCACAACCTGTTGCCCTGCCAACTGTGCCTGGGGTTCCTGTCCTCCCTGTTCTCTCCCTGGAGCCTGCCCCTCATCCCCACTACCTCCCCGCCTGGGATCAGGCCCCTGACCCTCTGCTCCTACAACTTGTGTGCCTACGTCTGGGGCACATCCCCCCCTCCTACTCTCCTCCACCTGTGCCTCCCCTCCCTTCCTTGCTGCCTCCACTCCCACTAGCCATACCACTATCTCTCCACTCCGTACTCCCCACCTCCGGTGTTCCCCTCTCTCTTTATCTCTCTCTAGCACTCTCTATTTCTCTCTCTGGCACTCTCACTCGCTCTCTTTCTATCTCTCAAGGGGCGCAGTTGGGGGAATAATTTGAGACAACAGCATACATATAAGGGAGTGCACTGTGATTAAAGCCTTAATATTTTATCATGGGTGCTATGGAAAGCCAAAGGAGTGACTCACAAAGAGTGCTGCATACACAGAGCATTGTGTGAGGTAGACAAGTCTAGCAAAGGAATTCATTATAATGAAGACAGGCAAATACAGTAGGCTGGAGTAGGCCAAAATGGTTATTGTTTGATAGGAAATGTGATAACTATTTGTCGGCTAAATGTTTCCACTATTAATGGAGTAAAGTATTGGGCCTGCATAAAAACTATATAGGTGCATGTGTGTGTGTATACCCCTTCTGGATCGCTACCTTGTCATGGTGAAGGGGCTTGTGTACCTCAATGAAGCTGTAAACTATACCATGTAGGGCCACCCAAGATGGGTAGATCATAGCAGAGAGGTCAGACAAATCATGGTCCACTTGAGAAAGAACTGGCAACTCTCTCCAGTATCATTGCCATGAAAACCTTATGGATTAGTACAACCAAACATAAGATGTGTCTGGCCTGCTGTGGTCTATATGGTATAGGGTCACGGAGAGACACAACTGAACAACTAAGCAACAATATATATATATATATATATATATATATATATATATATATATATATATATAAAAATAATGTATATAATGTTACAAGTTGACTCTTTATAAAATAGACAGACTCTTTATGCCCAAGTGGTTTAAATAAACTAAAAGTGAGTGAGGCAGAAATGAACAGAAACATCTAAACAAGCTAACTTTACTGCAGGAACATCCTCTTTAAACCTGTGCTTGTCTGCTACAGGTAGCAAAAACCCTGCATCTTCAGTACAGTCGCTGGTGTCCTTTGCAGATCTAGCTGCAAAGCTCATGGAGCACTGGCCCACCCTTCTCTCTAAATGCTTCACTCCAGAGACTCTTAAACATGCAAGTATTAGCCTCCTCACAGGCATTAATACGCAGTGTTTTCCTTTGGATTTTATAGTGGAATTCATTCATATATTTATTTTATCTTTTATTGTTTTTATCAGCAGCTCTGTCAAACTCCTGTATGGATGATCTCGTAATTCTTCAGGAATGACTCGTCTCCACTCTGCCGCTTGCAATCTTTGATTTTTCGGGACAAATTCATCTACTAAATATACAATTTTTACAAAAAATTATAGTCAGATCTATAATCAGAGGAGCCTCCTTATGATGGATGCCTCATTTGCATAAACATAAACTCACTTAAAAAAATTGTTTTTATGTTTTACATATAGACTCTGCCTTTTCTATCCAGATGCCACGAGCATGCTTGTTTGGTTTTATCGGGTTAGCAAATGTGTGTGAATATACAGTTGTGCTCAAAAGTTTTCATACCCTGGCAGAAATTGTGAACTTTTGGCATTTATTTTGAAAATAGGACTGATCATGCAATAAACAAATATTTTATTGGAGGATAGTGATCATATGAAGCAATTTATTATCACATAGTTGTTCGGCTCATTTTTAAACCATAATGAGAAAATAAATCACCCAAATGGCCCTGATCAAAAGTTTACATACCCTTCAATGTTTGGCCTTGTTACAGACACACAAGGTTACACACACAGGTTAAAATGGCAATTAAAGGTTAATTACCCCACACCTGTGGCTTTTTAAATTGCAATTAGTGTCTGCGTATAAATAGTTAATCAGTTTGCTAGCTCTCACGTGGATGGACTGAGAAGACTAGATACTGAGCCATGGGGAACAGAAAAGAACTGTCAAAAGATCTATGTAACAAGGTAATGGAACTTCATAAAGATGGAAACGGATATAAAAAGATATCCAAAGCCTTACTTATTAAGAAGTGGAAAATTCAGGGATCTCTTGATACCAAGCCAAGGTCAGGTAGATCAAGAAAGATTTCAGCCACAACTGCCAGAAGAATTGTTTGGAATATAAAGAAAAACCCACAGGTAACCTCAGGAAGAATACAGATTGCTCTGGAAAAGACAATGTGTTTGTTTCAAGTATCACAATACGACGATACTTGAACAAAAAGGAGCTGCATGTTCGAGTTGCCAGAAAGAAGTCTTTACTGCACTGTTACAACATGCCTGATATACCTTGACATGCCTCACAGCTTCTGGCACACTGTAGTTTGGAGTGACAAGACCAAAATAGAGCTTTATGGTCACAACCATAAGCGTTATGTTTGTAGAGGGGTCAACGAGGCCTGTAGTGAAAAGAATACCGTCCGCAATGTTAAGCATGGTGGTGGCTCACTGATGTTTACGCTCTAAAGGCACGGGGAATCTTGTGAAAATTGAGGCAAGATGAATGCAGCATGTTATCAGAAAATACTGGCAGACAATTTGCATTTTTTTGCACGAAGACTGCCCATGGAATGCTCTTGGACTTTCCAGCATGACAATGACCCTAAGCACAAGGCCAAGTTAACCCTCCAGTGGTTACATCAGAAAAAGGTGAAGGTTGTGGAGTGGCCATCACAGTCTCCTGAGCTTAATGTCATTGAGCCAGTCTGGTAAAATTGCTCCAGGTCAAAGTCTTTGGTCATTTTGAGATCTCTCCAAAGACTTTGCATGACCCAGAGGCACCATTCTGTTATAATCTACAGTTGAATATGAATCCCATAAGAAATAAAATAAATGTTTCTAGGCTGCTCACTTATGTGAGTGTGCATGCTGCCGGCACTGGGGAGCTACTGTTCATTGAGGGAAACATGAATGTCATCATGTACTGTGACATACGGAAGCAGAGCATGAAGCTCCTCCCTTTCGGAAACTGAACCGCAGGGCAGTATTCTAACATGGTAACGATCCCCTAAACACAACTACAAGACAACAACTGCCTTGCTAAAGAAGCTGAAGGTAAAGGTGAAGGACTGGCCAAGCATGTCTCCAGACCTAAATACTATTGAGCATCTGTGGGGCAACCACAAATGGAAGGTGGGGGAGTGCAAGGTATCTAAAATCCACCAACTCTGTGATGTCATCTTGGAGAAGTGGAAGAGGACTCCAGTGGCAACCTGTGAAGCTCTGGTAAACTCCATACCCATGAGGGTTAAGGCAATGCTGGAAAATAATGGTGGTCACACAATAAATTGACACTTTAGGCCCAATTTGGACATTTCCACTTTGCCAATGGTTTAGACATTAATGCTGTGTGTTGAGTTATTTTGAGGGGACAGCAAATTTACACTGTTATACAGGCTGTACACTACTACTTTACATTGTAGCCGAGGGTAATTTCTTCAGTGTTGTCACATGAAAAGATATAATAAAATATGAGATACTGTATATTACCAATTAACCAAGGGTATGCAACTTTTGAGCACAACTGTACATATATATATGAATAATAACCCCTAAAGAGACTAAAAAGACTATTTCGCTTCTCCTCCTCCTGACTGCATGCTTTGCTTCCATTTATGGACATAGAAGCCAATTAGCAAAACGCGCTTTAGACAGTGCATACACTTGAGTGTTGCGTGCTAGTGAGGTCACACACTGTGGGACCGTGTGTTAGGTGTGGACATCATCATTGGCTGAGACCCTCACAGATTGTTTGGGAGGTTTAATTCCAAGGTAGTCAATCTAGTAAGACTAGCAAATGTTAACTAATATCCAGGTCTGCTTTTTAATCCTGGATTTGTTGATGAGGGCAGTTTATTTATATCTATGCAAAGAGACTCACTTTGTTATTACATTGATGCTATATAATACAGGAGATTCTCATTCAAATTCAATCCACATCTGATATGTTTGCACAAATTAAGTAATTCTTGCTGCAGTAAGACCATTAATGGTCCAACCTGGTGCTATAAACACTGTTATTAACAAGACTTGGATGTCTGAAGTATGCTTTTTATAACATAAGCAGTATAATCATATATACTTCTCAAGTTGAATTTATTGTATAGCTGATTGAGATAAATTGAGTACAAATATACTGTAATACAACTTATTTATATACTGCATGTATGAATGGGATCTGTTATAGTGTGTCATAACACATTACAGAGTGTTATTTAAGACCCTGCATAATTATAAACTTCTCCCTACTGCTTGTGTTTAGTCTAAAACTTTGTAAGCAAACTCTGACAGTTTTAAACCTAACTAGATTGTCCATGCTCCTATCTTTGGTGCCAGATTTTTAACTTTCATTGCGTCGTTGTGTTGTTTTTTTAAACACATGATACTCATTTTAGTTAATCAAATAATAGTTATATATTAATTCAGTTAATCTCTTGTCCTCCAAGTTTATACTCATATTACATTTACTATCTAACATTATCACATATTTGGGGTGTTCCCAGTTTTTTTTATTTGCTTTTTTCTCATGGCTGTTAAGGCAACCCTGGGGCAATCCCGTAGCTTCCTCCTAAATGCCATATAATTTGGATTTCCACCAATCAGCTACCTCGGCTATCCCTGATTGGTCGATAGCCAAAAGGAGGGTGTAACAATCTAATACTTTGTTGGGCTTGAAAAGATCCTAGTTCGATCCTACACAGTAGATCGTGAGGTTCCTTGAATCCCTTCTAGCAGGATATGTACCAGTATCAAGATACACTCCACATGGGCGTTAGTACCAGGTAGCTAGATCTGTAGTCATTATATAATTCCCCATTCAGCATCAGCAACAATAATCCCAGGCAGAATTATGGTTTTCCCAGAATGAAACACACCCAGAACTGAAAATAAATTTATTGAAAACAGTGTAACATATTTAAGCAAGAACCAATCATAACAAGCCCCAACTTTAGGTAAACACCCCTTGACCCAATCCCCAGGGGGATTACCTGGGCTTCATGGAGGACTTTTTAAATTATGTAATCCTTCCCACATCATCCCCAGCAGTCCAGGAGCTGGTGTATTGACAATCTAATCCCGTTTGTGATCAGGACTCAACAGGGGTTAATCATTCTATACAATGGTGGAGACACCAGGTCTAACTGCCTATTTGACCCTCTACACCAGGGATGGGCAAGAGGGGCCACCTACATGCCTGGATGTTTGCTGCACACAGGTGAGTCAATCACTTCTTCAGTCATCCTGATTGATTCATCTGTGCACAGAAAGAAAATATTCAAATCCAGGCATGTACGGGGCTCTCCAGGAACGAACATGCCCACCCTACTCTACACCTAGACTTATTCAAGTATGTCCCTTTAAGAAAGTGCCAAAGTCACCGTTTTTCTTGTACCCTAACTTCCCAGTACCGGAACCTAGAGTTCCCCTAAGAGCCATAGCGGATGCTAGAGAAAGCGATGGGTATGCTCGGGATACCCCCTGGATGGCTTCCTGCTAGAAATGTTACCTGTGATCACTCCAGGCTGGGACAAGTTGTCTACAGGGACAATCTATTTGCAGTAGTAGGGGTAGAACACATTTGGATGTCTGACTATACTAAATAGAAGGCTGACACTATAGGGATACAGGGTCGGAAGGTGTTCAGCTGTTGTCTGTGCAGGGACAAGTAGCATAATGTAGGAGTTAAAATCGAGATATAAGATTTGGGTACCAACTAGGGTTGGTTACTATCAGTGTATAGACTCAGAAGGAGTTCAGCTCACTCTCAGGGAGTTGAGACCCAGTGTTACACACTTTTGGATCCAACCAGGGCTTCCAGAGGATCCAGACATTTAAATGCCTATGGATTTCAATAGGGCCATAGACATGGGCCTTTGTAGGTGGTATACTAATAAGCAGAAGATCAAAGGGATACCCATTAAAATCACTTTATCCTACTTGATCTCCTTTTATATATTGTTTCAGTGTTCTATTTTTACAAGCTCATTGAGCCAGTTGACAGCTCAATTAATCTCCTATAGCTCCATTGAAATCTAAGGCTCAGTTATTTACAGTGAACACAAGTTTAATTGCAGCCCTGATTAACAGACCTTGCTGAGATAAAGCCACAGATTGTGGTTAACTAATTGCAAGCTTTACTAGTCTCCCCTAAAGTGGTACTAGCCTTATCTTACAAACAGATCCTGAAAGTCTAATCTCACCTCGCCACCACCTTCCTAACTGAATTTCCCATCATTTACAGGCGCCTGTCCATCTCCATTATCCACTGGACCTTCTCCATACCTCTTAACTAGGTACCCCTTCACTTGTGGCCCCCTTCCTGTGTTTCGCACACATCATGTTTTATTAAATATGCAGGGAAAAGATCACATGTCAATATCAAAACATTAAACAGCATTTAACCCTAACCATGTTATCACAGTTGCAGCATAATAGTCCTTACAGTTAACACTGGTAAGTCCATGTCCTGTGACACTAGGGGAGCCAGATACGTAAACCTGGGTCTGAGAGCTTTACAATATAAATATCTCAATAGCCTGCATTTTTTATCCATCATCATTCATTTCAGTGCTGTCAACCCAGAATATGTTCTGAAGAAAAATTCAGGAATAAGGTTTTTGTTAGAATTTTACTAATATTTTGTAAAAAAAATAAAAAAATAAAGTAATGGTATTATAAGTTAAATGTGACTAATATTCCTTTAGATATTTTAGTAACTAACATTTTTTTTCTCTTGGCCTTCTGATCTAAAGTAATTACAGCAAATATTCTATTATATTACATTAAAAAGAACTTGAAAGCTTGGAAGAAAAAACGGTACATGGAGGCAAAATTCAAGACCTAGACAAAACAACATTATTAATATTTTATTTATAGACTTGCTGTTTTTTAAACTAATGTGGACAGTTTTGTCTATGCAGTCTTTAGAATGATTTGACTTCAAAGTTTGCAGAAAGTAAAAAATAAAAAAATATCTTTAGAGGTTTATATTTTATATGGGGTTATTCTTTCCTGTGAGATTTAATTAAAGGTTGTATGATTTGTTTTTTTACATTCTAAAGACATTTTTTACATTCTACTATTTTCAACTGCAGATATTCAAAAGAAGATATTTTAAAAAGGACTGCAGTGGTCATTAAAGTTTTATCTGTTACTTTAAGATATGCAAAGGGTTCCATTATAGAAAGAGCTGTCGCCTACTCTCAAGAATCCTAACCTTATCTGTTATAATATAAATTTAATCTGTGACTCAGAGCTTCCAAAATGGCTTTCTTTTGAGCTTCAGTTCCATGTTTAAAGAACCACTGTTTAGCAATAATTCATGTTCTTATGAAGTATGCAAAAGACAAAGACCAGCTGTGTAAGCCATGAGCATCAATACATTTTTAAAGAAAATCTTAATTTAGCAGTGTGTATAGAAGAGACCCTGCCCTCCTTTCTGGATAGCTGCCTTGTTGTGGGGGAGAGGCCTGTGTACGTGAATGAAGCTGTGAGCTATATCATTTAGGGTCACCTAAGATAGGCAGGTCAAAGCAGAGAGGTCAGACACATTGTCGTCCACTGGCGAAGGAACTGGCAACCCACTCCAGTATCTCTGCAAAGATAACCTTATGGATAAGCACAACCAGAGACATAACAATATGACACTGGAAGATGAGCCCCTCAGGTCAGAAAGTACCTACCACATTATTGTGGAAAAGCGTAGGATGAGTACGGGCAGCACCAAATCTAATGAATTGGTTGGGCCAAAGCCAACAGGACACTCAGCTTCAGATGTGTCTGGAGGGCAAAGAAAAGTTTGCTTCAAAGAACAGTTCAGCATAGGAACCCGAATAATAGAACTGTGAACTAAGGCAAACCGGACATAGTCAAACATGAGATGACAAGGTTAAACATTGATAAACTCAAATGGACTGGGATGGGACATGTAATATCAGACAACCACCAGATCTACTGTGGTCAAGAATACCAAGGAAGAAATGGAGTAGCTCTCATAATCAATCAAAGGGTGGCAAAAGCAGTGCTCGGTTACAACCCAATAAGTGACAGAATGATTTCAATTAGAAGTCAAGGCAACACATTTAACATCATAATGATCCAAGTCTGTGCTCCAAGCATGGATGCTAAGGCTGTCTAATTCTACGAGTATATTCCACACTCATCATATGGTGTTGGAATGCTAAAGTAGGGAACTAAGAGATACCTGTAAAATTATGTTTGACTTTGGAATGCCACATGAAGCAGATAAAAGATAAATAGAATCCTGTCAAAATAATTCTCTGGTCATAGTAAACACCATCTTCCAACAGCCTCCGATACGACTCTACACATGGACGTTACCACATGAACAATATAGAAATCAGATTGACTATATACTTTGTAGCCAGAGATGGAGGAGCTCTATACAGTCAGCTGGAGCTGACTGTGTATTCATGAGCTTCTTATTGTGAGGAATAGAGACAAAATCATCAGCCAAAACAGATATGAAATAAATAATATCACCTGTGAATGTGCAGTGGAGGAAGATAATAGACTTAAGGGACTGGACAGGGTAGATAGAATGCCTGAAGAACATTTAGTAGAACCAATAGAGGATCTTTCAACACCAGTAAACTTAAAACATTTTCTGTCAGTTTAAAAAGAGTATTAGTAAAATATAAATTTGACAACTGGTCCGTAAAGAAGTCTGAGCGCCGTAGAATTTATGCCTTTGAGTTGTGGTGATGGAGAAAACATCCTCTGCTCCTCTCTCACACACATCTCTCCTCTGTGTCTTTCCTTACATTTGTCTATCCTTTCACCGCCATTCTGCAGTTTTTCTCCCTCCCTCCTCCCTTCTTTCCCACTTTATCCTCCCCATGTCTCTCTCTCCCCCTTTCTCTCCATGTCTATCTCTCCTTATTTCTCATTATCATTCTCTCCCCCTTCTCTGCCGTCTCTCTCTTGGTCTCACTGTATCTTCTTCTCTTTAGCCTGTTCTCTATCTTTGCCTCTTCCTTGCTCAACAAATGTCTGTTTTCTTCTTCTCTTTCTCACTCCCCTTCTCTCTCTCACCTCCTTTCTCACCCTATTCTCTCTTCTCTTTCTCCCCTTAACTCTTCTAGCTCCCTCTCCCTGTTTTTTATTCTCTTCCATTCAATTCTATCTTTCCAAAATTGTCTTCTTCTCCCCCCGTCTCTCTCCCTCTTTTATAGTTCTTCTGGTTCTCTCACATTACTTTTATTTTAATTTTCTCTAACTGTTCCTTCGTTATCTTCTCTTTCTTTTTATTACACCTCTTTTTCACGTTTCTTCTACTCTCCATGTCTGCCTCCCCTTTTTCTTTCCTCTGCCATTAAATTTAGTAATTGCTAGTTTGGCATGTAGTACCATAGATGTATGCATTTACTTTAATCTTCAAATCCTCAACTAATGCCCATTGCACATGCTGAAATCTACATCCAATGACTATTTCTGACTGTATAAAGTAGGCAATAAATCGCAGCCTTGATAACTCCTACTTATATACTTATAGTCTCATGTTGATATATGATGGCTCTGTGTTCAATAGATGTGGATTCACAGCATTTGCAAAGGGCCACTGTAGTCCTCAAATTCTAAATAAATGTTTTGAAAAAAAATACAACAATGAACAAACAAGTATGTAAAAACAATGTAACCTCTTATTGATAACCTTCTACATGTGATTATTCTGCAGTGGAATCTACCATTTTGGTTTCCACTGATATACTTTTAAACTAGTAGGTGGGGGGGCTAGATATAAGTAATGGGGTAGAAAGTGTAGAGGTTATAAGGGATGAATTAACAATTCATAGGGGAGGAGATGGGTGAAGGGGTAGTATAGTCAATAGGGAGGTAGTACTAAGTAACTCAAGTACAGTGGCAGGCACTTCAGAACCACAGACTCATAACATAAGATGTATGCTTGCTAATGCTAAAAGCTTGCTAGGAAAAATGGGAGAGTTAGAATTATTAGCAATTAATGAAAAATTGGATTTAATAGGCATTACCGAAACGTGGTGGGATGAATCTCATGACTGGACTGTTAATCTGGATGGTTATAACCTATTTAGGAAAGGTTGGGGCAATGGTAAAAGAGGAGGAGGGATTTGTCTGTATGTTAAGCCTGAATTTAAGCCTATAGTCAAAGAAGATATTTATGGCAGAACTAGTGATAACGTTGAATGTTTGTGGGTAGAGTTAAATAACGGAGCAGCAAATTCCAAAGGAATATTAGTGGGACTATGCTATAAACCCCCATATAATATATATATATATATATATATATATATATATATATATATATATATATATATATATATAGCTGAAAGTGAGGAAATACAGTTATTGTTACAGATGGGAAATGCAGCTAAGCATGGGCAAGTTCTAATAATGGGAGATATTAATTAACCTGAAATAAACTGGATAAATGAGACCAGCAGTTCAGCTAAGGGGAGCAGGTTCTTGAGCACACTCAGGGATCATTATCTGGCCCAGGTTATACAAGAGTCTAATAAAAATGCAGCTATCTTAGATTTAGTCATTGCAAATAATATTGATATAGTATTAAATGTTGAAATAGGGCAACCCTTGGTAAACAGTGATCACAACACAGTCTCATTTGAGATTGAATTAAAAAAACTAAATTTTAAGGGGCCAACAAAAACTCTTAATTTTAAAAGGGCAGATGTTAACGGTCTAAGGGCAGCAATACAAAGTATAGACTGGGACAGAGAACTGATAGCTAAAAACATAATTGAACATAAATGGACAACATTTAAATCCTTACTAAATATACATACTTATCACCATATACCAAGTGGGAATAAAAGTAAAAGCAGTAAATCACATCCAATGTGGCTTAACAATGATTTAAAGATCAAGATACGGAGTAAAAAACAGGCATTTAAATTATACAAACAAGAGGGGACAGAGACTGCTTTACGGGAGTACAAGGAAATCAACAAGGCTTGCAAAAGGGCTATTAGACTGGCTAAAATAGAAAATGAAAAATGAATTGCAAAAGAGAGTAAGACTAACCCTAAAATATTTTTTAAGTATAATAATGGGAAGAAGGCGAGGAAGGAAGCTATAGGAACATTACAATGTGACACAGGCCATCTGATATTTAGTGACCAGGAAAAAGCAGATGAGCTAAATAGATTATTTTCTTCGGTATACACAAGGGAGGTACCAGTGGTTGGAAAACTGCAACATAATGGGGCTACACTACCCTTGCCGAATAATTGGTTAACCCAGGAAGTAATTCAAAAGAGGTTGGAAAAAATAAATGTTAATAAAGCCCCAGGTCCTGATGGAATACATCCAAGGGTACTGAGGGCACTAGGTTTTGTAATACCCAAACCATTATATTTCATTTTTCAAGATTCACTCAACACAGGGTCTCTACCAGATGACTGGAGAAAAGCAGATGTGATACCTATATTTAAAAAGGGAGCAAGAGCATACTTGGGTAATTATAGACCAGTGAGCCTCGCTTCTGTAGTGGGGAAGCTTTTAGAAGGGTTAATAAGGGATACTATACAAGAATATGTTTATTTGAACAGGATTATAAGTAGGAGTCAACATGGATTTATGAGGGATAGGTCATGTCAAAAAAATCAAATTAGTTTCTATGAGGAGGTTAGTATGAACCTGGATCAAGGCAATTCAGTGGATGTAGTCTATTTGGATTTTGCAAAGGCTTTTGATACAGTGCCACATGGGAGACTATTGTGCAAACTAAGAGAGGAATTGCAGTAAATATCTGCTCATGGATTGAGAGCTGGCTAAAAGACAGGAAGGAAAGGGTTGTTGTAAATGGAACATACTCCGATTGGACTAATGTGGTAAGTGGGGTTCCTCTGGGTTCAATATTAGGTCCTCTCCTTTTTAACATATTTATTAATGACCTAGAGGTGGGACTGGAAAGTAGTGTCTCCATTTTCACTGATGACACAGTTGTGCAAGGTAATTAAATCAGATAATGATGTGCTTTCCCTCCAAATGGATTTACATAAGATTGAGCAATGGGCATCTAAATGGCAGATGAGATTTAATACGAATAAATGTAAAGTTATGCATCTGGGAAGGAAAAATCGCCATGCATTTTGTAATCTTAATGGAGAAAATCTTGGGGTATCATATACTGAAAGGGATGTGGGAGTGCTTGTGGACAACCACCTAGGTAACAGTGCTCAAAGCCAAGCAGCAGCTGCAGAGGCAAATAAATATTAGCATGTATTAAGAAGGGTATAGAAGCAAGGGAAGCAAATATAATTCTGCCACTATACAAATCCCTAGTATGCCCTCATTTGGAATATGGAGTACAATTTTGGGCACCACTGGAAAAGGTATAGAGGAAGGCAACAAAACTAATGAGGGGAATGGAAGTTGTGAAGAAAGACTAACCAAATTAAACGTATTTTCTCTAGAAAAAAGTCGGCTAAGAGGAGATATGATTACCTTATATAAATACATCTAGGGTCAGCATAAAGATTGGTCAAGGGAGCTTTTTGTGCCAAGAGGTTTTCAACTGACAAGAGGACATCAATTGAGGATATAAGTAAAAAGATTCCACCTCAAAGAAAGAAAAGGGTTCTTCACAGTAAGGGTGGTTAATCTGTGGAATTCTCTACCAGAGCAGGTGGTGACAGCGGATTTAATGGATAACTTTAAAAGGGGACTGTATTTATTTCTAATTAAAAAGGGAATTAAGGGTTATCCTGGATAATTGGAGAGAGAGTATTGATCCAGGGAGAAATCGATTGCCAGTATCTGGGGTCAGGAAGGAATTCATTTTTTTATTCCTTTGAGACGATTGGCTAAGTTTTACTTGTCTTTTTTTTTCTGTTTGCCTTCCTCTGGATTAATTAATAATTAGAATAAATAAATAAATCATTAAATAGTTGATTAATAATGAATTAATAACTAATTAATTAATAACTAATTCGCATGTTGCAGATCAGAGATCTTAAAAGGTTGACCTTGATGGACTGGAAGTATTTTTTCAATCTTAATTACTATGTAACTTCAACAAGAGGAGGAAGCTTTTAACTGTGCAATGAAAATTAGGCAGCTAAAGGTGTCAGTTTTTTCAATAGGAGTAATGGAATAGTTTACAAAGACACACTCTGCTGAGAAAGCAACTGGAAGAAAAAATGTAGCAACTTAAATGGAACAACACTGCAAAGATTAGTTCTAAATAAAACTAGATATTTAAATACTGCATATATGTATTTATATTTTTGCTTTCTAGAAATATTTTCCCACTATAAGCTTACTTGTTCAAAAGCACAGCCCGCTTTACTGCATTAGAAGCTATACCACATGACCTCATGGACCATTAAGTAGATGCTGGTCCGGTTTGTGTGCTAGATGTACTAGTCTATGACAGAATATGTGTCTCAGCAGTATTTTACTAAAATGCTGCTGAAACAGTGTTTCATTGACTAGTACATCTAGTACTATAGAAATATTATGTGCATGAGCTTCAGGGGCACACCTTTGTTTGGAAAATTTCAGTGAGTGAAAACAGCTTTCAAGTACTTGTTTACACAATGATGATTAAATATGGAAAAACACTTAGGTCGTTTAATTTAATATTAAAAACAGTGAACCCCTGTGTCCCTTTAAGGAGCATTTAAGTGTTTTATGGAATATCTCAGCCCTTTGACCCTCCAAAAAACACTTCCCTCAGAGTCATACATCTGGAATTGTGGCAGGTGTTTGTTGTTGTATAGTTTGTATAATGGTTGATAGCATTCATATTGACATAACACTGCATCTTCCAGCATGCTATGTAAAGAAGAAAGAAAGTGTCTTGATGAGTTTAACAATTCAGCCAATTATTGAGGAAGTTTGTTATTCGCAACTCAGAAATGACATTTCCTGCAAAGATCACTATGTAAACTGCAATGCCCTAAGCCTGCTTTAACGAACATATCTGTGCAAAGACATGGCACCCTCTTCAGACAAGTGGAGTATCACCGGTCTACTCTGCCTCATTCTGAATCTGGTCCTAGTTCTAGGATTAAAATGTGGAGGAAAATGACTGGCATATTTTTCCCTCATGTATCATATTTTGCTTTTGCAGGTTCCTTTACAGTGTCTATCCCAGTTCTAGTCTATAACCAGCTGATAGAGGGATACTGGTTTGGCCCCCAGATGTACTGCATTGAAGCCTTTCCCTCTGTCTCCCATGAGAAAGCTTTCATCCTGTATAACTTCCTTGCAGTCTACTTGTTGCCTCTGCTCACCATTTGTATCTGCTACTCTGCCATGGTCTACCAGATGGGGCATCCCTCTGTGGAACCAGCTGATAACAGCTACCAGGTGAGTCGATCATGCTGGGACATAGGTAAGGAGACATTTAGACAATTTTAAAACGATACCATGGCTATAATACATACAAAAGATTTCACAATAAATATATGAATTGCATTTTGTTTTGGTGATACTTTTGTGTTAAATGTATGTTTTATCACCTTGTAAATACATTCAGCAACTTTTAGCTTTTGCAATGCGGTGATATCAGTCACTTATATTTAAACCTCATAAACTTAACATCTTTGCAACTTGGGATATTTCTTTTTAGCTATCCTGGTACAATTATATATGAGGGATGAGTCGGAGTCATTACAGGAAATGAGGAATTAATGCATTAACAAAGTTCCAGACAGTATTTTCTCAAAATGGACATGGCTATAAACATTATACAAATAGACAGGGGCTTTGTTAATATACTGTAGATAATTAATCCTATAGCATGGATTTGGGACATAGTAGTGTATCTTTCATATAAACACATGGACAAAGAAAAAACAAATGAACACAAAAGAATATGTAACTCTTATAAAAGAGAGGCTAGTTATAAAAGATACATGGTATTAAAGTAACTCATAGATTTATAAACATAATGAATTAAACTAAATTCAGTATTAGAAGAACAGAAAAAGTTATCCTCTTTCATTCATCATGTGCAATTTTGGGCCCTTATAACTGGCGTATTAATCTCTTTTTACACATAAATCGCATCCCATGACTATCTATACCAATATCGCAAATTAATTAATCTCTTCCTCACACATCACTTTTAAAAATGTTGCTATGTACCAAACAAAATGGTTACATATATTGTGCAGCACTTTTAAAGATTCTAGTGCTGCAAGAGAAGGTTGCCCGTCACTGGTCTAAGACGAGAGATGTAGGTTGCCCATCACTGGTCTAATACAATCTTCATATAAAATCACTGTGTTCTACATTCTGTGGTAAACCAGTCATGTTGTTGTTCATTTTTCCAGATCCAACTCCTGGCTGAACGCTCTGAGGTGATGCGTACCAAGATCTCCCGCATGGTGGCTGTCATCGTTCTACTCTTCACTATTTGTTGGGGTCCCATCCAGCTTTACATTCTATTTCAGGCATTTAGTCCCAGCTTCAAACGAGATTATTATACCTATAAGGTGAAGATCTGGGCCCATTGCATGTCCTACACCAACTCTTCAGTGAATCCCATTGTCTACGCCTTCATGGGTGCCAATTTCCGCAAGTCTTTTAACAAAGTCTTCCCTTTCCTCTTCAAAAAGCGAGTGGGAAGCATGGGAGTGGCCAATCCAAATGCCAACACTGAGATGCACTTTGTATCCTCTGGCACCTAAAACTGAGAAAGGTGGCAGGGAGGACTGGTATATTCTAGAGAGGTCTCATCTTGGATTAGAACTAGTTGCACACAAGAAAAGTCACTGTAGTCCTTGATCAGGAGAAGTATGATGACTGGGTGCAAAAAGTTTAATTTAGGGCTACAAACCACATTTGCCTTTTTATTAATTACGTGCCTGTTGTCCAGGACTTTAGGCAGCTTCATTATATGACCTTTACTAGTTCAAAACTAGAACATTACACAGATGTACTAAAGAGACTTGTGCATCAACAATATTTTGATGTTTATAATATTTTTGTTATCAAGGTTGTCTACAGAGCCATGAATTTTAGAACCCACTTTTAGTGGGTAGTTTAAAATAGAGCATCAGTCGAAGTGAAATCTACCTCATACCCGATAATAAAGACAATCGTTCTACTGGTGACTTTAAATTCTGCTAGAGACTCACTTCTACTACGGGAGAAAAAGATGCCAGTGTCACAGCCAAAGTGGAAACCTATATATGTAACAGATCGGAGGATGGTGATAATTGCCATTTCATTTGTACACAAATGTAAATTGTATTGTGATTTGAATACATAACGCAGAGCCTATACATATTACACAACCGAACAATGAAAATTACTAGGTAACAGATAATCTGGGCCAATGCAACTAGTGGTCTAATAACAAAGAAGGAGAACAAAGGAGAAACTACCCCAAGAAACATAGAATCTAGTGGTATAATGAGAAAATCAGCCATGTGAGTTTATAATCTATGGGTATAATGTGATCCTATTATGGAAGTAGGAGACTGGCTCTCAAGAAGATATAGTTGTATAATAGGAGATCATATTATAAGGAACTTACAATCACACTTATTTCCAAATAATGTATAATCTAATGTTATAAAGGAAGTGGAAGCCATGGTTCCAATGTAATTACATGTTTAATGCCACATTGTCTCAAAGCAATTACAATAAAGTAATTTAATTACTTGCCCATTCCCATGAGGTTTATTCTATGGTGGTATATTCGGTGACCCAGTGCCAATGAGCATTATTTTTAGGTAAGCAATGGAATCCTAACTTCAAACAAATTGTAAAAAGTGGGGAAGCAAAATAAAGGCCTTCCATCTCTGTGTGCAAGTGAAAGTGGAAAAATAGTGGTATATCGTAGAACAGATGTTCTCAAATGCTGTTTCAAGGAAAGATGTAATTCCCTGAGATCTATTTTCCAGTCCTCAGAGAAAAAAGGGTATGAGTAATTGGGGGTGAAAAACGAGATGATGAGTTGGAGACTGACAACTTCTGCTACTATTAGTTACGGCTGCAGAAAAACTAAATAATAATGTCTTCTTTCACACAAACATTTAACCTGTTCTATGGCCTGGGTATTAGGAGCTCTGCCTAGTGGTTTTGGAATTAATCCCTGGCATCCAATAAGTTGAGAATCACTATTATAGAACTCAACAATGCTGAGATGATATAATTATATAAACTATGAATAACTGAAGAGACTTTGATATGTAGGTGTAAAATGTAATTAGGAACCTTACTCAAACTCATAATATTTAAACATCCAAAATGGAAAATGCAATCACATAAAACGAGAAATATGCTATGTAGTGATAATGTATATTATTTCATATTTCACACATGGGACAATGAGAATGTGGTGTAAAAATGTCTAGATAACACTGAAAATAAAAATAAATGCTTAATAGAAAGGAACATCTAAAGAATGGTCAATCAATCAAACTATAACTGCTTGTCTCACATAATGATTGAAGTGAAAGCATGTAATGATGTTTTCAAAAGGTATAAAGGCAAATCAAGAGCTAAATATTAATAAGACTGTAAACTTAATGGACTATTACAATATCTCAAAAGGCAATCACTGATGAAAGAAAATAAGAAAAAAAATATGCCACAAAGGTCCACAAAGTAAATTAATGGTTAAAGAAAAAAATAATATATATATATATATATATATATATATATATATATATATATATATATAAAATTAAGTAGTTTCGAATATATTATTTGCCTAAATCTCCACCTCTAGGGAACACTTTCATGTGTTATTTAATGATTTACAATTATATTTCACCTTTATCCAAAGCATTTTTTAATTCTATGTTACCTAAGCTGGTTTATGGTGATTTATGTTAATTCAATGTTGTTTGACCTATTATTGTGTTCTGAGCTTCTGTCTCTCTTTGCTATGTATATGAAGGATGATATACAGCAACACTCTGGAGCTTGTTGTTAGACATAATATAAGGCAATTATTTGCTTATTGTTATTTGAGAAGAAAGGCCATACAGAAAGGATTTACCAGCCATCTAGGCTATAACTGGAAAAGATAACATGGAATGAAACGTGAGGTAAAACCTTTTCTAGACTGTAGATTATTTGCTCACTGTGTCTAAGAAACATTGCTAATAAAGGTTATGATGCTAAAACATATGGTGTTTTTGATAATTTTCTCATGGCATTATCTGGCATTACAGAATTCCCGAAACAGTGAATGGAGGGACGAGGTGTAAAAAAAATATGTTGGGCCCTCCGTTAGTGGCCTTGAGTCGTGCCTCTCTACTATACTAGTGGCCCTGTTCCTCTACAAAACATACATTACAGAAAAATCATTGTACATGCTGATATTCCCTTAGATATCACCCCCTTTACCCCACTTGTTCATCTATTTGATAGAAGGAGAGATGGGGGGAGGGTATAGAGGGATAGCAGAAAAAGGAAGGGGTGGTCATAGATAGATAGCTGGGTGCAGGATATGGTAGAGGAGGCAGGGTTTGGTAGCTGGGATTTGATAGGACATAGAATAGGAGACGATAGGACAGAAGAGAAGGACAGGAGAAGAGTGAGGAGGACAGAAGAAGAGGTGACCAGAAGAGAGTAGAACAGAACTGAGGAGAGAGAAACTCAGGAGAAAATAGATGAGGGGAAATAATAGGAGAAGAAACATCAAAACAGAGGAGAAAAAGAATAGTGAAGCAATAAAAAAAGAGGAGAAAGAAAAAAGAGGGGGGAAATATAGATTAAGAGAAAAAAGTGCTGAAAAAAGAAAGGAGGAACATGTAGAACATAAAGAAGAAAACAGAAAACAAAAATGTAAGATTTAGAGGAGTAGAGCGGGGAGAATACAGAGAGGAATATAAGACTGGAGATCCAACAAATGGTGGGTAATTAGAAGGATGAAATGAACATAATATATAAAGAGAAAGAAGAAAAGAGGGAGAGTAAAGATAAGAAAGGGAGAAGAATGCAGAGAAAAATAAGAAGAGAGAGAGAGGATTTGTGATAGAGAAAGGAAGGGATGAGGGGGTGTCACAACCCAGAAGATGGGTCCAATCATCTCTTACACTGTGGAGTGTGGTCTCAGTGCCCGGCGATTATAGCAGGATCATTAAGGGAGAACAGAGATCAATGGGTTAAAAATAACAAACAGAGGTTATAACCTTTAAATTAAAGTCACAACACCTTGAATATGTTCCCTTACATATTGTCACTTTATTGGGAAAGATTGGAACATTTATAGGGATGAAAGCAAGAAAACAGTAAATCATTAATGAGAATTGGGGGGTGCCAAATTTCAAATTCCCTCGCTAGTGTAGTCGCCAGTCAGAAGATAGTTGAGCAACCCAGGGAGTTTCAGCAGTTAAACAGCGAGACCTGTTGGCACCTCACTGTGAAGAAAGACACAATAGTAGTATAATCCAAGACAGTTTATCTACATAATACTGTAACACAGTAAAAGTTACATGTACACAGAACAATATTTAACAGGGCAGTCATAAATAAAATTAATTGGGACTAGAGATGTCACGAAACAGTTCGCCCGCGGACTATTCGTGGTGATTTTGGCATATTCGCGTTCGCAGTGGACGGCGAACACATGCGATTTTTGGTTCGCCCCCTATACTTTATCATTTTGAGGAAACTTTGACCCTGCACCTCACCGTCAGCAGACACATTCCAGACAATCAGCAGCATACACTCCCTTCCAGAGCCTTCCATGTGAAGGACAGGCTAATATTCTGCTCTGTTTCACCAGTCATAGTTGGTGTACCATACATTGAAAAAAAACAACCGTTTTTCCTTTAATCTAATTTCAGTTGCCTGCCCGTGTCAGGCTCACAGCTTATATTGTGCTCAGTGAAATAAAACTTTTTTGACTGTAATAGATTGAATAGCAATTGCCTGTCTACAGGCGTGTGTGTGAAGCCTATTGCATCTACTCTGCCAACTTTTGCCAGTGAACAGTGATACGTCATATCTGGTACAACCATAGTGTACAGTGACATAAAACAACACTTTTTTGACTGTAATAGATTGAAAAGCAATTGCCTGCCTACAGGCGTGTGTGTGAAGCCTATTGCATCTACTCTGCCAACTTTTGCCAGTGCACAGTGATACGTCATATCTGGTGCAACCGTAGTGTACAGTGACATAAAACAAAACTTTTTTGACTGTCATCGATTGAATATCAGTTGCCTGCCTACAGGCGTGTGTGTGAGGCCTACAGCGCCTACTCTGCCAACTTTTGCCAGTGCACTCATATCTGGTGGCACCTTAGATCGCACGTGCAGTGCCCCAAATTTGAAGTGGGAGGACCGACCAAGCATCGTTTTCCATCTCCCTGTTCCAAAAATTAATGCCATATACACGTCCCCTAATAGTGGACGTAACAAGGATTAAACCGATAGGAATAGTACTACTTAACAGTACACACCTTATAATAACGCAGAGGCAATGCAGAGAGAGGAGTCTGAAGAAGAGGAGTCAGAGGAGGAAGGTGGCTTTGAGGAAGTGGAAGACCAAACACAGCAGGCGTCCCAGGGGGCTTGTTGTCACCTTTAAGGGGGCCCTTGGTGGCTGGGTGGATCAAGAGACCTTCAATAACATCAGTGAGGACAAGGAACAGGACATGGCTAGCTTGGTATGCAACCTTGTGCAAATGGGGAGTTTGCGGTTGTGCAAAGGGACTGTTTGCGGTTGTTTGCGGTGCATTAAACGGGGAGATTGGTCTGTTACTGTGAAGCGGGTGTAACCCTTACACTACCTGATCGATACAACATCATACCTGATGTTTTAAAGCATGTTATTCCAAACAATTTAGGAATGTTAGGTGATTTATGCCCTTTATGGCTTAAAACCAGACTCTGCATCAACTATGTAATTTTCCGTGGGAGTTTTGCCATGGATCCCCCTCCGGCATGCCACAGTCCAGGTGTTAGTCCCCTTGAAACAACTTTCCCATCACTATTGTGGCCAGAAAGAGTCCCTGAGGGTTTTGAAATTCGCCTGCCCATTGAAGTCTTTGGCGGTTCGCCTGTTCGCGAACATTTGCTGGAAGTTCGCGTCCTCTGTTCGCGAACCTAAAATTTGATGTTCGCGACATCACTAATTGGGACACATTTTAGGCATATAAATCTTAATGGCATATAATATAGGCTATGTAGCCTGGGCTTTACAGACCCTAGGGTGGCTCCTGGGTAATAGTCCCATTGAAGAGCAAAGCCCGATCCTATTCTCAGGCCCCGTTGGGTCTACTCTCTTGTTGTGCTGAGGAAGGCTTGATCCACAACCATGCTTGTATGTGGTGCCCTCTTTCGCTGGTCGTGGCTGATGCTGGCAGCCTGTGTGGCTAGGCAATGGCTTCCTGATTGGTCCCTGGCTATTTGAATAGGCCAATAATTAGAAGACCTACATCCTATGGGAAATTGTATGGGGATTTTCCCCAATACTGCCAATTCCTTAGAGGCCCAGTCAATTTGTTATTTTGCTCCCAATGACTAGTTCTTTTGTGGAGGAGGTTAGGCCCTGAAGGACCGATGGGCAGAGGGCCAGGCTGGACTTAGACTGTTTAGCAAATTAGTAGAGGATAGGATAATACTATTTAGTTTCATCCAAATTCACAAACATATTCACATTATAATTTAGATTTTTGAGGGGGAAATATGGAATTGTCCTTATATATATATATATGAGTAATTTATTGATAGTCAGTCCGGTTAAGCGCCATCTATTATCCCCTGTTTTGAATTGAACACCTGATTGGTGAAGCCAGTATTAATTCATTGGCATATTCTTCTCTTAGAGACATTTATATGGTAACCAGGAAATAATGAAGACGCTTTAGCGTCATTACGCAAGGATACAAACGTGCGTGGTGACGTAATTACGTCATCACGCCACTGCATAATAGACTTGGATGGCAAACGCACGTATGATTGGCAACACACGCACAGCGTGGTGATGCAGTAATACGCGCAGCGTCACCACGCTGTTCAACAGACCAATGAGGTTGCCTCAATATCGGCAACAAGTGGATAGTAGGTGCTATAAAAGCACTATGATAAATGAAGTTCATTAACCCATGAGTAAGCCCTAAGCAGGGCGAAACGAGCCGTCGGGACTACTTCTTAAAGATAAGTGCATTTACTTTTGTTGTGGTATATTGAATAGAGAGGGTGTTCAAGTTTAATTATAAATTTGCATTTTGCAAAACGCTTTAACAGTTGGTATTTTGGCAATCACCACCTAGAATTGCACGCCGTGCATTAATGAACAAGTGGTGTGTATAACATGGAAGACACTGGCAGTGTCTCTTTCATTAGCCTTTACATTCACACAAGCTTTTCACCCCCTCTCATATATTGATACAAACATCTATTTGTTTTTTCATTAATTGTTCCCAACCATATAGTACTTGCACTTATCTTTTTCCTTTTTTGTTGTTTTATACAACATTTGGTTTTAGCTATTAAAAATAGGTTATAGCTTCCCAAGGATTAAGCAAATTCATTTGCCATATGAGGGAAACTATCACGCCATCCAATAGGACCTTATTCAGATACATTTTTCAAACTGGATTTATATAAATATATACAATAGCTTTCACTTGTATATATAGACAGTTCCATACCTTTCCATTTTATATTTTCGGTGTGTATGATATATATCGTTTTCTATTATATCCAATTTGGACTAGATATGAAATAGGAGAATAGCTTTAACCTTATCCACTTAGCCATTCGAACAATTCCAATTTTCGTTACAATTTATCCATTTATAATAGAGTGTCAAGCACTTAGGAATTACTATATAGTGATTACCAATTAATTGGACTTAGACCTACCATAAAAAAAGATAATTGTGACATGGAGGTATAGGAGAAAGGTGGGATAGGGGATTGAAGTGAGAGAGATGGAAGAGGGATACAAAATGTTTTTTGTGAATTTTGTGAATATATACTGTACGGTAAATGGGTGACAATGAAAGCTCTACAAGAGACGCTGAATGAGCAGAAAGAACTGTGCGCTCTGCTTGAGGTGCAAGGAAAAGTCACCATGGAAGCTGCAAAATATGTCACTCATTGTTACAGCTGTAATCCCAGCACATGACTGTGTTATCGTTTATCTCTTATTTAGACTGTATTTGTACTCTATTACATCTATTACATTAATTTTCACTATACTTACCTTGTTGCAGATTGTTAGGAATTCAAGCAATCTCCTCACATGATATCTAATTGTTACCTGAACTTTATTTGACTGTATGAGGGGGCAAAGCAAACCTCCACCATCATAGGGTTACTGATCTTTGCTATATCTACCTTGATATTGATGCTAATGTGGTTATGTAATTTCCTCCTGTCTAGGATCTGATTTGAAGGGGTTAAGATTCCCATTGACTAATACCACATAATCTCTTTTTGTTAAACGCTTACCTGTGAGGTTATTGATTAAGATAAGTAAACACTATATAAAATAGAATCCTATATCTAATAACAATTATAGTAACACTGTATAACTGTGCAGTATAGCAGGATTCGCCTTCTGGATCACAACCTTATTGTGGTAAAGGAGCTGTGAGCTATACCATGTAGGGTCTCTAAAGATGGGCAGGTGATAGCAGAGAGGTCAGACACATTGGAATATACTGGAGAAGGAATTGGCAACCCACTTTAGTATCTTTGCCAAGATAACCTTATGGATACGCACAACCAGAGAGAGTAGGACGCAAACTACTAAACAACAACGCCAAGAATAGCTTGATTAGCATTATTTGAGATTCTCCACTACTAGTCAGTCTTGTTTACTTATTTGTTATTCCCACATTGTTGTTAAAATTGAGATTTATACTTTCTCAGAATAAGGCGTAAGATACTTCCCTACAGGAATAAATGTTTTCGAAGGCCCTTTGTTTTTATACACATGTTTTAATATACTTTAATAAAGATGTTTTAATTTTTCACCAATACCAATCATTTTGGTCAATGATCTCTAAAATAACCAGACCATTGGCTATTAGAGCTATATTCTTTATTAAGTCTATATCTCTCAATTACAAGACAGGACAACACACCTCTTTTTGTCTTTTGGTTTTGTTTCTGTAAATCTGCAACTTTGTGATTAAAAGTGAATGTGTCTACTATCACATATTATAATTGTAAAACTACGAGACGTCGTCACGCCTTTCGTAGTGGGTACGCCTTAGGCGATGAGCGCCGAAGGCGCTCCACGCCTGCGAGCCTCACATTGCGAGGCGAGCAATTGAGGCACTAAAACTCGCAGCACTTAGGTGATGAGGTGTGTGTTGACAAATTGGAGTACCCGAGCCGAAAAGGGGAGTAGTCTGAAAAAAGGTCCAGACTGGATAAAATTATTATTTATTGCTGTTTTTGCAATGTAATGGGGAGTAAGATAAGTATTATTATTCACCTATGTAAAACCACAGAGAAGAGGGACTGAGCATACGTACCACGTTGCTTAGGCCAGGTGGTGTTGTTTGGAATTGTGCTTTAGTCCCATATACTGTGTTATGTTGATTGGGCAAAGGGGAAGCTCATTTTCAATTTTGTATTCTGCCACCTTTCGCCTAGATCTGCTTTGTTAGATGGTTACTTTTATATAATTTGTATGTTCTTTGGTATGCATAGAGATACATGGTTCAGTGTGAGCTAGAAACTGACATTGAAGTGGACACACTTAGAACTAGTAGCAAGATTTACATTTTTTCCTTACCTCCAGCAAAGTGTCAACATATATTCAGCATAGATTAACTGCATTTCTGACATGCCCATATATGTAAGCTTTTTGGGTATACATATTTTACAGCAGAACCTCTTCATTAGACTATCATTTTACTGCTCCTGAGTTGTAATATTGTTGCTCTTCCTTAACTGTTACAGTTGGTCCATCCTTTGATTAATATACATTTTTATTGTCACTGCTTACCTTAAGAGGGTTCTAACATAGAATATACAGTATACTAACAGCCTTATTAAATTGAGATTCGGCCAATTGAAAAGTGCTCTATATAAGCACAGAGCATATTTTTTTACAGAAGTTTTTCATTAGTGAAACCTTGCTTTTGGATAGAAGTTCACTAATGAAAAACTTCTGTAAAAAAAATATGCTTTGTGCTTAAATAGAGCCCTATTTAATTGGCCAAATTGCAATTTAATAAGGTTGTAGGAGACTGTGAGGTGGGAATTGAGTTTATTGGCTTATCTAGGGATATAGCTTTGGACAGAAACACCATTGTTTGCAAATGTATTTGCACACAAACACACATAAAAGATTCCTGTAAAAGTTACTAAATTGGTTTGGGAATATATTATGATGTGGGGCAAACAATTATAATTAGAATATAGAGATTCATCGGGTTAACTGCAGCATTTAGTTATGTGACAGGCAGACACAGAGTGAGACACTCAGATTTATGCACCCAACCTTGTTTTCGTTCATTACGTTTTTTAAGGTTATGGTGTGTAGTAAAAATAGAAGAAAAGGTGGTTGTAAATGATATGTTTATTGTGCAATCAGTGAACTCATTGGTTTATGTTGACATGTAAGTGCTCCTAATCATGATATGTTTTAAGAGAATATTAACTTTGTTTCATTCTATCTTGTGAACAAGATCTTTTAATGGAACATTCTTGTTTAGGTACTTATGTTATTGCAAAATAAGTTAATCAATATAGTAGAACTAGCGACTTGCCCGTCAAAAATGATGGGGCAATAACATGGGAAAGCTGTTTGCCACACAATGTAAGGCTTTTGCTCCTCTGAGGACCTTCAGCGCTCATTGCGATCCCCGTGCTGAGCGCTTTAGGCGCTCATCGCATGGCGCACAAAGAACGCCGAAGGTGCTCATTGCAAGCCTCTCCCCTCGTGTACTTCAAGTTTCCTGCTTTGCAACGATCCCTTTCGGCGCTCATCGCAAAGCCAGATATATGAGTACAATGTAAAATATAAAAAAATTGTAATACAGTGAATTAATAAATAAATATGAATTAATAAATGAATATACTGTACCTATTTAAATGTAATATGCAGCAATCAATATCCTGAAGAGCTAACAATCTCTTTGTATTTTCCTGCATGTGAAAATCTACAGTTGTACTGTTGATCAGCAATGTGCCAAATGTGCAGTGTAAATAGGCTGTTTGTGCGAGGCCAAACCGTTAGTTTAGGCAGGTAAAGCGTCATTTTAGAATCGTAATGTTATTATTTGCAAGTTAGTGTTATAAGATGGCAACTTTTTCCTATTTGTTACTTGGCTCACAAGCATTTTCTGTCCGTTGTAATGGTATATTTTGTATCTCCTACGTTCCTGGCTAACTCATATGTGCCTGGTGGTGATTTGCGCGCCTCAGACTCCTTTAGCCGTGTTTTAATTTTCTTCTCCTTTAGCCTTGCGTCCTGGCATTTCTCCCGTGCTGTGTGTGAGTGTTTTTTTTATTTTATTTTATGGTCGTTTTTTTTCCCCCCAAGATTCTGAGGTTCCGAGGTCGGATTTTATTTTCTAAGTCCCGCGTTCCTCAACTGCTTGCAGGCTAAGTTTTGCATGTTTCAATGCCTCAACTGCTCGCCTCACATTGCCTAAGTGCTCTGAGCTCGGAAGGCTTCTATGCCTCAACGGCTCACTTTGCAAGGCTTGCAGTTGCCTCCCTTTGCGAGGCTCGCAAGCGTGACGACAACTTGCAGTATGACAACTATTATATGTGACTAGCGCTCAAAAATGTTAAGACTGGTAATGCTGTTTGACACACAATGTGAGTCTCTGACCCTCTTAACCTTTTTGTTATGTAGAAAGAAGTACAACAATTATAATAACTTTTTTTTTTTTTTTTTTAACATTCAACTTGTTTTTCAACAACTGGTAAACGATAATTTTGTATCCATATTAACCTTTTTAATCGTTATGTATGCAGGAATAATGGATGAAGTTTGTATGAATACATTTTTGTAAACCATTACATAATGCTTTGGAACATGCAACTTATTTTTGAAACATTAGTGAACCATTTTTTTTAACAATACTAACATTTTTAAATCTGAGGTATGGATGAGTAACAAAACAGTAAGTCAACTTTATATCAATGAGTATATTAAACCATTACATAATGCTTTGTAACATGCAACTTTTATTTAAAGTACTGGTAAACCACATAGGTATTGAATCCAGAGGAACGCAAAGAGTAAAAGAAAAACATTAAAACTTAGCTAATTGTATCAGAGGAGGGGAAAAATTAATTGCTTCCTGACCCCATTAACTGGCAATCGGATTACTCCCTGGGTCAATACTCTGTATTTCATTATATATTTAATTTTTACAACAAATGATCATCCTCCTACTTACATGAACTCTTAATTACATACAATGAAACAACTTTTCAGACCTTGGGAAAAACTATTTTAACATTACAAACATGATTTGCCAATCCCGACAAAAGGCCACTTCCAAGACATTCCAATATTTTTTTGTTTTTGTATGTCCAAGTGGTTCCCTTAAAAAGAGCCCAGCAGACTTTTAATTTTAATTTGTCTATGTAATATAAAACCACTGTTTATTCTTGTTGTTGTTTTTTTCAGTTTTTTTTTGTTATTGTTGTAGTTTTTGAAAAGTGGACATAGAGTTTCCTATGTGAAATAATAATCCTCTAAAAAGAGCCTAAGAGGCATCTGATTCCGTCCTCGAAATAAAACCACTGTTCTCTATGTTTTCAAAACCTCATAGTATACAAAGTTTTTGGTAAAAATGCTTCCATCCTGTAATAGATTACCCTGACTTGGGTTGTCTTCAATTGAAACTTTAATGTCATCTGGATTTGTGCACCTTGAAAAAGCAACAGAGTTGTCCATATGCAAAAATAGGTTCCTGTAAAAAAATACACACACTTAAAAGTTTGTCCTTGGAATTTATTTATGGTCATGGCAAATGCCATGATAACTGGAAATTGTCTCCTTTGAAGGACAAAAGGCAAACCACTCTCACTTGGAGCCAAATCAATTCTTGGTATAAAAACTTCACTGTCTTTATCGTCAGCCAGAACTGAATCTGCACTGTAATAATAATTTTGGGGTGCATTGATGAATTTCAAAATGTAGCTATTTAGATTCAAGGCACCTATATTTTTGGATGTTAATATCACTTTGTTTGCAATGTCTGAGTAATCATGATTATTGATAGTGTTTAGAAAGATTGCTGATATGGGTGATTCCTTGCAAACCATTTGTGAGGGTATCATCTGGTAAATTATTTATTTGTGGATGTTTTCCTTCTCCAATTTGAATTAGCCAATCATTTAATTATTTTTAGCCTTCAGATCTCATATTTAATTCTACTTTCAGGTGTTTAAATATTTTCCACAGTTTACTTGTTTTAATGATATCAGTTCTATTTCCATGTGACACAACAGGTAATATTTGCCTAAAATCTCCTCCTAACAACATCACCTTTCCACCAAATGGCTAATTATTATCCATCACTTCTGTTGTTGCCTCATCTATGATAATTACTTTTTTTTAAATGTTTTGCTTTAAAAGAATTCAGTCGAATATCTGACACTGATGTTTCTAAATTGGGAACTGGCAGTTTAAATCCACTATGCACAGTTCTGCCACCTTTTAACAAAAGTGCGGCAATTCCAGTTGTTGCTAATGGCATTGCTATTTGACCCTGTGCTCGAATGTAACTCATCAAACAATTGTACAAATACGTTTTTCCTGATCCACCAGGACCATTTCATCAAATGTAGCAGTTGTGATGGAATTAAATGCTTGCAATTGTAATGTATTTAAAGTTGCAAGTTTTTCTTGTGTTTTTTGTTTTTGAAGCTCAGTGTCATAGTCATCAAAGTTTATTTCATCTATAAGTCCTGGATCCGACAAATTAAAACTTGCACAATTTAATCCATGAGAAAGAAATATTTCTTGAATTTCCATTAATGCTTTTAAGAGTACAATGGCCTCATTGTAAAGTTTCAAGAAGTCTTCACACATATTAAATGTAAATGTTTCCCACAAAGCAAATGCATCAGGTACATTGCAAAAGATGCAAATGAATGCAAATTGTTCTCTCATTTGCTTTGGCATTTGACATATTGCTGCTTCTTCCAGATACATTTCCCATTCTGTATCATCTGCTTTGAAGTTTTGGTGTCTTGCAGCTAATATGTCATTCACTGTGCGTAAATGTTTATAACTTTGTGCACCGGGAACATGTAAAAGAAGTAATCTTAACTGAAACGTTCAATGTCTCTTGGGCTGACGGGATACATTTGTGGGATAATTTTATGAGTGTCTCTTTTTCGTTGTCGCCATTGGCCATTTACGAATACACAGTGATATGGAATCTCAATGTATAAAAAATTTCTTGCCTCAGTGTCCTGGCAGTTCAATTGAAACCAAGCAGTAAGTGTTGTTTCTCGATGTTCACTTTGGGCTAAGGCATTTCTTTCATTGCCTGCAGTAAAGCAAACAAACTGACTTTGTGGCAAACGTATAGCTAATCGATACACAGCATGTGACCGATGATGCATCTCAAATTTCAGAAGACGCCACATTGCTTCTGGAGCACTGACATAGCGAGCATCTAAATAATTAGAAAGTTCGTCATGTAAAATTGGATTTTTCTTTTCGTTTTGTGCACAACAGTTGCTGCATCATATCCTTTGTATATATATATATATATATATATATATATACACACATATTTGATGGATTTAATAGAAGTGCAAGCTTCCACATTTATGTATGCATTGTACTTCATCAGAAAATGTGGATTGTATGGAACTACATATCAATTATCGACCTTTTGGCCATGGATAATAGCTGTTTGTCCTTCTCTTCTTTTATACAAAGGGTATTTATCACAATTAGCATAAGTTTGCATTTGAAATTCTCTTGGCAACTCTTTTGTACATTTTTTTATTTTCCATACATGGTGAATTTGGATTGATATCTCCACATGGCCCATGAATCATTCTGTGTGTTACAACCTCATAAAGTTTTGAATATTTTTCTGGATGTGGTAGTTCAGCAGTAATTACTTAATCCACTCTCTCTGCAGTATTCAATTTATATTTGTCCTGTAGGATTAAAAGTATGTGTGCATGTGGCAGGCCTCTTTTTTGAAATTCAATGGTATAAACAAAAGCCACACATTTTCCAAATAACTGTGCTTTAGTTATATCATGTATTAATGAATAATTTTTTTTTTTTTTTTTTATTATATTTTTTTATTTTCAACATACATAAAAGACAAAATACATAAAATACTATACAAAAAACATATACAAACTTGTGCAAAATAGATTAATTTTACAAATAGACAAGGCTATATTTCTTGCAAAGTTTGTTCTTCGTAAAAGTTTTCATACTCTTTTCTATCTCTTTATCTTTCGCCTTCATAAAGAAAAGGGGAAAACAAACAGGGGAAGATAAGATAAAAGAGGGAGAAAAGGAAGGAGGGAGGAGTGGCATTTATAGAGGGGGATATAGCTTCAAACTGTCTTTTGTTTTTAATAAGGCTGAACCACTTTTCCATTCTTTACCAAGATCATAATTTTTCCTAATTATTATCAGATTTACAATAATTATCCCATATTTTCCA
The DNA here is from genome assembly GCA_027410445.1 of Discoglossus pictus. Lineage (NCBI taxonomy): Eukaryota > Metazoa > Chordata > Amphibia > Anura > Alytidae > Discoglossus > Discoglossus pictus. Next base: position 295,517,902 of record CM050163.1, read on the forward strand.
TTTCATTGTATCTTGCTTTATTAACTCCGCCATTTGAAAGTCCTTCTCTAATGCATTTAATATCTCATTCCAAGATGGAGTGATTTGTTGTTTCCAATAACAAGACAACTTCCATTTTGCAATTGAAAGAACTTGCAAAATGAAGGCTTGTGTTGGATAATTTAGTCCAGACGGCATTGTATGCAAAATGACCATTTGTGGTGATGAAACAATGGTTGTGCCCACTACTTAGGATATATTTTAAAAAAACAATTAGTCCAAAAGGAATCAATCCATGGGCATTCCCATCATATGTGCAAGAAAGAGCCTGAAAAGCCACAATCTCTCCAGCATAAATTTTGGCCTAGATTTCCTGTAAATTAGCTAATTTTCTCTGGGACAAGATACCATCTATTTAAAATGTTAAACTGGACTTCTCTTAAAGTTGCATTTTTAACATATCTATCAGTTATTGAGAGCGCTTTCTCCCAAGTTTATATAGAAAAGACCAGTTTTAACTCTTTTTCCCAAACTCTCATATTTATTGTTTTATATTTTTGAGATGGTTCTCTAATAATTTGAAAGCATTTAGATATTAAATGCTTTCTATTATTTTGAACTAGCAATCTTTCAAAATAAGTCAATTCTTCTCTCTTTATGAAATACAAATTATATTTCTTCATTGCTAATTGCAGTCTCATATATTTCAACCAATCTTTTCTATCAATATTATATAATGTAGCAAAGTGGTCAAATGGTAAAAATTCTGACCCTAAGTACCTTTATTAATCCATTTATTTGAAATTGAAAGCTCTAATGTTCTTTCTAAGTCTTTCATTGGCGTAATTAAACTTGGATATTGGGCTAGCTCAAATTATTTATTCATTTTATACCAAAATGTTATAGCTTTTTTAATAAACCAAGAATCCGTGATTTTTCTTTTTTTTAATGGTTCATCACAAAAAATCAAGTCTCTTAAATTGCCTTCTTTCAGACTAGCCTCTTCAACTTGTGTTCATGAATATGTTACCCTTGGATCTATCCACTTAACTATTTGAGAAAGAATTATTGCATCATGATAAAGCTTTAGATCCGGGTATGTTATACCCCCATTCTTAAATTTTCTTGTTAAAATATCCTTTTTAATTCTTGATTTTCTTCCATTCATAACATAATTATCTAACAAAGTTTGAAACTTCTTAATCCAATACGACGGAAGAAAAACTAGAATATTTCTCACACAATAATTAAATCTTGGCAAATAAGCCATTTTTACAGCTGCTATTCTACATGAAAAGGAAAGATTCTTATTTTTCCAATCTTGTATAATATTAAGGCATTTTTCATATAATTTTTTATAGTTTAATGGAATAATCTTCTTTATATCTTTATCATACACTATTACCTGGGCCCTCATTCAATTGCAATTTGGCCAATTGAATAGGGGTCTAAATGAGCACATAACATATATTTTTCAAATAAGTTTTTAGTTAGTGAAAACTTTGCTTTTGGATAGATGCTTACTAACTAAAAACTTCTTTAAAAAATATATGTTATGTGCTCATTTAGACCCCTATTCAATTGGCCAAATTGCAATTGAATGAGGGCCCAAGTGTGTAAATTTACCATTTGACCAATTAAAAGGATATTTTGATTTCAATAATTATTTATTCTCCAATTTTAAGTTCATATCTAATATTTCAGTTTTTTGAAGGTTAAGCTTATAATATGAGATAAAACTAAATTCCTTTAATATTTTGTGTAGATATTTCAATGATTTTTTAGGTCTGGTCAACATTAATCCTATATCATCTGCAAATAAACTGTTCCATTTCTTTAATTTCAATTATTTTTATATTCTTTGCAGACCTTATTAATTCAGCCATAGGCTCTATTAATAAAGTAAATAGGACAGGAGACAAAGGACACCCCTGTCTCGTCCCATTCCTTATAGAAAATCTATTTGATCTAAATCTCAAGTTAGCCACAGTTGCTTCTAGGTTTGTATATATAGCTCCTATAGCTGAACGGCCAAATGCCCCAAAACCAAATTTGTCTAAAGTAAGTTTCATATACTCCCACCCTATTCTATCAAATGCTTTCTCTGCATCTAAAGAAATGAACAGGGTGGGAGTATTATTTCTTCCAACATAGTCAATAAGATTCACTACTTTACGTGAGTTATCACTTCCCTGCCTACCTGGAACAAAACAATTCTGATCTTTCACAATTAAATCTTGTATTGTAGTTTTCAATGGGTAGCCAAGATTTTTTAAATAAAGTTTAAAGTCTGTATTTAAAAGGGATTTAGGTCTATATTCACTACACTCTAAATTATCCTGTTTCTTTTTAGGGATTGGAATAATAGTTGAAAGTAAGAATTCACCTGTAGTCTTACCAGTATATTTTATTTCATTATAAAGATTCCGTAAATGCTCTGCTATAACAAGTTTACTTATAAAAGAGCTTGGTGAGGCCATCAGGCCCCGGTGATCGTTAATGGCCTCTTCAACTTCAACCACTGTAATAGGGCTATTAAGATATACTAATTGGGATTCTGATACACTTGGAAGAGATATTTTATCCAAAAATTCCTGAATTTGTTGTGTTGTCGGTTTTATAAATTGTGAGTTTGCTTCTAAATTATATAATTCCTGATAGTAATTTGAAAATGTCATAGTGATATCTGTTGGATTACTAATGCATTTATCTTCACTATGTAAAGTTTCTATTCTTTTCCTAATTTATTTTTAATTTTATTAGCCAATAGTTTACTTATTTTATTTCCATACTGATGCAACCTCTGTTGAATCTGCCATACAGATCTATCTGATATCATTTGATTTATCTTTTTTATTTGAGCCTGACACTCTTTTATTTTATTAAACATAGCTAATTCCGGATTTTGTTTATTTAGCATTTCCCACATATATAAATCTGTATACAACTGTCTTAAGGTGGCTCTTCTTATACTCTTCCAATTGATCATCATCCCCCTTATGAAGGTTTTTTGTGCATTCCACATAGTGGATTTATGGTCTACGGATCCTGCATCAATTTCAAAAAAACTTTTAACTTCCTCTTTCAATTTTTTTTTTATCCTCATCTTCAAATAGAGAGTTATTTATTCTCCAACATGGAATCCTAGCTTTATCTGTTCCCAGATTAAGTTTAACCAAAACAAAGGCATGATCTGAAATATCAATTGGACCAATTTTGACAATAATAATCAATTCTTCTATAAGTATGATGGCTACCTGAGAAGAAAGAATAATTAAATTGATTTGGATAAAATACCCTCCAAGTATCATAAAGATTATATTTCAATATATTCTTTACAAATTGTTTATTTTTTATTTTTGTATTAGCATCACATTCTGAATGTTTAACAGAATTTCTATCCAATTGACAATTCATTATTATATTAAAATCTCCAATTATAGATGTCCCTTGTGCATATCTATTCCAACGAGCCAATACATGATTAATAAATGAATTCTGTTTATTATTTGGTGCATAAATATTTAGCATTTTTTCTTGACCATTTTTTCCAACCCAAAGTATATATCTACCATTAGGATCGTATAGAACCAGTTCTTCATTCAAGCTTAAATCATTATTAAACAAGATGGATACCCCTCTAGCTTTTTTCTTAAAAGTCAAATTATATACCGTATCATATCCATTAATAACAAACTTTGGAATCTCATACGTCTGCCAATGTGTTTCTTGTAATAATAATATATCTATTTTTTCCCTTCTCGCTAAATTGCCTATGTGATTCCTTTTAGCTGGATGGTTCAAGCCTTGACCATTAAATGTCATGATGTTCAACACCATTTCACTTTATATAAAATTCTAAATCCTGCTCTCTCTCTCTTCAGAGATGCCCCCCCCCCCCAAAAAAAAGGGGGAGAAAAGGAAAAAAAAGGTGGGAAGGGGATGGGAAAAAAGGGGAAAGGAAGGTGAAACAATAAAAAAAACTACCAACATATTCTATCATCATACACCAATTTTCCTCAATATGTTCCAATTGACACCCCGAACCACTTCCTACTCCCAGCTTCTGATAAGAAAGGGAATAGGAAGGGGGTCTAAGTGGCAATGGGCAAACTTAAAAAAAAAGTTTGAATGACTTGGCGGTGGTCATTTCCATATCTCTTGTCCCTCTATACCTAATAAAATTTACCTTTTACCCAATAAACCTGTTCAGCCTTTGGCTAAATTATTTCAGCTCTCCTTTCCTATATTTCTATCCTTATAGCTCTTATTCTTCCCCATATATATATACAAACTTTTCATCAACTTCCTACCAAAACTCTCTCTTTACTTTTGATATAACTTTCACCCTTATCTCTATTTAATTTCATTACCCTCCTCTCTTTTATCTATCCCTTTCAAAAAAGTGCTCTAGTTCTTTAACCTCAAACCCATCATTCTATCCATTATTTTTAATCTCTTTTAACTCTTTTATTTACTATTTTACTTTATGTTTTAAATATCAAACCTAAAATGACCTACCAAATTTTCTAGTTTTACTCTTCCTCTTAATACTACCACCCGTGGTGTCTTAATATCCATAATACTCTTAAAAACATTTTATACCCTCTACATTCATTTAGTATTTCTATTAAAGTGCCTTATAAATTAAAGTGCTATGTGACAACTACCTTATTTCCATATCATTCTCTTCCTTCTCTTTGCCATCGCTAATTTAACCATATTTCTATATCATTTATATATATATAATACTAAATGTGGTAATATTTATATATTAAAATGCTTTGTAAGTGAAGTATTTCATTCAATAAATAGTGTTCAAATAATATAACATCAGAATTTCATTACAGTGATTACCTTATCCTCTTTAAATAAAATAACATAGGAGATGAAATTTCTAATAAACAGAAGTAAATTCAAGGTAGATCAAGATTAGACTTAATTGACAATGAGGAAATAAAATCATCAACCATCCTCCACCTCTGGTGTAATTACTTACACCACTTCACAAGAAAAGATTCTCCTTCTTCTTTTGTTGTAATTGTAGTTTTTTAAATATTAAAGGAAATTACCAATTTTACCGGATATTTATAGGGGATCTCTCTTTCTCTTAGAACCTTTGTTATATCTCTAAAATGTTTCCTTTTATTTAATATTTCTCTTGCAATATCCGGATAAATTTGGATCTTATCATATGGAGTTTGAAAGATCCTCTTTTCAAAAGCTTCCCTCATTATTTTATCTTTTATTGTGAAGTGGCTTTGTCTCACTATCACATCTCTGGAAACAGATTTTTCTAGATTTTTCGGAAGTGGGATACGGTACACATTATCTAGATAATCTTCATTAAACTTATCTTTTCCCAGTAAATAGGTCAGAAATAATATAATATAACTTTTTAAATCCTTAGCTGGTATTGTTTCGACAATTCCCCTAATTCTTATATTATTTCTTCTAGCATTTGATTCTAACCTGACAGTTCTAAAATTAAGTTCTGTCATTTGCTCTCTTAGGTTATTAATTTCTTTATTAAATTTTACTTGTTTTAACGAAAGATCGTTATAGCTAAGTTCTAAACCCTGTATTGCTTTAGTCTGCTTTGTTATAGCTAATGTATTCTTGGCTATTTCCTGAGACAATTCTACTTTTATTGTCTCTTGAAGTTCTCTGAAAAGTATTTTGACTGATGTCAGCGTTACTCTTTCTTCCCCCTCTTCTTGATCAACCTCTTTTTTTTAGCTATCAGATCGTCTTCCATCCCAGATTGGGTATTTGAAGAGTCTAACTGTGAGCTAGAAGAACTATCCATTTGATTTTCCTCTTTAGTTCCTATTTGTGGAGACAGAGCTAGCTCTCTTACTCTAGATATGTTTTTTGTCTCTCTCAATTTACTTTTACTACCTTGATTCTCTCTATCTCTATTTTTTTCAAGCTTACTCATTTCTATCCCTATACCTTTATTCTCTTTCTTCTGCTCGAAGTCTACTTTTTTTTTAATTCAACCCATTCTTTTACCAGGATTTCTTACAACATGGGGAAATTCTTATATTAATTAATCAATCAATCAATGAATTAATAAGTAAATACAATAAAAGTTATACTCAATAACCATATACACAATATCCAATCCGTGAGGGTCTTTCCACTTCATACACAGTGTTGTAGGGACGTTTAATTATCCCTCTATAAAAGATGACTCAATTTCAGCACTGTGTCCATTGTCAGCAAAATTTATTGTATCTGATCTGTTTTTCTCAGTCTATAGTGAGTCTTTTAAACTCTCTGAAGCTCAAGTAAAATTCGGTAAGTAATCATATATAAAAATTTCATCTGGAGCTTTCAAGATGTCATTTCTCAACCCTCATGCACCGTGTAAAAGTTCCAAAAGCATCCCTAAGTTATCCCTAGATTATATCCGGGCCATCCACAAGGTTGTCTGTGGGAAGTTATTTTTTTCCTCTTATATTAGATGTAATCTTTCTTCCACTTAGTTGGAATCAACTGCTTAGTTGGAATCAACTGCTCTCCGTGGGTTCAGGTCAGCTAGCCTTTTAGGCTTCCATGAAAAAGGACAATCTTCTTACTGAACCTCTAATATACAGACTACCACCATTTAGAGCTCCCAGTGATTACTCACTTTTTAAGCGAGAGGCCATCCTCCACAATTTTGCTACCAGAAATTTTTTAAAGGAGGAGTTAGAAGTAGCCTTTTTGTATACAAAGCAACCAATGAGAGACTATATTCAACAAACCTCCCTTAAAAACCTCTCTTTTTTAATAATACATACTTCATTTTATATATGTTTGAATATTGCTTTTGAGATATACTTTCCATTCCTTCCTAACTCCCCTATCTTCCTGTACTGTCTGACCCCAATCCATTCTCTCTCTTTCTTTCAGTGCAAATTCACTCTGGTTTAAGGCCTACTACTTCTGTGAGATACTCAGAACTGCATTCACAACATCTCAGCAGTGCAAATTCACTCTGGTTTAAGGCCTACTACATCTGTGAGATACTCAGAACTGCATTCACAACACCTCAGCAGTGCAAATTCCCTCTGGTTTAAGGCCTACTACATCTGTGAGATACTCAGAACTGCATTCACAAAACCTCAGCAGTGCAAATTCACTCTGGTTTAAGGCCTACTTCATCTGTGAGATACTCAGAACTGCATTCACAACACCTCAGCAGTGCAAATTCACTCTGGTTTAAGGCCTACTACATCTGTGAGATACTCAGAACTGCATTCACAACACCTCAGCAGTGCAAATTCACTCTGGTTTAAGGCCTACTACATCTGTGAGATACTCAGAACTACATTCACAACACCTCAGCAGTGTAAATTCACTCTGGTTTAAGGCCTACTACATCTGTGAGATACTCAGAACTTCATTCACAACACCTCAGCAGTGCTAATTCACTCTGGTTTAAGGCCTACTACATCTGTGAGATACTCAGAACTTCATTCACAACACCTCAGCAGTGCAAATTCACTTTGGTTTAAGGCCTACTACATCTGTGAGATACTCAGAACTTCATTCACAACACCTCAGCAGGTATGGAGGAGACTATGGAAACTGCGCCACCCCTGGAGCCAATATGTTTATTAATATCACTACTGTATTCATGTTATTATATCTTGGCAGATAGAAATATTTCTGACTTTTTGTTTTCAATTTTTAACTGTTTCCTATACCCTGCTTTGCCGTCCCCACCTTCCCCCCATCCTTCCCCCATTTATGGCTGGCATAATTACCTCAAATCTCCTCCCCCTCCTCAAATACCTTCATTCTATGGTCACTCTACCATTCCTTCCTAACTCCCCTATCTTCCTGTACTGTCTGACCCCAATCCATTCTCTCTCTTTCTTTCAGTGAAAATTCACTCTGGTTTAAGGCCTACTACATCTGTGAGATACTCAGAATATTGCAGAATTATCTTCTGTACAGCGCTACGGAATATGTTGGCGCGATACAAATAAAAGATAATAATAATAGCAAAGATCAACTATCTGTGATAGCCCATAAGATTCCATCTTCAACAGCAGATTGCCTTAGGGATTACAAATCTTTTTATCACCCTCGTCCTTCAATTTATATATGTTTGGATATTACTCCTGTGATGCACCTCAAATAGGAAAGAGCAGCTATCTATGATTGCCTATAAGATTTAATCTTCAGCAACAGATTGCCTTAGGGATTGGTGGTCTTTTTATCTCCATATTGTATATGGAAAGAGCAGCTATCTATGATTGCCTATAAGATTTAATCTTCAGCAACAGATTGCCTTAGGGATTGGTGGTCTTTTTATCTCCATACTGTATATTACACATAATTGCATATCTTGTATTCAGTCTCAGACCCCAACAATTAATGAGCCTCAATGAGCTCTCATAATCTTCAATATCACATAGGTTGTCCAGCTCTCCCCTTTCACTCAGGGTCTTTCATCCAGGGTCTTTTTACTTTCTCCCTCTTCCTTCAATTTATATGTATTTGAATATTACTCTTGTGGTACACTCTCAATTAGGAAAGAGTAGCTATCTATGATAGCCAATAAAATGTCATCTTCAACAACAGGTTACATTTAGAAATTGAAGGTATTTTTATCTCCAAAGTGTATATTACACATAAATGCATATCTTGTCATCAGACTCTGTGAGTCAGATTAAAGGCCAATGCCAACCATCTTTGCAATTTCAAGGGAGAAAAAAAAAAAAGTAGTCTGGCACTTACTTCAGACGCTTGTAATCTCTGGACTTCAATAAGCTCTCATGTTCAGTTTCGCAGAGGTTATTTACCCCTTCATTCAGAGTCTTTCTCTTTTTTCTCTTTACCATTTCTCTCTTTCTTTCTTCCTCCTTTTCTCTTTTCCTCCTTTAAGTATGTTTTGATTTCTCTGCATTGGTAGCCATGCTCAGCTTCTCCTTATGCCTACGAAACTCGTAAGCTTAATTTAGCAAAGACCCTGGGAGACCACCTCTCTCAGCTGAGGCTCCATAATACATGTATTAATGAATTGAGTTTTATTTTGAATACTCTTGCCACTAAATCTGGTCGGTCAGTAGTATTTTGTCCAAGATTCAAATTTTCCTTGATCTCTGGCCATTGTGGATTACATGTGAATGTAATGAATAAATCTGTTTTTCCAAATTTTGTGACAATAGCCATGGCATCATTGTATCTTTCTCGCATATTGCGAGGTGATCCTTGAAAAGTGGATGGCTAAATGATTGCTCATCCAGCTGGAATGTCTCTGTTGGTAGCCAGTTCAGCGACATAATCCATCAATCCACAATATTGTTCTATGCAAAGCTTGTTTTGTTGAAATTTTATAAAATTTAGATTATTTGCTTCGACTTGTAGATTAAAATCAATAATCCATTGTTGTGTGAGTTTTCCTGACATAAAATAGGATTAAAATTATCCAGAACAGCAGTTAATGACACTTTATATTCCAGCTTAGAAATATTGCTTCTAACATGAACTTTACTATTGGGATAACTTTGCAATTGTAATTTTGGTTGCCATCCTGGCTCACCATTTGGAAAGAAAATGGCATATGTCATTGGATCCAAATTACAACTTAATATATTTATGTTTATAAAAGGTTAGTCTTCATTGCGAGGATAAAGGTGGTTCACCATCATAATTTTTAAAGACCATGGCAACCTCATGTACTGTTGGTAAATTATACCATCTTTGATCAGTATTGCGATCTCTTTTCAAAACCATATTCATGTATTTGAGCATGTTGCTGTTGTTTTTTTTTTCAACCTCTGCTAATTGTTTGTATGCTTGACTCTATGGGTTGTTGGCCATAAGTTTATCCAGCTGTTCAAAGACTATGCGCAAACGCTGTTTATTTTCTGGAAGTGTCATCCATTGTTCAACAGCTTCCAATGTATCTAAGACATATAACTGTGCACATTTCCTTTGCTCTTCTTCTTGTGGGTGTAAATGTGAAGTGCGCTTGTAAATTTGACCTTGAACTCTAAAACAATATGGACCATGTCCTGGGACATTTTCTGCTAATGTAGCACCCATAGAAGCAAATTAAATTGCAATGTTATAAGACCTGATGTTTCTTTTTAAATTGGTATAATTTGGAAATGTTGGATTGATCTTTATACTTTGTAAATAATCAGGAAATGTTTGTCTTTGTGGAAGTCTTACCTTTCCTGACAGCAGCTAATGTCTCCGCCAGTTGATCTTTCCTTCAGAAAATTATAGGCCCCACAAAACTGTCAAACCACATTGAGTAATCCACAATAATGAGTGTCTACTGTTAGTGCTATAATTAAAGTGCTATCCTGAGCTTCCTCAACATAGATATCACTACAACTTTCTATATCTACATTGGTGTCATGTGTATGAACATTGGTGTCATGAAGGAATATTGGGTGGGTCATTAGGCAATGTTTCACAGAAATTTTTTTGTTTACTTTTTCTTTTCTTTGAAGCTCCAGCACACTCCCTTTGGGCTTCTTACTCATTTTTCTTTTATTTAAAAGTCTCTGTCGGTCTTCTTATCTTAAGCGTTGGTAAGTCTTGGGGGACTGTGCATCTCTCCACCTTTGCTTCCTTTCCCTTGCCGCTCTTCTTTTGCGTTTAATCCTGTCGTCGCCGTTGTCCGCCATTGTAATCTGTAATTGTAAATACAGGTGTAAGATATATATATATTTTTATTGTACATATTGTTTTTATTCGCATACATTAAAAACGAAAGAGCTGCATATATATATATATATATATATTGATAAATATATATATATTTTTTAATAATGAATTATTAAGTCATTAATAAATGATTATACGTTAAAGAATTAATCAATAACTGTCATCAATGGTAAACCTAAAGAGTTAATTAGGTTACAAACAGAAAGAGCTATGAGCAAAGTATACATCGGCCTTCAAATAATGTGTGATTTTGTTATTTAATTATTAATAAATCAATCAACTTATGAGGTGTAATTTGCGTCCTTTAAAAGGTAATTAGGTAAGCATATATGTATGCTTGTATGCATGTATGCATAACTAATGTTTTTTTTTTATTGTTAGTGAATTATTAAATAGTAAATGAATATAGGTTAATTAATTAATCATTAACTGTCATCAATGCAAAACAAGCAGGGCATCATTAAATCATATACCTGTGAAATTGATCTTATTGCAGATAAAATCCTGCAAAGCTCACTCTCTGTCTTCAGTCAGGTGCAGAGATAAGGAATCTGTAAAATTATATGCAAATCATTTTGAATGTTTGTATTTAATTAATTCATGACTCATTGAAAGTATGATATTTAATTGGCATACATACAAAACATAAACGCATAATCATCAATATATTTATAAATAAAAGCAGTATAAAATATTAAATGTAGCACATGTCAGAAAGTAAGTGCTTTGAAGGTCCTATCTCTGTCAATTATAAGCATTTATTATAACAGCATTATAACATTTTTTTAGCCATTAAAAATATATATATATATATTTTTTAATTATTATCAACTAATAGTTCCAAAAGCAATGTACATTAATGAGCAGTAAGGCAGATATATAAGTGCAAGTTAAAAACATTTTTATTATTTTTATTGCAGTGTAAAATGTAAAGATGTTGTTTGTAATGATTACTAATTATTAATTAATCAATATATTAATATACGTTAATTAATCAATAACTGTCTTCAATCCAAAATAAAAAGACTTAATCCTTTTTTCCTTCATAAGAACATAATTAAATGATATACCTGTGAAAATGATCTTTATGCTGTTCAAAGGTTGCAAACGTCACTCTCTGTGTTGAGTCAGCTGCAGCGATGATGAAACTGTCAAATGACATAAAAATCATTTGTAATGTTTGTATTAAATTCATTCATTAATCATTAAGAGTATCATGTTTAATTGGCATACATGTAAAACATAAAGGCCTAAGCATGGATATATTCATAAAGAAATGCAGTATAAAATATTAAATGTAGCAGGTGTCATAATCTAAAGTGATTTAAATCTTTAACTGTTTGAGGGTCCTATCCCTGTCAGGCAATCAGCAGCAACACGGATATGTCAGTGCATTGTAAAATATACATATTGTTTGTGGTCAGTTTAAAATTTATTTTTTTAGTTTAATTATTACTAATTAATAGATAATAAAGTAATGTAGGTTAATGATCAGTAATGCAGATATATAAGTGCCATCTGAAATCTATATTTTGTTTATTGCATTGTAATTTTTTTTATAGTGATTACTAATTACTAATTAATAAATTAATGTACATTAATAATCAATTAATCAATTAATAAATATATTATAAAGAGCTAAGCATTAATATATTCATAAACTAAAGGCATTGTAAAATATGCAATATTTGTTGTTCATAATGATTACTAATTACTAATTAATAAAATAATATGCATTAATAATTAATTAATCAATGAATAAATATATTAGAAAGAGGTAAGCATTAATATAGGAGAAAGTGTCAGCACTGTGCCCTATATATAGGCTGCGTGCGCGAGGCAAAACTGTTGGTTAAGGCACAAAAGCCGCCATTTCAGAATTGTAATGTGTAAATTTGTAAGTTAATGTTGTAAAATGTAGGCGATAATCTATGTCTTACGGTGCTCGCAATCCTTTTGTGCCCTTACTATCAGTGTATGTTTCTACCTTGTACATCACTGGCTGTGTTTTGCGCACTTCGGGGTCCTGTAGCCTCCTTTTAATTTTTTGCGACGGCCATGTCTTTTCTCGCTTAGCGGATTTTCAAATGCCAAAACTCGCCAAATTCGGCTTACATTTGCGTGCAACCTCACTCCCAGATGTCCTGGCTGTCCCCCAGACAGCCAGGACGTCTGGGAGTGAGGTTGCACGCAAATGTAAGCCAAATTTGGCGCTAAACTTTAAAAAAAAAAATACAAGGTCGGAAAAATAAAAAGTTAACGGCCGAATCGCACAAATCGAAAAACACAATACAGAATACAACAAAAAAAAAAAAACACACACAGCACACGGTTTTTTTTCCGGCCTCGTATTTTTTTTTTTCTAAGTCCAGCGTTCCTCAACTGCTTGCAGCCTAAGGCAATACCGCGTTTCCTAACTGTTTTGAGGCTAATTCATGCGTTTTTCAAAGCCTCAATGTCGCTTATTTCATCTAAGTCCATTGTCTTTTAATGCTTCAACTGCTCGCATCGCTATGCGAGGCTCGCAGGCAATGAGCGCCTTGGGCGCTCATCGCCTAAGTGCTGCGAGTTTTAATGCCTCCACTGCTCACTTCACTCATGGCCAAAGTCGTGCGCAACTAAGCAAAGCATGACGACGTCTCGCAGTTTGACAATTATAATATGTGATTGCTGATACTAAGTCTGTGTCTCTTGATTGTTAGAGTCTGTGTAAGACTTTAAGTAGGAAGGGGTATGTAATAAAAAAAAGCAGAGACACCAAATAAGTGAGAGACTGGATTGTGCCAGGGAAATGAGGTCATCATAGGTGTGATATTTGTGGACATTTGTATGTACTACAAAACTGGACAAAGGATAAACACCTAATTGGAGGTAGTTCTGAAGAAAGAATGAGTAAGTTGTTGAAGAAATGTGTAAATATGTACCCTGACCCGAAGTGGGATCATAAATAGATTATTACTTGAATGATTGACAGAAGGTTTTTAAAAAGAAAGAAAGGAAAAACCTACAGTCTCAAGAGCTTCGCTATAATATAAAATAAAGCTAATGATAATGAAATAAATTTATCCAAAAGAGACTTACAAATATCACCCGAACCTCATTAGATCCCGCGGATCAAGCACATATAAATTTCCCTGTGAGAGGATAAAGGAAAAGATATATATTGCCTCTCCTGGACACCTACATGGAGCCAGAGAATACAGCCTGCAGAGGGGAAGGCGCAACCGACCGTAGCTGCCTATGCCCAGATCGGAGCAACCTTTGGAGGCCGGAGGTGAGAGGAAAGCAGTGAGAGGCAGAGGGGTACTGCAGCCGGTTTCCTCCGGCGGATTACCGATTCCAGAGCAGGCGGCTCCTTGAATGGAGGCCTGATGGGAACTTTGGAAGAGATGTGGCGCCACCATTTTGCTCCACATGGCTGCATCGTGAGTGCAGCTCCCAGGACAGCAGATAACACTGCCTGGCTGTGGTGACACCCAGGGCTATAGAGGATGGGGTGATCCAGTGCAATTGCTGATGCTTTGCCCATATATCCAGAAAGATATATGCGGGCCTGAATCATGGGGTCCATGAGGGAGTTTTCCCACGGAAAAACTCATCCACCATCTTGTGACACCAGCACAAAACATATAGAGCATTAACTCATTAGCTCCTTGGCAAAGTGCACTCATATAAAGAATATCCCAAATAAATATAGACAGTTTTGGCATCTGTATATATAAATAAAGAATGAAAAGTCACTATTAACTGACCAAGCTTTAACCAAGGAAATCTTATATACACTACATATCTCAAGTCAGAATGCTCCCTCAGATGCATAAGCATTAAGCAGTCAGCAAAGCTTTTCACTATGAGAAAACTTCTCTACTAATTATCAGCCCTATTAAATTGGAGCTAAGTTGTAAAATGTAGCCCGTAACTACAGATTTATTGAATTAGCCCTGTACTGTTGCTCGCAGCGGACTTGCGTGTTTACACTCCTGACGGCCGAGAATAGGCTACATGCTGAGCAACGGTGAACTTCGCTCAAGGAAATCCTTTGATCTGTCATGCCTGTAACCGCCACATGTTCAATTCAGCTATTAAATTAAATATGGTCATTCGTGAGCAAGCATGTAACACGCAAATGGAGCCCAAAGGCCTACGTGTGCTCGAGAGCATCCAAAATTGGGGCAAGTCCAATACGTAGCACTTTGTAAGAAAATAAAAACACACTACTGTACATTTATTATAAGGGAAAGTGATGTTAGGTCTTGGAATTAATAGCACAACATTTTCAAGCTCACAAATCAGCTGCAAAAAAATGTTTATTTCATGTTCATATTTTGTGTTATATCGATCCCTGCAATCAATGTGTTAATACATATACTGTAACTTGCAAGTAATAGGATATCATATTTACTGCTTTATTAATATTGCATTCTATCTGGACTGTGGGTCCGATTGCAAACTGTAATTGAAGCACGTAGGACTTCGAAATCTTCCCTTTCTTTTTCAGTGACGTAACATGAACAATCTATTTTTCCATTGGCTCCATCTGAACTCGTAACTACGTGATTGCTTAATTGTTTGCATTCGTGCACGCAACCCAACCGGCTGAGAACTGGTTTGCTAAATAGCGTCTCTCGTTCATAGCTCTCAGCCCTTTCAAATTTAATAGCAACGTAAAATGGACAAATTTGAAGCACTTGCTACGTGTTGGACTTACAAAGCTGGAATTTAATAAGGCTGTATAAGAAGCATCTGTTCATTAGTGGACTTGCTCATAATTTGTGATCCACTACCCTCTATTGGACGCCATACCTCATTGATCATTAAATCTAATGACCAAGGCAAAGAAACAAGCAGTGTTTTTTTTGCGGAATACGCTGGGCTTTATTGAAAGTACATATGTAAATAGAAATTTTCCAGTCCTCACTAGACGTCAGACATTTCATGTCAGACTCCATAAGCCACAAAGACAAATTCTTACTACGCAATAAAAAAATCTTTCTGGCAAGCTGAATAAACGGAGACATACACTGGTCAACAAGGAGATTGCCCCGCCCTGGCATGAGCTCCAGCAGCATGGGTCAGTAAACAAAAGCCAAATATACTCATAACTCAGTGCAAATATTATACTGAGTGGTGCCACAGATTACTGAAGGCTAACATAACCAGGCCAGTCTTGACTTATCTACAAGTGGTCATTGAACCCTGGTTTCCTTATAGAATAACTTAATTAACAAGGTATTGAGTAATACAACTATTCATTGACAAGATTTCTTTCTTCAATAAGAAACCATGAATACCATTAAAGTATACAACAGAGGTCATTATCGAAAAAAAGACCCAGCAAAGGCTAACATGTAAAGACCACAACCCTCCCCGAATACAGGGACACTGGCATAAGCAGAGTGACAAGAGGGCATAAAAAAATTCAACATACTATTTCAATGCCTGCTATAGGAGATGGCAGGAGTGTCAACAAGGAGGAACGCTAAAGATATACAATCCTACTGCATGACCAGAAACAATATACAAGCTTCTCAAAAAATCTATAAAACCAACAAAAGAAACACCTAAATTAAGCATGGAGAACTCTGCACCAAGCACAAAAGGAGACATACAGTATCTGAAAGACCTGATATCATCGTTCAGAGCAGAAATTAAATCAGAAATCAAAAAAGTGACGTCAGAACAATGCACAGACATAAAGAAAGTGGACTCCAAAACAATGGCTCTTGAAGAGAAATATAGCGTCCCCCTACAAGCACATAACAGATTGGAGGAGGAAGCGGCTACACTAAAAGAAGAACAGATTCATCAACAGGTGATACAGGAAGGTCTTAAGAATAGATCAAGAAGGCAGAATGTCAAGATAAGAAATCTACCGGAGTCAGTAAGATATCTTCAATCATACATGATATACATGTGAATTCCTCATGCCAGATATTGGAGCAGAAAATGACAAACTTGGCAGGATCCACAGAGCATTGGGAGGTCATTCAACTAATCCAGATCGTCCACGAGACGTCATAGGCCACTTTCATTATTTCACCACTAAAGAACAATTTATGAGGGTGGCTAGAAATGGAATTCCTTAAATAGAGCGGCATCAACCAAGTGTCTTTTCGAGCCTGTAATCATTGACTCTGTATAAAAGGAAAACATTGAAACCTATTTTGGAAAGCATACTGGCTCATGGCTGAAAATACACATGGGGCTTAAATATAGCGAAGGAAGGAAAGGTGTTCACTATCAGATCTTTGGAAGAAGGTGTCACCCTTCTTGTGTCATGGAATAATCAGCTGGCAGAAAATGATACTCTAACATCCGAAGGAACCTCAAAATATTGCTGCGGACCTTAACCACAAGCCACAGCAAGTAACTAAAGACGGAGATCATTTCATCACTGAGAGATATGCCATCTCAGGAAGAATACACTTCAGACTTAAGCTAAGCAAAGCAAGACATTACCCCTTGAATATAATATTGAAGTGGTAACAACGATAAAATATAAATGCATTTGATATGTTGATAAGTAAGAAACATCCACAGTAGTCACTCATCTATTTTTCATAGAAATTACTAACAAATGTGTCCCTAAGGGGCTACGTTACTTTCTAGTTAACACGCAAACCATCTCAGTATTAGTTAAAGATACTATTTGGTTCACCAGTAAAAAGTTTAAAAGGACAGCAATTGCTCTCCTCTTGGTGGTAACTGGGACTTTTCTAAAATGTTTACAGCATATACTTGATTCTAAATCTTTTTTTTTTTTTGTTTTTATATCATTTGTTTAGAATCCAAGCTCTCTTTACTTCAATCAAAAGTTCAGTCTATTAAGAGTGTGATCCTAGATCTGTGAACCAGTCATCTCTGTTATATCAAATGTATTTGTTGCTGTCCACTTGTGTGCATTTTAATGGGTTTAGGTTGTTACTATTAGGTCAATATAGAGATGGTCATCATAGCAGTGACTGCATACATTATCTGTCAAAAGCTTGAAAAAAAACTTGAGTAGAAGATTATGTATATAATTATTACTCAAGCTTGTCTGTATGTGTAAATATACAGGTGGTAGAGTAGACTTTACAGAGTGTACAGATCTTCCTTCTGTTCTGTGCTCTGTGATATGTCCACTTATTTTCAAAGTTACATTTTTATATTTAAAGGGATTTTGCAAAAGACTTGGGGCCCTATTAAATTCCAGCTTTGTAAATAAGATGCTTCTACTTAAGCCCTACGTACTGCAAAGTTTCTCTAACTTACAATGCTATTACATTAGCCCTGCTGCGAGCAACGTATGAGCTACGCAGCAGGGCCATACGTATCAACACTGCGTAAATGTACATGAGGAGTGACAGCCTGCGATATGATATCACAGGCCTGCCGTGGGGGGTACTTCAACTACCCCCCAGACACCTAAAATTAACCCTCCTCCTCTATGCTGGGGGGCCCAATCGGGACCCTCGAAGTGTCCTCACATTAACACCTTTCTGCAGGGGTCCATAGGGACCCCCGCAGCCCTCACACATTAACCCCTTGCAGCGAGGGTCCCCGATCGGCACCGATCAGGCCCCCGCTGCATTCAATACTTTTAAATTCCCCGCCGCGGCTCCTTAAAGGGCCTGCGGCACACTATTACGCAACCCCGGCTGCGGCACCTAAAATTAACCCCCCTTTATGCTGGGTGACCCCATAGGGACCCCCCAAGTGTCCCCACATTAACCCATTGCAGCGGGGGGGTCCCCGATAAGGCCTTAATTAACCCTATAACTCATGGTGGTCAATACAGACCCCCATAAGGCCTTAATTAACCCTATAACTCATGGTGGTCAATACAGACCCCCATAAGCACTTAATTAACCCCGTCACTCATAAAGGTCAATACAGACCCCCATAAGCCTCTATTTAACCCCATCAGTCCCATAAGGGTATATTATGACCATTATGGGCCTGTTACAAGGCCATTATGGGCCTGTCCTCAAGGACCATCATGACACTAACTGCAAACACTACACTATAACCCCCAATAAACCATTTAATCTAAACTAACCCCCCTCTACACTAATCTATTAACACTTACACTACCTACCCCCTAATAAACCTCCCCACCACTCTAATTACAAAAAATAAAAAAACCTACCTTACAAAAAATAAAAAAAACTACCTTACAGAAAAAAAAACTACAGTACAGAAAAAAAAACTACAGTACAGAAAAAAAAAAACCTACAGTACAGAAAAAAAACAAATACATTACAACCCCCCCCCCCACTACAGAAAATAAAAAATTACACACCTGAAAAGGAAAGACAGATATACACAATACATTACATACATACATTACATACATTACATTACATATATTACATATAATACATTACATTACATACATTACATATAATAAATTACATATGATATATTACATATAATATAATACATATAATATATTACATATAATACATTACATACAATACATTACATTACATATATTACATACAATATATTATATATAATATATAATATATTACATATAATACAAATCACATACCCCCTATCTATCTAACATACAATGTTCTTTGCCATTATTTTTTTCGTCTGACCAACCTTCCTAAAGTTTCCACTGACAAACCTAAAAACTAAATAATAAATTGAACACAATCAATTCCAAAGGTTCTTGAAATGAATCTGAATGCTAGATAAGATGTACAGTAGTCGGTTAAGTAGAGGCTTCATTGAGCCAAGGTAGGTAGATTGAAGATCTATGTTTCTACATTAACTTGAAGAAAACATTATAATGCAGAGGGTCCCATAAAGTAGGACAACCAGTGGTGGATATTTCCATAACTGCTGTATGTGGGCCATGTACTACCAAGAAATTATTCTGACTGTAATTCAAGTGATCCACAAAACTGGGAGCCACTGTTCTATTGCTATAGTTTCATAGTGTTATTTATGGAAATGTCCTTTAGTAATATATATATGAAATAAAACAAACTAATCTTATTTTCTAAGAACATGGAAACGAGACATTTGAACAAATATATAACACGTTTATATATTATGCACTAGCCATGTTACCATTCGTCTACAATGTGTTATTTCATGAAATGATTTATATCACATATTATAATTGTCAAACTGCGATTCGTCGTCACGCTTTGCGACAAATTGCAGTTTGGCAACAATGCGATCGCAAAGGTGATCGGATCGCGCACATGCGCAGCGCCTAAGGGGAGGGGGAAGAGAAACAGAGGGAGGGGGGGAAGAGACACAGAGGGAGGGGGAAGGAGACACAGGGGGGGAGAGGGGGGAAAGAGACACAGGGGGGGGAGAGAGGGGAAAGAGACACAGGGGGGAGAGGGGGGAAAGAGACATGGGGGGAAGAGACACAGGGGTTGGGGGCAAAGAGAAACGGGGGCAGATGGGCAAAGAGACATGGGGGGAGAGGGGCAAAGAGACACAGGGGGGAGAGGGGCAAAGAGACACAGGGAGGAGAGGGGCAAAGTGACATGGGGGTAGAGGGGCAAAAAGACACAGGGTGGAGAGGGGGGAAGAGACACAGGGGAAGAGTGGGGAAGAGACACAGGGAGGAGAGGGGTGAAGAGAGACACAGGGGGAGAGGAGGGGGAAAGAGACACAGGTGGGAGAGGAGGGGGAAGGAGACAGGGGAGGGAGAGGAGGGGGGAAGAGACAGGGGAGGGAGAGGAGGGGGAAGAGACAGGGGAGGGAGGGGAGACAGAGAAGGGGGTAAGGAGGGGGAAGAGACACATGGGGAGGGGGGACAGGGGGAAAGAGACACAGGGTAAGGGGGGAAAGAGACAAATGAGGGAAAGAGACACAGGGGAGGGGGTTAGAGATATGGGAGGGAGAGGGGGTAAAAACACAGGGGGGTGGGGAGGAGATACAAGGGAGGGAGAGGAGGGGGGAAATGAGACACAAAGGAGGACGTAGATAGGGGAAGAGAGGTGGGGGGAGGCTCGTAACGAGCGCCGAAGGTACTCATTGCAAGGCCCATGATGAGCACCAAAAGTTGCTCATCGCGAGGCCAGTAACGTAGATGGGGAGAGGCTCCCATTGTGTGGCAAACAGCATTGCCAGGCTTCACTTTTTATTGCCGTAATTTTTGACGAGTAAGTCACTAGTATAATATATTGCTGAATACACATAACAAAACCTAATTATCTACAATAGCTAGGCAGCATTACAAATATATGTATTTAAAGGTCAATACATACATGTGTATTCACATCCTTTTACAGCTTAATTATAATAAAACAATCATTTCAAATCTGAATCTCATTGTTATTTTGCCACTAATTAAAATGTGCTATAATTGCTTAGGAATCACATAATCATACATCCTTGTTCAATCCAATAGAGGAATGTGTATAAGTTTCATGGTACACACTCATTAAGCTACATTTTGCAGTCATATTTAGCTTTCTAAGGGAGTTAATGAAATAGTACTGTCTACTTAGCAGATTTATATGCATTTTTCATAATTTAGGACCTTCGACTTTTTTTAGGATTAGCATTTTCTATCGTATCTAACCCTCAACAAAACCTAATAAATGATCAAGCTGAGCATGTGAGGTGACCCTCCAAAAAAAAACTTTTCATAAAGGCTAAAAAATAAAATTTGATAATGGGCACCGAACTCTGGCTCAACAAATAATAAAACACTCTTTCCAAAGAAAAGTCTATCCACTTAACTTTACTTTCATTTTATGCATTAAATAGAGACAAATGTCCACAGCAACAGATTTTGACAGCACCAAGAACTAAAATATATATATAAAAAATGGCATCTTTTCCTGGCAAGCAAAAAAAAGTTGGAAAAGACTTTGTGTAAAAAAGTGAATTAAACCCCAGTTTGAAAAGCCTGAATACAAACAGAATTCCAGTCCAGTTATAAAAAGCTTCACTCAGTATCTCTCAGTTATCAGTTACTGAAATATATTTAGCAGGGTGCAGATCATCATAACACAGATTTACTCACTGGCTTGGAATAAAGACCAGCAACGTAAATCTGCTGAAAGACAGGATTGCTTATATGAAATTAAGCATAACCGCACAAAGCAGCAAACTAAATCTATGGGAGTCATAAGCATGAAAAAGGTCAGTATTGCAAGAATATTTCTGCAATATGGTGCAGTATAATCTCAGCAGAGGGATCCTGCTTATGACATTGGCAAAGCTTCATATTTGGTAACTGCAATATTTTTATTTGCGGTACAGAAATTGAGTATATATTTAGTCCATTTTTCCTACTGCCTTACCTTTTAACTAATATTTCAGTAATGAAATGTATCACTTTTTTATTCATTTTACTAATAAAAGATCTAAAAATGACTCAGACTAACCTTTACAAATATCTATTGCAGCTAAAGGTTTATTGCATTTCCAATATTTCTTTATATATCTATTCAATTTTTATTCAAATTTGAAGGACGGATGCAATTAGCTGCTTTGCATATGTAATTAAAAACTAACAGCCTTATTAAATTGTGATTCAGTAAATGTAAAAGGGCTCTATTTAAGCACACAGCATATCTTATTTACAGAAGTTTTTAGTTAGTGAAGACCTTGCTTTTGTATTCACTAACTAAAAACTGCTGCAAAAAAAAATATGCTGTGTGCTTAAATAGAGCCCTTTTAAATTTACTGAATCGCAATTTAATAAGGCTGTAAATGTTTTAAATAGTTATTAAACTTTTAATTACATACGCAAAGCAGTTTATCCAGTTATGAATCGATAAAAAAAAAATGTTAACGGTTTTCTTAATTGGACGGAAATAAATTGGACAGGTCGCAAGTATAGATCATACCACTACAAAGTTTCTCAGCATTATGTGTATCAGATACAAATATATACCTTTTTTAAATGGTTATTTATGCGATTTGGGCCTTCCTGTGCTCTTTTCTCTACTTTTTGACCGTTTTCAGTCACGGCTTCTGGATCTGGAAGAACTAATACTACTCCTGCTTCTGCTCCTGCTTTGGCTTCTGCGCTTGTGTTTCTTCCTGTCTCTGCTGCACGATCTTCGGTCACGACTTCTCGATCGCTGTGATCTGTGTTTCTTTTTGCTTTTGTGGTGTCGACTACTCTTTTTCCTCTTGGATTCTCCATTTTTTTTATAAGAGTAGTCTGGACTTGGGCTGTGGCACCTTCTGGATCGGCTATGGTCATCATACCGGCTGATTCGGTCTCTTCTCTCGGATGTATTAGTCCTATCAGGTGATATGTGAATGTCTCTGTTGGCTTCCCAGAATTCATTGTTTGGATTCCTGAATACATGGAGGAAATTACAGTGCTTTCCTCTAGCACATCTTTGCCTTTCAAACAAGCCTGTAATAACAAAAATAATTATTTATAAGAGACAACTACATTAAAAGCCATTATTTTAAATCTACTCCAATAAAATATGATTTTTCTCATTTACATATGAAAAGCTGTAGTAGTTTTTCTTGCTCAGAAAATAACACTAACTTTATAGAAATGATGCATACAATCTCAGAACAGATGCATATTAATAGCAACACATTCACCATTACAGATTTTAGAATGGCAACTTGATTACATGGCTTCTGCTAAGGGGACAGGACAACTGCACAGCATGAAAGGGACGATGGACGGGGCCATGTACTATGAAATCTTGGGTGAAAACCTCCTTCCCACAGCCAGGGCATTGAAAATGGGTCTTGGATGGGTAGTTCAGCATGACAATGACCCAAAACACACAGCCAAGGCAACAAAGGAGTGGCTCAAGAAGAAGCACATTAAGGTCCTGGAGTGGCCTAGCTAGTCTCCAGACCTTAATCCCATGGAAAATCTGTGGAGGGAGCTGAAGGTCCGAGATGCCAAGCATCAGTCTCAAAACCTTAAGGACTTGGAGAGGATTTGCAAGGAGGAGTGAGACAAAATCCCTCCTGAGATGTGTGCAAACCTGGTGGCCAACTACAAGAAACGTCTGATCTCTGATATTGCCAACAGGGGTTTTGCCACCAAGTACTAAGTTGAAGGGGATCAAATACTTATTTCACTCATTGACCTGCAAATCAATTTATAACTTTTTTGACATGTGTTTTTCTGGATTTTCTTTTTGTTTTTCTGTCTCTCACTGTTATAATACACCTACCATTAAAATTGTCCACTGACAAAGAAATGGTCAGTCTATAAACGGTCCCTCACTGTAGTTAAAGAAAAATCAGCAAATATTGCAACATAGCTACGTGTTGCTACTCAAACATTGACAACATAAAGAGGTTTCCTATTATTACATATGAACACTGTAGTTTGCACACATGAAATTATCTTAATTTCAAACTTATTACATGGTATTAAATGTTAGGGGATGCTAAAACAGGGCTATTGTTAAGGGGGTTTGTAAATTAATTTCAAGGGCAGGTGGGTATGTGTTAACCCCTGGGGCCCTGTGTGAATGAGGTAGGAGGAGATAAGCAGCTCTGCTTGAGGAGAAAACAGACAATTTAAAAGCTAAGAAAGAAAAAAATAACTTTTACTTATTTTAAAATACATATGGTGTTTAACAGCCTAGACACAGCAAACATATGAGCTTTACTTGTAAATGCACTACAGTAGTCCTTTCAGTTTATAGAGAAATTGTTTCAAACATCCTGAAAAATATTCTATTTTTTTTCACACCATTGAGTTTGCTATATAAAAAAGTGTGTCAACTACTTTCTCTCCACAGTCCGAACTAAAAGGTGTTATTTTGAATGGATTATGGAATTAATAGGATCAAATAATAATAATAATAATAATAATAATAATATGTAAAGCAAGCAAAGCACTGCAAGATCATCTCACTGACTCAACACCAAGTCTGTTTTGGCCTAATGGTCCTATATTTAAAAACAAATGCTGTGGGAATCTAAGGCCTGTATTAAATTGTTCTTGTAGCAGTCTAAAATATAAGGTAAAATATCCTCACAGGTTTTATGCTGTTCAAATGGATTTTAATTTGGTTCTCGTGGTGCCTAAACTTTGATATAATAAGATTAATCATCATTGACATTTATAGCTGTCCATTTTTGTATACTCCACAAAAATGAGGGTCTGGGGTGGGGGGAAAATCAATAAAATATTTTGGTAAAACTAATGTTCATTTCATTGAAGTAGTATTTAGACTTAAAGATCCTTTTTTTAAATGCCCCAAAAAAACTGAAAAAATAAAGTCTCTAAATACGAAATTAAATTTAGTTTCAAGAACAGAAAACATTTCAATAACTAGAAGAAGAATAATCAGAAGAATCTCTGAGCATCTGCTTAAAACTGTAATGTTATGACTGAATTTGGGACCATGATGGCACCCCCTGCACCCCACAAGTAACTCGGTTATCTTGGACTCTTGCACATCTCATTGATAACATTAAGGCTATCAAATGGACATGTCATGTGTTATAGTGATTATAACCATTTATCTTTCATTTATGTGTCATTTTTAAAGAATTAATGTGCACACATAGTTACTGTCATGGATGTAATGTGTGCACATAGTTACTATCAAGGCATCTTGCATATGTATTTGTGTATTTACCTTGTTGTATGAAATATGTGGATGTGTCCCTCCCCAATGACACTGTTAGTCCTTTTGGAGAGTGCAGTTTAATGTTCTCCATTATAAAGTATTGTCATGGCTATGGACTATTTTATTCTGCCCCACTGGTCATCTGGTATTTCTTAATGGCCCTTACATGTATTACTTAAGATAACCAGGAGTTTGTAACCAAAGGGGGGAGGAAAGAATGTGAATATCTTGTGCATATTTTATTTGTGCATTTATTTTCTATTATTGTAGCTTGTGAGACCTGTTGATATGTTTCCATTGTGTATTGTAAAACCACATTACAATCTGCCCCCTACAGGCCTGGGATATGAGTGACCTAATCAGATAACCTCTAGGTTCTGGTGTATCTGGCGATGGGCCTAAGTGATGGGGTGAGGAGGTCACACTAAGAAATCCGATCCCTGATACAGGGAGGGGCATGTGGGGGGAAGTTTTGTTGTGTTTTGATATATTTGTGAAATGCAAGCAAGAATATACGCTCAGTCTCGGTCTACACTAAATGAACGGTGTTGCTGGTCTGATTTCTCTGCTTCTCCATGAATTAATTTAATGGCTGGGTGCTGAGATTGAACACAAATGCAGGACCTAAAAGCAGAAAAGTGAGGTGCATGTGGCCCTGAAAGTTTTGAGTTGTAACATGTAAAACACAGAAGAGAATTTAAAACTGGATATGTGATAACATCAAGTATGTCCTGAAATATCTCTTAAACAACAGACATGTTTAGAAGGGCACGGCAAAGGTCCCAATTATGGGAGAAACTAAAACTTTATATATATAAATAAGCATATTAGCACCTGGTTGAAAAGTTAATCAAAATTAAAAAAAAGGGTTCGTAATTGCTGAATAAAATGCAAGGTCTATATCTATTTAGTATACTCCTTTCCTGGTAGGATGATTTATTTGAAGTGATTGACTCTTATAGTGGATAAGAATTATGACAGAGTTTTAAAAGATAAGAAACATTGGTTACTAAGGTATACTCTATCACATATAATAGTTGCCAAACTGCGATTTGTTGTCACGCTTTAAAAAAAAACTACTTTAAACGGCCAAACCACTGAACTGGAAAAGAGGGCAAAAACACACAAATATGCCTCAAATTCACAATCAGACAGCACAGGGGGACAGCCAGGGAGCCTGTGAGTGAGGTTGCAAGTTAATAAGAGGCATATTTTGTCTTTTTTAACAATCGAAAAATCGCTGCAGCGGGGGGAAAAATGGCGACCGTAAAAAACATAAAAATTCTGAAGCAAGATGAAAACAGGGCTCAGCAAGGCCAGGCCTGCAGAACTTAAAAAATAGACTACGGCAAAGACAGTAACACTTACACCAACAACGCCAGGCAAAAGGGACTTTGAATATAGAACCAACGGCAGTCAGCGTGCGCCACGCAAAGATTCAGTAGAGACACCGAGGAGAAAGACACAGGGAAGGGCCAGGGGGGAGATGGTGGAAAGAGACACATGGCATTTCCTAGTACAAAAGTTGCAAGTTGCCGAGGCCTGTAATGAGCGGTGAAGTAGATGGAAGGAGAGGCTCGCAATGAGCGCCAAAGGTGCTCAGAGGGGGCAGAAGAACGCATTGTGTGGCAAACAGCATTGCCGGCTTCAAATTTTATTGCCATAATTTTTGACGGGCAATTTCCTAGTACTATATAACCATCATTGTGATTTTGTACTTAATAGGCAATAGCATTGCTAAATATATAAAAACACATAACAAATATTTGGCAGGAAGATGCTACAAGCTATTTCATTACTCTAATAAATATGGAATTCCTTATTTGGATTTTACAAAGGTAATGGGAAAGCATGAAAGTGAATAATCATCTACTTTCAAGCAGAAATTACAAACACCAGGGGGTTGTCACAATGAGGTAAAGTGAGCAAGTTACGGAGCACCAGTTTGACAGCCAGAAGTTTAATGTTCCTTTGTTAATGGCATAGTTTGTATGTTTAGAGACCTATAGTAAATGCCAGTATCAAGAAAGCAAGCAGCAAAGGACTCCACTTGAGGTAGAAGAGAGAACATGGGGATATTTTTCAAACAGATAGGAGATGTCTAGAAGAAAACCTATTTGTTTTCATATAAGTAAAGACTTTGGAAGAACACATTAAAACTTAGAATATAGGGATAAATTTACCAATATTTCAGCATGTGTGTATATCTAGACCGGGGCTCCATTTTCTTATACTGTATTATTAATTACTACAACAACTGAAAAGTAAACCAATAAACTAAGCAAACTCATACAATAAAAAAGTGATTGCAACCAAACCAAAATAATTTCTCAAGTGTACCATTATAAATAAACCAACTTCTATTAACTCAGTAATTGGTAACCTAAATAAATTGTTTTTGTTTTTATGAGGGAAAGCATTGCCTCACATTCTTAAAATTACTAAATTGGTTTCATATCAATACTTGTCCTTCCACTAAACCTCTGTATGCAAATTAAGAAGGAAAAAAAAAGAAGAAAACAAACAGCATCCAAATATAAACTGTCTGTGTACCTTGTGGAACTGCAGCTGAAGTCACATTTTCTATTATGCATTTATAAGAGCAAGTTTTAAACATTACACATTTTTTCTTTGCATGATAAGTGAGTGCAGCAATTTTGATCCTTTTATAAATGAATTATTCTTTAATGTTATGACCAGCATATTCATGTATTTCAGCTAGTAAAGCAGAAGTTTTTAGTTAGTGAACTTCTATCCAAAAGCAAGATCTTCACTAACTAAAAACGTCTGTAAAAAATATATGCTCTGTGCTTATATAGAGCCCTTTTAAATTTCCTGAATCGCAATTTAATAAGACTGTAAGTCAGAAGACATTGGTTGTATTTCCAGAGTTTTCATTGTTGCTTTAAGAAAGAGACAGCCCAGAGGTCATACTTTAAAATGAAAGGGTGACAGGATTAGAAATGTGCAGCAGAAAATTAGATCAAGCATGCCTGCATAGTGATATACTAAATCTAGGACAAGGCAAAGTGTCACAAATGAGTTTTTTACATTATTTGAGACCAAGAAAAGAGCAGAAGTACAAAAAGTGACTTGCCTATGACCAAAAGGAACATTACAGGTTTCCTTGATTCAGTTTCTCTGTTCTTTTCAGAGATGGTGCACTTAATGTATCACAAATGATGATCAAACAACATACTTTTAATCAGTGCTCACACAACTTAAATTCACATACACATTTTATGTATATATTTGCTATTGTGTCTTGAGAACACAAAACATTATACCAATAATGAACATATTTTTACCTCCTATTTTACTACTACTGATAAGCTGGTTGCTCTAGGCCAGGGGTAGGCAAGATTGGTCCTGGAGAGCCACAAACAGGCCAGGAATTGAGGATATCCCTGCTAAGAGGCTATTGCTTCTTCTGTCAGCCTGTTTGACTCAACTGTGCACAGAAAGGAAATCTTCAAATTAGGCCGGTATGTGGCTCTCCAGGACCGAACTTGCCTATCCCTGCTCTAGACTAAATGATTCATGCCGACGCGGAGGCTGCACAGGCTCCCTGGGTCAGCCCGCAGCGTCTCGTGACCCAGCAGAGCCTGTAAGGCGCAACAGCCAATCAGAAGCGGCGGGGGCGGAACTTCCGCCGCATTTGCGCGCCGGGAGTCAGTTCGGCACAGTCTCCGTGGAAAACGGACGGAGGTCTGAGAGGGTCCTGCACTGAAAGCAAATTAAAAGTAGGAGGTTATAACTGAGAATACCCCAGCTTAAAAGCATATAAGGGGCAGTGTGATTGTGTCTATTAGCATGGGCGTGTGTTTGTTTGTTTGTTTTTCCTGTGTCTCGCGGTCCGTTTTTGTTTGTCTTGGGGTGGTCTTTTCTGTGCTTGGGGCTATGGATGCTTTAGCTATTGAGGCCTTACTGGCTGAGGTTAGGGCCCGTGCCTTTAAGCCAAGGGGTCAGGTGGATGCAGGACAGGCTGGGCCCTCCCATGCCTTCTGTAGGAGACTCCCATTACATTGGACAGGCTCAGCATGCAGTTGCTGGAGGCCTAGACAATATTGGGGGTGCCGTCTCCTTTCCCTTTCAGGCAGAGCCAATAGACCACCGTCCAGTGGATGACCAGGAAACGGGTGACAGGGGTAATACGGGGCAGGTTAGCCAAGATCCTTTACCCCTCAGACAAGAGAGAGCCGGGCCCACGGGCGGTGAGGGTGAGGGCCTAGAACTCCGGCCACCACCAGTCATTTTGCCTAAAGGGCTTCGGCGGCAGCAAAGAGCAAAGAACACCCCGTTACCACCCCAAAAAGGGGGCGCAGGGGGTAAAAGTAAAGACAGGAGCCCTAAAAAAGCTCCTACAGACATAAAAGGTGCCGACCATGCGGTCCCCTCTAACCCCAATAGTAACAGCGCTTCTGGTGCTTTGCAGGGACGCAGCCGCGGCAGAAAGATGAACACGGGTACCACACGTGAGAGAAGAGACAGAGTGGTCAGAGAGATGAACAGCCAGGACAGCATGGTCATGATCGATGACATGCCCGTAACAGCGGCGGTGGCGAGGCCGGGGCGCCCCACCAGAGCTAGGAAGAACACAAGCAGGTACAGCCAGCTGCTATTTACCCATACCCCCCTAAGACGACAGAGGACAGAGAATGAGGGCGTTACGGTTAGGCCACAGCAAAAAGGGACTAATCCTGACCCACAGGTAGATTTTGCAATGCCCCAAGCAGTCCCCAGGTTACTGGTACAAAGTGCAGAGCCCGCGGCACTAGCCCATTCCAGCCGCTCAAGCTTAGGTGACCAAGACCAGTCCTCAGGGGAGGAGCAAACGGTATGGGCACGGGCATGCAGGTCACGGAGAGCTGTTCCTCTTCAGACCTGTTCCTCTTGCACCCACAGGTCTGAACTGCGATCAAGATCAAGGAGCAGGAGATCCTGCCGATGCAGCTGTGCCTGCGGATCGGAAAGAGGACGGAGCCCGCGGAGGGCCAGACGGTCGGAAGCCCCAGGACGTCAGGAAAGACGTAGGGACACCCCGTTGGCTGTATCCACTCCGAGGCTCCCAGAATCAGGTGAGGCAGTTGGTGGAGTAGAGGAAGCAGACAAATGCATACTGCCACACACCACAACCTGGGGGCGCATTTAATCCAGGAAGTTAAAGAAAAAATTTGGAGGAGGGAGTTTGTCGAATTGTTCTCTCTGCTGCCTATGTCCAGGCAAATGGACTCAGGCGAGAGGAGTCTACGGGAAGGAGGGTCTTATAGGAGGTTGCCCAGAACCTTCGACACGTGGCTACAGGCCTTTTCAATCATGGCATGCGCGCTATGCGAGCGGCACCCTGAACAATGCCCGGGGCTGTTCGTATACATAGATGAGATTCGCAACGCCCACAAGGTGGCGGTACGATGAAGAATTCCGCCAGTATCTGGCATTTAGGCCAGCTATGGCATGGAGCGACAAAGCGGTAGCATACTGGCTAAACATTATGACACCCATGTGAGCCATGCCGCCCCTTCGGGCTGGAGGGGGTGGGGTCAGGAGCCCCACCACCAACTCGGCCACAGGTCCCAAGACCTGTTTTGCCTACAACGAAGGGGTATGTAAATGGGCTCCCAACTGCAGGTTCAAGCACATGTGCTCCAACTGCGGCGGGGAGCACCCCCTGGCCAGATGCGCCAGGCCAAAGGAAAGCAGAGCAGAGCCCCCTGCCAAAGGGCAGGATGCCCATACGCCTGCCCAGCATGCTGCCATGGCTAAAACGCTACGGTAGGTCGGCGGGCAACAGCGCCGTGGCTCGCCTCTTGGAAATGGGTTTCCAGGAGGGATTTAGGATCCCATGCACAACAGAATTGCGGGGGTCCACGGCCCCAAACTTACGATCGGTGCGGGAGTTCCCATGGGTAGCGGAAGCTAAGGTGCTCAATAAGGTACAGCTGGGGAGGATGGCAGAGCCATTCGTTCCCCCCCCCCCCCATTAGAGACCTCATTGTCTCCCCCCTAGGCGTCGTTCCCAAAAAAGAGGCTGGAAAATTTAGGTTGATCCAGCATCTTTCATACCCGAGAAGCGGGTCAGTAAACGACGGCATTGCAAAGGAGCAATCAGCAGTATCCTACGAATCGTTTGACCGGGCCACTGAAATGGTCAGGGCGGCCGGCACAGGGGCGCTCATGGCAAAAGTTGACATTGAAGCGACCTTTAGATTATTACCAGTGCATCCAACGAGCCACCGGCTCCTCAGTTGCTACGTCGATGGAAAATATTTTATTGACCTATGTTTACCTATAGGGTGCTCCATATCATGTGCCTACTTCGAAGCCTTCAGCTCATTCTTACAATGGGTTGCACGCAAGGAATCCGGGTACAGGAGCATTACACACTACCTGGACGATTTCCTGTTTGTCGGTCCAGCAGGGCAGGACACCTGCCGGTTCATTTTGGAAGTGTTCACCAAAATCTGTAGGGATTTTGGGGTACCACTGGTCCACAATAAAACTGAGGGCCCCACGACAAAATTGACCTTCCTCGGGATCCAGATAGATTCCAAAACAATGGAATGTAGTCTTCCCCTGGAGAAGGTAGTAGACATGAGAGCGGAACTTAGTGCTCTAGCAGATGCACGTAAGGTTACTCTGCGACGGTTACAGTCCATCATAGGTAAGTTAAACTTTGCCTGTAGGATTATTCCTATGGGTAGGGTATTCTGTAGGAGAATGTCACTTGCTACTGCGGGTGTCATCAGGCCTCATCATTTCATAAAAGTGTCCCGGGCCATGCGGGACGACGCCCAGGTGTGGTCGGTCTTCCTGGCTAACTTCAATGATTCGGAGATCATTCAGAAAAAGCGTGCTAGCAGTCGGATGCGGCGCCTATTTTCAAGGAAAATGGTGCGCCGCACCATGGCCAGAAGAATGGGAGGTGGCAGGTCTCACAAAAAACCTGACATTCCTCAAACTCTTCCCCATAGTAGTGGCGGTACACTTATGGGGCTCAGAGTTTAGGGACTGTAACGGATCTCCTGGCACTCCGACCGGGTACCTCCGTTGACAGACGCGTCCTAGTTTGCGCCGAGGCCTACAAGCACCGCACCGGACACCTCAACCACCACAGACTCCACAACCGCCGTAGTTTAGCTGGAGCCGCGTCGTCTTCCTTCCACCCTGTATGAATCTCCAGCATCCAGGACCGTGTGGGGAAGACCTCTCCTCCAAAGAGGACACATCAGGAACAAGCGTTCAGTAGTTACAGCTCAAGGGAGTATGCAAAAGCATAGCAATCCCCAGTATGATATAGCGATCCCCTCTAATAACGAGATGAGACTACGTTTCGAAGGGTCAAGTAGAACTATCTTTAATGACAGGGGATCTCCTTTTATGCAATGGTGCCCTCTGAAGGGCTACACCCACATAATTATCACAGCCAATTATATACATGGTTCAACCCCCACATCTCCTCCCCTCAGATAACAGGTAACACAATTAAAACAGACACAATTTTAACCACATTCTGGATGTACCCCAAAAACAGGGGGTATACCTTTAAGTCCAGCACCGTTCAATATCTCTCACCCAGGGGAACAACATATAAAAAAATGGCATGAATCAGACCAGGGGTTCAAAAGTTAGTAAAAGTATGTTTTTCACATAACACACAGACATGTCACATATCCCCCACACAATACACATATAGGACAGTAGGTGTGGTCACCCCTCCCTTAGGCAACTTGATATAATCAGACAATGATTAAATCAGCCTTCTTTGTTCTTATCTGAGAATGAAAACAGTTTATACAATCGACTTTTCTTATCTGTAACAGGATTATCTATTAGCCTAGTAGCTTTGATATTCTGAGCCAATATATTCTGTAGAACATAAAACAACATATGTACAGTACAGCAATGTGATCATATTTTAACCATGAATTAAATAATCATAAAACAGGGTAAAACAGTGATGGGTTCCGTTACAGCTGGGGTCTGAGCGCATAAAACTACCGAATAGCGCTCAGATCCTCTTCACACAGTTCAATTGCCATGTAGCTAAAGTCTTTCCCATAGTCTTTCATTATATGAATGGGCTCCATGGCATAGCTTTCTGTGGTATCATGGTTCACACAGGGCAAGTACCGAATGACCCCCCTGTATGTAAAGGGCCAGAATGAGTGACATACACTCTGGTATGGCCGAATACTGTGTTTGAAGGGCAATATGTACCAGGGCCATAGTCGCAGGGCAGGAGGCTGGCAAACAGTCCTCTCCAAGACAAAGTGGCGAAGGGCACTTCGTCACACATCTCCCCTTTGGGGGGAAGTCTAACCAGGCACCTGACCTTCTGCCGGTCAGTGCCTCCGTTAGACGATCCACCAACCCACAATAAACCAGTGCTAGAGCAGCCCCCCCACAACAACAAAGTGCAAGAGCAGCCCACCCACAACAAACCGTTACTGCAACTGGATATTTCGCTGTGGTGATGGGGCAACACGCTGAGGGGACTTGAGGGGCAGAGGCCAGCGGCACTCTGCCCTGATGCCAGCTCTTCTGCTGGGGTACTTGGGACATATTCCAGCTCAGTAGCCAGGGAAACGTGGGAGTCAGTGGGGGTTAACATTTCCTCTGTTAACCCTGGGGCCACATTAGGAGTTAGCTGGGGAGGGGAATTTGTACTTACCCCCTCCTCCGGTTGTCCCAGTGAGGGTAGTTGGGGGTCTGGACAAGCTGTGGGCGCAGAGACCACAGTCCCATCTGCGCCGTCTGGGAGATTGGTGTCTCCCCTGGTTAGGGTAAACTGTCGCTGGGGGGAAAGGACGACACCTTCTGCCCCCTGGGGTTCACACTGCTGCTGGGGGGGAAGGACGACACCTTCTGCCCCCTGGGGTTCACACTGCCGCTGGGGGGGAAGGATGACACCTTCTGCCCCCTGGGGTTCACACTGCTGCTGGGGGGGAAGGACCACACCTTCTGCCCCCTGGGGTTCACACTGCCGCTGGGGGGGAAGGACGACACCTTCTGCCCCCTGGGGTTCACACTGCTGCTGGGGGGGAAGGATGACACCTTCTGCCCCCTGGGGTTCACACTGCTGCTGGGGGGGAAGGACGACACCTTCTGCCCCCTGGGGTTCACACTGCCGCTGGGGGGGAAGGACGACACCTTCTGCCCCCTGGGGTTCACACTGCCGCTGGGGGGGAAGGACGACACCTTCTGCCCCCTGTAGGGCCGGTAGAGAGACCTCGGTCCCATCTCTACCTGCCATCTGGAGGTCATCCCAGGACCAGTCAATGAAGTCTGGTTCTGCTTGTCGAGTAGGTTGGGGCTGCACGAAGCTGAGCAGATGTTGGTAGTCCTGCTCCAGCTCCCACTCTCTCGTTACCAGGTGGGTCATGTCTTTGCTCACCTCGCCTTCGTCATTCCAGACATACATGCCCATCCGATAGTCGTAGATGTCCCAAAACCTAGACTCCTCCGTGCTGCCAAGATCAATGTCGTCCTCCAAGGCATCCCATAATAAACCTGGGCCATCATAATCATCCCCCTCTGGTAAGTCGTGTTCAGCCATCCAGGGGGTAAGTCGAACGGTATGCCACCAGAGGGCCTGGTATGCGTTGTCTAGCCAGATCTCTCGCCGTACCAGGATCTCTAGTCTTGTCACCCACTCATCCAGGGGCTGCTCTCCCAATAGATACATCCGCATCGCCACACGCTTCTGTAGCCGCTGCTCATCACTGGGGAGACTCTCACCTCGCCGCCATTGGGCATCTTCCAGGGCATCATACCAGAGTTCCTTTCTGTCTGCATCCCTGTAGTCCGCGGCCTCCTCCTCATCCTCATCATGGAACGCTGTTCGAAAACTAGCTGGTTCCATCCTGCTGTAGCCAGGGGCGCTGTACAGATACTAGCGTTGCCCTCAATTTGTAACTCCAAACGTTACCGGTGTCTCCGTGCTGCTTTTCCTCTTACTAGGACGCCATCCCACCGCTGCCAGCCAATGTAACGGATCTCCTGGCACCCCGACCTGGTACCTCCGTTGACAGACGCGTCCTAGTTTGCGCCGAGGCCTACAAGCACCGCACCGGACACCTCAACCACCACAGACTCCACAACCGCCGTAGTTTAGCTGGAGCCGCGCCGTCTTCCTTCCACCCTGTATGAATCTCCAGCATCCAGGACCGTGTGGGGAAGACCTCTCCTCCAAAGAGGACACATCAGGAACAAGCGTTCAGTAGTTACAGCTCAAGGGAGTATGCAAAAGCATAGCAATCCCCAGTATGATATAGCGATCCCCTCTAATAACGAGATGAGACTACGTTTTGAAGGGTCAAGTAGAACTATCTTTAATGACAGGGGATCTCCTTTTATGCAATGGTGCCCTCTGAAGGGCTACACCCACATAATTATCACAGCCAATTATATACATGGTTCAACCCCCACGTCTCCTCCCCTTCAGATAACAGGTAACACAATTAAAACAGACACAATTTTAACCACATTCTGGATGTACCCCAAAAACAGGGGGTACACCTTTAAGTCCAGCACCGTTCAATATCTCTCACCCAGGGGAACAACATATAAAAAACTGGCATGAATCAGACCAGGGGTTCAAAAGTTAGTAAAAGTATGTTTTTCACATAACACACAGACATGTCACATATCCCCCACACAATACACCTATAGGACAATAGGTGTGGTCACCCCTCCCTGAGGCAACTTGATATAATCAGACAATGATTAAATCAGCCTTCTTTGTTCTTATCTGAGAATGAAAACAGTTTATACAATCGACTTTTCTTATCTGTAACAGGATTATCTATTAGCCTAGTAGCTTTGATATTCTGAGCCAATATATTCTGTAGAACATAAAACAACATATGTACAGTACAGCAATGTGATCATATTTTAACCAAGAATTAAATAATCATAAAACAGGGTAAAACAGTGATGGGTTCCGTTACAGCTGGGGTCTGAGCGCATAAAACTACCGAATAGCGCTCAGATCCTCTTCACACAGTTCAATTGCCATGTAGCTAAAGTCTTTCCCATAGTCTTTCATTATATGAATGGGCTCCATGGCATAGCTTTCTGTGGTATCATGGTTCACACAGGACAAGTACCGAATGACCCCCCTGTATGTAAAGGGCCAGAATGAGTGACATACACTCTGGTATGGCCGAATACTGTGTTTGAAGGGCAATATGTACCAGGGCCATAGTCGCAGGGCAGGAGGCTGGCAAACAGTCTTCTCCAAGACAAAGTGGCGAAGGGCACTTCGTCACAGGGACCGGCGGGTCTTATTCTACACGGAAAGTAAGGATGTTGCACAAGCAGTGAATAACCTCACGGCAACTTCTGTGCCGGTAGTGAGACTACTTCGGCACCTAGTGCTGCGTTGCCTGCGCCAGAACATATGGTTTCAGGCGAGGCAAGTACCGGAGTTAGAGAATGGCATTGCTGACGCCCTTTCTCGGTTTCAGGAAGAACGGTTCAGGGCTCTGGCCCCCCAGGCGAACACGCTGGGGGAGGCCATTCCCGAAGAAATCTGGGAGCTTGGAGCAGCCAGGTGACGAGACTCATCAGACAGTCTGTCGCCCCGGCGACGTGGTCTGCGTATAAACGCGTATGGGCTAAATGGAACAACTTAGTAAAGATGGCTGGTGGGTCTACATCAGAGGATGACCCTAGTGATTCTGCTTTGGTTTCTGCTGCGGTGTGCCGAAGAAGGCGAGAAAAAAGCAGTAGTCGATAGACAGGTCACGGCCCTGGCCTTTATGTTTAAACTGGCGGGGCAGAGGGATCTTACGAAGGAATTTATAGTGCGCAAGGTGGTGCGCAGCATGTTAAACAGGGATCGCAGGCCAGACACTAGGCGGCCGATCACCTTCTCTTTGTTACTGCGAATGGCGCAGGTGTTGGTAGTAAAGTGTAGGACCCCTTTGGAATCTCTTCTTTTCCGTACGGCTTTTTCCCTGTCGTTCTTCGGAGCATTCCGAATAGGGGAGTTAGTCGCGAACAGTAGATACGGTTCCGGGGGCTTACAAGTGGTGGATACCTGCCTCAAGGAAGGCACGGTAGTGGTATGGCTCCGGAGGTCGAAGACCGACCAAAGGGGAAAAGAGGTGGTGTTACACCGAGTAGGCACGGAGTGCTGCCCCTACGGTATGTATGGTAGAATATCTTGGTCAGAGACCGGTGGGACGGTGTTCGCTGTTAGTACATGCCGATGGGACGGCGTTATCCCGGTATCAGTTTGAAAGGATGCTAAAAGTTGCACTACACAGTTTGGGCCTGGAGCAGGCAGACTGAAGCAGCTAGGCTAGGCGTACCCGACGCAGCAGTCAAGCGTATTGGTAGATGGGAATCAGAACGTTTTCGGTCTTACGTAAGACCCAAGGCTGTAGTCTAACATCTGTTGCTTTCTGCTTTCAGGAGGTCAGAAGCAACTGTGGATTGTGTGCCACTCGTACGTGTACTGGGCCCACAGGTTGGCTGCAGTTACAGAAGGAAGGACACAACTGGGTTTTCCTGTTACGGACTTACACGTGCGGTGGCTCAGGGTTCGAGGCCTGCGGTGGGCCTAGTTGGATGAGTTGTTGGACACTTACGGTCAGCGGTACGGTCAACCCACGATAATTATAATTCACACCGGCGGTAATGATCTAGGAACGGTGCCCATGCGAAGAATGCTGAAGGTTATGAAGAGAGACGTGGAGAACTGGACCAAGAAGTTCCCGGGTACATTCCTGATATGGTCAGAAATGATAAAGAGACGATCCTGGCGAAACGCACGAGATCCCGTCGGTCTGGATAAAGCGAGGCAGAAGATTAACCAGCAGCTGTCAAGTTTCATTCGAAAGCTGGGCTTCATCGCCATTAGGTACAAAGAATTTGAGCCGGCCGGTGCCGATGATTTTTTCGGGCCAGATAAGGTACATCTTACGGAGATGGGTCTGGAGTTAGTTACGTTAGAGTTTAGGGAGAGTGCTGTTAGGGCCTTGGCTCATTATCAAATGAAAGCAATGAAATTACTAGATGCATGTGCAATGAAGAGAAGATATATACTCAACATAAGGCCAAATGAGGGTAAAACTCCAGTTTAGGTGCGTAAATTATTTGTGGTTATTTTCAACATATTTTAAGCAATGAAAGCTCTGTATTGTAACAAAACTAACCTTTGCACACACACCCTGTTCTCTCCTCACCCTGTCCTGTGTATACCCCAGCTCTCTCACATCCTGTCCTGTGCACACACTCCTGTCCTCTCCTCACCCTGTCCTGTGTATACCCCCAGTTCTCTCACATCCTATCCTGTGCACACACCTCTGTCCTCTCATCACCGTGTGTATACCCCCAGCTATCTCACATCCTGTCCTGTGCACACACTCCTGTCCTCTTCTCACCCTGTCCTGTGTATACCCCCAGTTCTCTCACATCCTATCCTGTACACACACCCCTGTCCTCTCCTCACCGTGTGTATACCCCCAGCTATCTCACATCTTATCCGGTGCACACCCGAGTCCTCTCTCTCACATCCTGTCCTGTGTAACTTTCCTCTCAGCATCAGAACCAGTCTGGAAAACAACAACAAACCCTCGAAATAATTTACGCACCTAAACTGGAGTTTTACCCAAATGTGTTCAAATAGAGAGCGACTGGCAAAAATTGTTAACAGTAAAAAAACGGTTCTTGCCTAAAGGCGTTTAAATCAAGCCAACATGCATATGGCTACAACCTATTTTGTTTGAGGGCCATGTGGAATCCAGAGCTCTGAAAGTGCATGCTAATCCCCAGATAGATATCTTGATCAAGGTACCCACAGAAGAGCAGAGTAAAGCTTAGGCCTTTGAAATAAGAATGTATTGCATTTCACCACTTACTGTTCTGCAGCCTTATCTGGCTCAATAATATCACTAACAAAGCAAACCAGATGAAACTACTACAAAAGAAAAGCACATAACCAGCTGGACTTGCCGTGTTTATTCTCCCACCCCAAGATTAGCAGGCGGATGAAACTGTTGCAGCAGGAGTTGTAATTTATTTAATACATATTTTGCTAATATTCACCAAGACTGTACGACGGGCAGCAACAACTGTACACCGGACCAACCAAACTTGCAATCTTTCCACGGGGCACTGCATTAGTGCAATAAACCAGTGACATATCTTTTCCACCACCTGTGATGCAGCTCACACCCACATTAGGAAAGGACGCCACTACTAAGTTGGAAAAGGGAGCTTCCAGCTCTCACTCAGATGGTTGTGCACTAAATTTTCAAAAAAAAAAAAAAATCTACTACTACAGAACCAAGACTTCTATATACAGCAGAAGAGACACTCACCTACAGCCTTCTTAAATTGTGATTCAGTAAATTTAAAAGGGCTCTATTTAGGCACACAGCATATTTTTCTTACAGAACTATTTAGTTAGTGAAGATAGAAGTTCACTAACTAAAAACTTCGGTAAAAAAATATGCTATGTGCTTAAATAGACCCCCTTGAAATTTATCGAATCGCAATTTAATAAGGCTGTAGCTAATATCTTGCTGCAGCCTACACTAGTAAACCTGCAGCACAAGTCCATCTCACCACAAGTAAAACCCACTACCCCCAACACTGCCTATAACCAAATAGGGCAATATAATAAAATATTAGAATACAGTTCACTTGCTCTCCTGGTTCCAATCCACTGACCTTGGAAACCACCCGGCCAGACCCTCAGAAGGCACTGGATTCCTAAAAGCACATCAGTCATACTTTTTTTCAGACGGCAATAGTAAATTCTATACTTTACCAGATGATTTAAACTTGGTAATACAGCATACTGCACACCAAGAACGATTCCTGTGGTGATTTGTAATCTATAATACAGTCTACCTGTGAATGGAGACTCACTCTGGCACTTCTATATCTGCCTCCATATCTCTACCCTGCACAATCCTCATGGCAAATTTTCTCTGACTGACTAAAAGACACACTGAATTCTTGGCTATAACATAAAATCCATAGACCACAAACCATTTCACTTGTTTCTAATCTGCACAAGAGTTTGAGAAATCCTACAGAGATGTTTTGTATGAATATTATTTTGCTTGTATGGTATAAATTAACTTTGGTTATTATAACACAAGCTCCCCCTCAAGTGACAGGCAGACTAACAGTTTACAATGGGATACTCCATGCCACAAGCAGAGGCCGATAATTATACCCATTTCCTATATCATCACATATATAGTTGTGAGAAAGTGGGTTGTTGCTAATGCTGTACTGCACACACTGCACTCTCCCTCTCTCAGAGACATGCACTACACTCTCACACACACACACTGCACTTTCACATACACTCTCTCTATCACGCACTATGCACTATCTACTATCCCTCTCTATCATATACTGCTCTCTGTCTATATCACACCTTGCATTCTCTGTGCTTCTCCCACTCACACGGGTCAGTTTGCCGCACAGGCGACGCAGGCCCGCCACACTCATGTCATGCCACTCTACACCACGCACAATTGCAAAAAAACATTAATACAATTTTACAACTTACTTATCTTAATCTATTACAACTTCACCTAAGTTCAATAAAGTGATTACAGAACATTACAATGCTTCATTATCATAATCTGTACATTACAAAGAAATAATGACATTTTACATTACAGATTACAATGGCTGACAGTACTGAAACCAGGAAGGAAGCTAAACAATGTATGGACAGGGAACGACTAAAAATATGGAGAGAGAAACAGTCGGAGGACAACAAGAAAAAATACAAGAGCGTGAGAGAAGAAACAACACACTGCATTCACAACAGTGGAAATGGAACTTGAAGAGTTAAGCTACATTAAATGATTACTTCACATACATATGGGTCATTAACAGAATCAAGACGTTGCAAATAAACATTCATATTTATAATTACAGATTTCAACGGATGAGCAGCCAGAAACCAGCAAGCAATATAAAGAAAGTCTGCACAAGGAACGTAGCAAAAGATGGAGAGAGAAACAATCGGAGGACACTAAAAAAAGAGTACGAGAAGAAGAAAGAAACCGAATTTACAAGAAAAGACACATGGTGACTCCAACAAGTCCATGTAAGAGAGATCATAAACTAAAAATATTTTTGCAGAAACATGTGATGAATATGCTAATGACAGTAATGTAGATATAGATTATAATGTTTACCTTGCTTCACAGGACAATCCATTATTTACACATGTAAATGTAGACCCTCACAATTGTGGTATGTTGAATGTGCTTTGTCAATTTTGTGGGGCTTATCATTTTCTAAATGAAAGACCAAGAGATGGTAAGTTCATTATTTGCTGTCAAGAGGGAAATGTCAAACTTCCAGAAAAAGAACAATTACCAACATATTTACAAAGTATAATGATTGACCCAATGTTCCCAAATTACAAAAAAATGTAAACAAAATATACGATCTTATAATAGTGCCATTTCTTTTGCATCTATGGGTACAAAATTAGCTGAGAATGTGCCAGGATATTGCCCTTACTGCTACAAGGGCAAATTTACCACCATACTTCCCATTTACACCCTGAGGAAGGGCAGCCAAGAAAATTTGCTCAACTATATGTACTAGATACAAACAAAGCTGTAGAACAACCTATGCAGCTTCATGAAAATACAAAATGCTTACCCACTGTTTTTCATGAGCTTGCTAAGATTATGGAAAATAACCCATACACTCAAGCTTATAAAAAACGTCAGAAAAAAGTCAGAAGTTGAAGAACAACAACACATTCAAGCACAACAAAATCACTTGCCAATACCTAGAGT
This sequence comes from Discoglossus pictus, assembly GCA_027410445.1. NCBI lineage: Eukaryota > Metazoa > Chordata > Amphibia > Anura > Alytidae > Discoglossus > Discoglossus pictus. The sequence continues at coordinate 295,559,894 of CM050163.1, forward strand.
CAATAGAGGTTTGTACTTAAGTCCTATGTGCTGCATATCTTCCAAAGCTACGACGCTATTAAGTTAGCCCTGCTGCGAGCAACGTGTGAGCCACGCAGCAGGGCCGTCCGTTTCAAACACTGAGCAACAGTGCAGGAGGAGTGACAGCGCAGGATTCACACCTCATCACTTGCTGAACGGGACCTCTGCGCCAGTTTTACATACAAGCCCTGCCGTGGGGGTTTTTACATAAACCCCCCTCCCCCCCTCCCCCCCCGGCACCTAAAATTGACCCTGCTCTATGCTGGAGGTCCCCGAAGTGACCACACATTAACCCCTTGCTGCAGGGGTCCCTGATCGGTATCGATCAGGACCACGCTGCATTTAAAAATTAAAAATTCCCTGCCGCAGCTCCTTAAAGGCGCCAGCGGCACACCATCAGTCAAACCCGATGTGGGGGTACTGTAAGTACCCCCACGGCACCTAACATTAACCTCATGAGCCGTTAATTAATGCTGTCACTCATGGCGGTCAATACAGACCCCCATAAGCCCTTAATTAACCCTGTCACTCATGGGGGTCAATACAGACCACCATAAGCCCTTAATTAACCCTGTCACTTATGGGGGTCAATATAGACACCCATGCACCCTTAATTAACCCTATAACTCATGGGGCTCTATAAAGAACCCCATGAGACTAACATTAGCCCCCTTAGTCCAACAGGGATCTATATAGACCCCTATAGGACACTATTAACTCCTAGATTAACCCTACAAGTGCCACGAGGGTCCATAAGCCCTCCACTACATTATTAACCCTAACTATATCCCATTAACCCATACTAAACCCTATCTAACCCTACCTGGACCTAATAACCCTTACTGGGCCTATCTAACTCTTACTGGGCCAATTGAACCCTAACTGGGCCTATTGAAACCTATCTAAACCTAATAACCCTAAATGGGCCTTTTTATTCATTTCTAGCATTATTCTACCCCAATGTAAGCCTTTTTTAACCCCTTCTAGCCCTATTTAATGCCATCACTTACGGGGGTCTATACAGGCCCCACATAAGCCTCCATCTAACCCAATCACTTATGGGGGTCTATACAGACCCCAGTAAGCCTATATTTAACCCAATCAGTCCCATAAGGGTCTATGAAGACCCTCATAGGACAATGAGAACCCTATTATTAACCCCATAAGTGCCATGAGGGTCCCCCAGGACCCTCATGACACTAAGTACAAACACTACACTATTCTCGCCCCAAATAAACCACAAAATCTAAACTAACCCCCTCTACCCTAACCTATTAACTCCTACCTACCTAAAACTATTTACCTAACCCCCTATTAAACCCCCCACCCCACTAATTACACAAAATAAAAAAAAGCTAAGGTACAAAAAATAAAAAAAACTATGTTACCAAAAATAAAAAAAACTATGCTACCAAAAATAAAAAACCTAATGTACATAAAATAGAAAAAGGAGATTACAACCCCCCTTCACTATAAAAATAAAATAAGAACATCACAACCCCTCCCACTACAAAAAAATTTAAAAAATTATTTACACACCTGCAAAGAAAAGGCATATACAAATATACATAATATTATAGTAATAAAGACATTATAAATATTCCCCTAACTGCAATACATTTCCCCCTATCTATACATTACCCCTCATCTAGACATAACCCCCTATCTAAACATTACCCCCTAAAAAAAGAAACATCAAATTAGTACATAATTGAACAGTACATATAAAAGAAATAAACATTACAAATACAGTATTGAACTCAACTTTCCACCATGTCCCTGTCCATCTTCTTCTGTTCTCTGACTCGGCCCCTGTAAAAAAGAAGCATCACATTAGTATAACACATACACAAATACACACAACATAAATAAACAATAAACGTTATAAATGTAAAACTTACCTGTCCGCGATATCCCCGCCCTTCTCCTCTTCTGCCCTGGCTGGGCCCTTGAAAAATCTTCGGCCTAAAAAAAATAATTAAAAAATATAACGCTAATGAGGCTTCCAGAGCCTCTTCCGGTAGAAAATTGGCAATGGTGCCTTCTGATTGGCTGAAAAGGCTGTCAATCAAATTTCAGCCAATCAGAAGGCGCCAAGGTGTGAGCCAATCAGAATGGGATACACCCCTATATCCCATTCTGATTGGCTGATGGACCTGTCAATCTTTTTTAAACCAATCAGAAGGCACTATTACCTTCAGCCCTTCACAATGGGACACATCCCATGGGGTGATTGGCTAAAGGCATCTGCGCCTTCTATTTGGCTGTTGTCACTGTCAATCAGACTGCAAATATTTTTTTTATTTTTTGTAGTGGGGGGCTTGTGATGTTCTTTTTTTGTAGTGAGGGGGGTTTGTAATGTCCTTTTTTTTGTACCTTAGGTTTTTTTATTTCTGGTAATATAGTTTTTTTTATTTTTGGTAACATAGGTTTTTTTATTTTTTGTACCTTAGCTTTTTTTATTTTTGTGTAATTAGTGGGGTGGGGGGTTAAAAGGGGGTTAGGTAGGTAGTGTTAGGTAGGTAGGGCTTAATAGGTTAGGATAGAGGAGGGTTCGTTTAGATATAGTGGTTTATTGGGGGAGAGAATAGTGTAGTGTAGAGTCATGTTTGTACTTAGTGTCATGAGGGTCTTGGAGGACCCTCATGGCACTTATGGGGTTAATAACAGTGGTTCTCATTGTCCTATGATGGTCTTCATAGATCCTTATGGGACTGATTTGGTTAAATCGAGGCTTACGGGGGTCTGTATAGACCCCCATAAGGGATGTGGTTAGATGCAAGCTTATGGGGTCTGTATAGACCCCCATAAGTGATGGGATTAAATTGGGCAAGGTGGGGTTAAATTGGCCCAGTTAGGGTTATTAGGTTCAGATAGGTTTAAATAGGCCCAGTTAGGGTTAGATTGGCCCAGTAAGGGTTAGATAGGCCCAGTAAGGGTTATTAGGTCCAGATAGGGTTAGATAGGCCCAATTAGGGTTCGATAGGGTTTAGTATGGGTTACTGCAGTATAGTTAGGGTCCATACAGACCCCCATAAGCCTCCATCTAACCCCTTCACTTATGGAGGTCCATACAGAACCCCACAAGCCTCCATCTAACCCCTTCACTTATGTGGGTCCATACTGACCCTTGTAAGCCTCTCTTTAACACAAGGGGTTAATGTGGAGACACTTCAGGGGTCACAATGGGGACCCCCAGCATAGTGGAAGGTTAATGTTAGGTACCACGGGAGTACTTACAGTACCCCCGCGGCCGTGATTGCCTGATGGTGTGCCGCAGGCCCTTAAAGAACCCGTGGCGGGGAATTTGAATTTTTACATGCAGCGGGGGCCTTATCGGTGCCGATCAGGGACCCACGCTGCAAGGGGTTAATGTGGGGGGGCTGCGGAGTTCCCGATGGGGACCTCCAGCATTGAGGGGGTTAATGTTAGGTGCTGTTTTTGGGTGTCATCTCGCAAAGGAGGCTGCGAGGGACATATTGTGGAATCGGTGCTCTCAAACAGCAAAAGAAAATATTTTGCAAGGACCGAGGGAACTACGAGGGCTAATTTAATAGGGCTGTTAGGGGCTAGAGTCTTGAAAATAAAATTAAATGCCTTAATACATGACATAACCATCAGTAACATATTTGGAAAGTGTTTGGCTTATGTTTATACCATTGAATTCCCCACATTAATCCTTGCAGCGGGGGGCATTTAAAATATTCAAAACTCCAGCCGCGGGTACTTCCAAGCAGTGGGGGTACAGTAATTACCCCTATGGCAAATAACATTAACACCCCTCTGTTCTGGAGGTCCCCATCCGGACCCCTGAAGTGACCCACATTAACCCCTTGCAGAGGGGGACCACGATGGGCTTTGATCAGGACTCCAGCTGCATTTAAAATTTGAAATTTTCTGCCTTACAGGTCCTTAAAGGATGGCAAAGATCCTGAAAGGACCTGTGCTAAAATAATATATTAACCCATGCCATGGGGGTACTATAAGTACCCCCCCAGGCACCTAAAATTAACACCATCACTCATGGAGCTGCATACAGTGCCCCATGAGCACTTAATTAGCCCTGTCACCCATTGGGCTCTATACAGAGCTCCATTAGCCCACAATTAACCCTATTAGCCTCATAAGGGTCTATACAGACCCTTATGGGGCACTAAGTAACCCCATTAGGCCAATAGGGGTCTATATAGACCCATATAGGACACTAATTAACCCCTATAATAATACCATAAGTGCCATGAGGGTCCTCCAGGACCCTCATGACACAAAGTCTAAACACTACACTATTAACCCTAGCTATACCCAATTAACCCCTTAACCCTAACTGTACCCCATTAACCCTATCTGGACCCAATAACCCTAACTGTACCTATTTAACCCAAACTGGGCCTATTAATCCCTAACTGGACCTAATAACCCTAACTGGGCCTATTTAACCCCATCATTTATGGGGGTCTATACAGACCCCCATAAGCCTCCATCTAACCCCTTCACTTATGGGGGTCCATACAGAACCCCATAAGCCTCCATCTAACCCCTTCACTTATGTGGGTCCACACTGACCCCTGTAAGCCTCTCTTTAACTCAATCAGTCGCATAAGGGTCTATGAAGGCCCTCGTGGGACAATTAGAAGCCTACTATTATCCCCATAAGTGCCATGAGGGTCCTCCAGGACCCTCATGTCACTAAGTATAAAAACTACACTACAATACACTATTCCCCCCCAATAAATCACTAAATCTAAACTAACCCCCCCTACCCCAACCTATTAACACCTACACTACCTACTTACCCCCTATTAAACCCACACCTCACTAATTACACAAAATAAAAAAAAGCTAAGGGCCTCATTCAATTGCGATTTGGCCAATTGAATAGGGCTCTATATAAGCACATAGCATATTTGTTTACATACGCTTTTAATTAGTTAACTCCTATCCAAAAGAAAAGTCTTCACTAACTAATAACTTCTGTAAAAAAAATGCTATGTGCTTATATAGAGCCCTATTCAATTGGCCAAATTGCAATTGAATGAGGCCCTATGTTACAAAAAATAAAAAAAGAACATAAAAAAACCCTACTACAAAAAAAATTACTTTACAACCCCCCACTACAAAAAATAAAAAAATAATTACACACCTGCAAAGAAAATACATACACATATATACATAACATTACAATACAGCAATATATACATTACAAATATATACACTTAACCTCCTAAACTACCATACATTACCCCTATCTACATAAAATTTCCCCCTATCTATAATACATTAAACCCTAAATCTAAGCTAAAATAGAATAAATAAGACCACTTACCTTGCCTCGATGTCCCTTCAGATCACACCCCTAGGATAAAAGAAATATAAAATTAGTACAAAGTTAAACACTATATAGAATAAATAAACATTCTAAATACAGTATTAAACTTACCTTTGCACATTAGTCACACATGCACAAATAAACACAACATAAAAAAAAATAAACATTCTAAATGTAAAACTTACCGGTCCGTGATGGGCCCTTGAAAAATCAGCGCTCAAAAAAAACAAAACAGTAATGGAGCTCCTCCTTCGAGGAGTTCCCCGACGCTAATGAGGCTTCTAAGCCTTCTTCCGGTAAAAAAAACAAAAACTAATGGTGCCTTCTGATTGGCTGAAATGGCTGTTAATCAAATTTCAGCCAATCGAAGGGTGCCAAGGTGTGAGCCAAATAGAATGGGATACACCTTAATATCCCATTCTGATTGGCTGATGGACCTGTCAATCTTTTTTAAACCAACCAAAAGGCACTATTGCCTTCAGCCAATCACAATGGGATACACCCCACGGGGTGATTGGCTGAAGGCATCTGCGCCTAATGATTGGCTGCAGTCTGATTAACAGTAACAACAGCCAATCAGAAGATGCAGATGCTTGGAGCCAATCCCAATGGCATACACCCCCACGCTTAGATTTAGGGTTTAATGTATTATAGATAGGGAGAAATGTATTATAGATAGGGTGTTATGTTATGTAGATAGGGGTAATATTTAATAGATAGGCGGTAATGCTATGTAGATAGGGTTAATGTTTAATAGATAAGGGTAATGTTTTATACATAGGGGGTTAATAGTATAGATTTGTAATGTATATATTGCTGTATTGTAAAGTTATGTATATATGTGTATGTATTTGCTTTGCAGATCTTTAATTCTTTTTTATTTTTTGTAGTGGGGGTTGTAATGTTCTTTTTTTATTTTTGTAGTGGGGGGTTGTAATGTTCATTTTTATTTGTGTAGTGGGGGGTTGCAGTGTTCTTTTTTTATTTTTTGTAGTGGGTGGGGGGTTGTAATGTTTTTTGTTTTTTTTGTAACAGCTTTTTTTATTTTGTGTAATTAGTGGGGTGGGGGGTTTAATAGGGGGTAGGTAGGTAGTGTAGGTGTTAATAGGTTGGGGTAGAGGGGGGTTTGTTTAGATTTAGTGGTTTATTGTGGGGGATAGTGTAGTGTATGGTTTGTACTTAGTGTCATGAGGGTCCTGGAGGGTCCTTGGGTTAAAGAGAGGCTTACTAGAGTCTGTATGGACACCCAAAAGTGAAGGGGTTAGATGGAGGCTTATGTAGGGTCTGTATAGACTCCCATAAGTGATGGGGTTAGATGAAGGCTTATGGGGATCTGTATGACCCCCATAAGTTATGGGGTTAGATGGAGGCTTATGGGGGTCTTTATGGACCCCCATAAGTGAAGGGTTTAGGGGGAGGCTTATGGGGGTCGGTATGGACCCCCATAAGTGATGTGGTTAATTAGGCCCAGTTAGGGTTAAATAGGTAAAGTTAGGGTTGTTGGGTCCAGATAGTGTTAATGGGGTATAGTTAGGGTTAAGGGGTTAATGGGGTATAGTTAGGGTTAATAGTGTAGTGTTTAGACTTTGTAACATGAGGGTCCTGGAGGACCCTCATGGCACTTAGGGTGTTATTATAGGAGTTAATTAGTGTCCTATATGGGTCTATATAGACCCCTATTGGCCTAATGGGGTTACTTAGTGTCCCATAAGGGTCTGTATAGACCCTTATGAGACTGATAGGGTTAATTATAGGCACATGGGGCTCTATATAGAGCCCCATGAGTAATAGGGGTCATTAAGGACTCATGGGGCTCTGTATAGAGCTCCATGAGTGACAGAGTTAATTAAGGACTCGTGGGGCTCTGTATAGAGCCCCATGAGTGATGGGGTTAATTTTAGGTGCCGGGAGGGTACTTATAGTAACCCCACGGCAGGGGTTAATATTTGTTATAGCGCTGGTCCTTTCAGGACTCCGATCTGCGACCACCGCTGAAAGGGTTAATGTGGGGAGGCTGCAGGGGTCCCTATAGAGACACCTGCAGTATGGGTGTGTGTTTAGGGTGCAGGTGGATGCAGTAGAATGGGGGATCGGGCTGCTGCGAGGAAGCACATACAGTATAGGCTTTGTAGGGCTAGCAGGCACTTTTTTGTGCTTGTTGGGAAATAAACAAGGGACGAGGTTCACCCCATAGATTAAGGTGTGCATGTTCTACATAGCTCTTAGTGCTATTTTTGGCCGTTTTTGGCCGCAATCTCGATAAGTCGGCTGTGAGTAACATTTTGAGGAATAGGCACTCGCTAACAGCTCTACGAGGCCTTTAGCGAGAGCTGAGGGAACAACGAGGAGTAATTTAATAAAGACTTGAGAGCTGTCAATGACAGACTTTATGACAAATTTCAATTAGCTGTCAGACATAGGAACTTGTCTGTGCCTCTATTTGATGGCACCCCTGGTTTTGCTGGTGCCTATTTGCACTGGGGTTGCCTGTGCCACTATTTAATGTTGCCCCTTTTATTTTGCTGGGGTTGTCTGTGCCTCTATTTGATGGCACCCCTTTTTTTGCTGGGGTTGCCTGTGACCCTATTTGTTTGGTCTAGTTACCCTGGGGTTGCCTGTGCCTCTTATTAATGGCACCCCTTTTTCTGCTGGGTTGCCTGTACCTCTATTTGATGGTACCCCTTTTTTGTTGGGATTGCCTGTGCCTCTATATGATGGCAACCATTTTTTACTGGGGTTGCCTGTGCCTCTTTTTGACGGCACCCCTTTTTTTGCCTTGGGGTTGCCTTTGCCTCTATTTGATGGCACCCTTTTTTTGTTGGTTTTGCCTGTGTCTCTTTTTGATGGCACCCCTTTTTTTTCCTGGGGCGTACTTGCCCTGGGGTTGCCTGTGCCTCTATTTGATAACACCCCTTTTTTTCAGGGGTTTCCTGTGCCTCTATTTGATGGCACCCCTTTTTTTGCTGGGGATGCCTGTGCCTCTATTTGATGGCACCCCTTTTTTTGTTTGGATTGCCTGTGCCTCTATTTAAAGGCACCACTTTTTTTGCTGGGGTTGCCTATGCCTCTATTTGAAGGCACACCTTTTTTTTGCCCTGGGGCTACCTGTGCCTCTATTTGCTGAGACACCTTTTTTTGCTGGTGTTGCCTGTGCCTCTATTTGATGGCACCCCCATTTTTTGTTGGGTCTAGTTACCCTGGGGTTGCCTGTGCCTCTATTTGAGGGCACCCCTTTTTTTCTGGGGTTGCCTGTGCCTCTATTTGATGGTACCTCGTTTTTTGTTGAGGCCTACTTGCCCTGTGGTTGCCTTTGCCTCTATTTGATGGCACCCCTTTCTTTTCAGGGGTTGCCCGTGCCTCTATTTGATGGCACCTCTTTTTTTGCTGGTGTTGCCTGTGTCTCTATTTGATGGCACCCCTTTTTTGCTGGGGCCAACTTGCCCTGGGGTTGCCTGTGCCTCTATTTGATGACACCCCTTTTTTTTGCTGGGGTTACCTGTGCCTCTATTTGATGGCACTCCTTTTTTTGCAGGGGCATACTTCTCCTTGGGTTGCCTGTGCCTCTATTTAATGGCACCCCTTTTTTGGCTGGGGTTGCCTGTGTCTCTATTTGACGGCACCCCTTTTTTGCCCTGGGGTTGCCTGTGCCTCTGTTTGATGGCACCCTTTTTTTGCTGGTGTTGCCTGTGCCTCTTTTTGATGGCAACCCTTTTTTTTTGCTGGGGCCTACTCGCCCTGGGGTTGCCTGTGCCTCTATTTGATGGCACCCCTTTTTTGCTGGGGTTGCCTGTGCCTCTATTTGATGGCACCCCTTTTTTGGCTGGGGTTGCCTGTGCCTCTATTTGACGGCACCCCTTTTTTTGCCCTGGGGTTGCCTGTGCCTCTATTTGATGGCACCCTTTTTTTGCTGGTGTTGCCTGTGCCTCTATTTGATGGCACCCATTTTTGCTGGGGTTGCCTGTGCCTCTATTTGACGGCACCCCCTTTTTTGCCCTGGGGTTGCCTGTGCCTCTATTTGATGGCACCCCTTTTTTTGCTGGTGTTGCCTGTGCCTCTTTTTGATGGTAAGCCTTTTTTTTTGCTGAGGCCTACTTGCCCTGGGGTTGCCTGTGCCTCTATTTGATGGCACACTTTTTTTTGCTGGGGTTGCCTATGCCTCTATTTGATGGCACCCCTTTTTTTGCTAGGGTTGCCTATGCCTATATTTGATGGCACTCCTTTTTTTGCAGGGGCATACTTGTCCTTAGGTTGCTTGTGCCTCTATTTGATGGCACCCCTTTTTTGGCTGGGGTTGCGTGTACCTCTTTTTGACGGCACCCCTTTTTATGCCCTGGGGTTGCCTGTGCCTCTATTTGATGGCACACCTTTTTTTGCTGGGGTTGCCTGTGCCTCTATTTGATGGCACCCCTTTTTTGCTGGGGTTGCCTGTGCCGCTATTTGATGGCAATCCTTTTTTGCTGGGGTTGCCTGTGCCTCAATTTGACGGCACCCCTTTTTTTTGCCCTGGGATTGCATGTGCCTCTATTTGATGGCACCCATTTTTGGCTGGGGTTGCCTGTGCCTCTATTTGACGGCACCCCTTTTTTTTGCCCTGGGATTGCATGTGCATCTATTTGATGGCACCCATTTTTTGCTGGGGTTGCCTGTGCCTCTATTTGATGGCACCCCTTTTTTTTGCTGGGGGCTACTTGCCTTGGGGTTTCCTGTGCCTCTATTTAATAGCACCACTTTATTGCTGGGGCCAACTTGCCCTGGGGTTACCTGTGCCTCTATTTGATGGCACCCATTTCTTTACAGGGGTTGTCTGTGCCTCTATTTGATGGCACCCATTTTTTGCTGGTGTTGCCTGTGCCTCTATTTGATGGCACCCCTTTTTTGCTGGGGCCAACTTGCCCTGGGGTTGCCTTTGCCTCTAATTGATGGCACCCCTTTTTTTGCAGGGGTTGCCTGTGCCTCTATTTGAAGGCACCCCTTTCCCACTTTTTGCTAGGGTTGCCTGTGCCTCTATTTGAGGGCACCCCTTTTTTTGCCCTGGGGTTGCCTGTGCCTCTTTTTGATGGCACCCCTTTTTTCCTGGGGCCTACTTGCCCTGGAGTTGCCTGTGCCTCTATTTGATGGCACCCCTTTTATTGCTGGGGATGCCTGTGCCGCTATTTGATGGCACTCCTTTTTTTTGTTGGGATTGCCTGTGCCTCTATTTAAAGGCACCACTTTTTTTACTGGGGTTCCCTATGCCTCTATTTGACGGCACCCCTTTTTTTGCCCTGGGGTTACCTGTGCCTCTATTTGATGGCACCCCTTTTTTTGCTGGTGTTGCCTGTGCCTCTATTTCATGGCTGTCACAACCTACAATGATGATGGAGTATAGAGGATCCTAGTCCTCTTATCTCCTGTAGGTTTTATACTTAAGATTTGGGTGACTCAGACCAATGGACCTTCTTTGCGGATGCAAGAGCATAAGTCCCAGTTTAAGGTAGTGTGCGCTGGGGAAACCTGGCAGGGAGTCAGAAACGATCTCCTCTACTAGCATATGCCCTTGGGTCAATAATACACCTGCACACAAAGTCTTGAAGAAAATTATGAACCATGTTTTATTTTAGAACAGCATATTTAACCACATCACACAAGAATGGGGGAAGTGGCTACCGTTATCCAGCCCCAAATGACGTCTGGCCAATCATGAAGGGGAACTGTGCGTGAACCAATAGTCCCCTCCCAGGTCCGCCCACTAGGCGAGGCCAACTAATTAATTTGGGCTTTGAATGTCCAGGGGAAAGCATGTCTTTTACTCTCCTGTGCCCATGCTATGAAGGCTGAGAAGCCTTCAGGCCATCCCATTGTTTCTGGGTGCCTGCCTGTCTGCTCTCCAGCTGTGAGCTTCCCATTGTTAGTTCTATGCTGGATACTTAGCTAATGGGATTAACAGGCCTTTGGGGACAAAGGAGGCGTGGCTGTATTCAATGGCTTCCCCTCTACAATATAATGACATACTAATATAATATCATACATTCATATTTACAAATACAACACACAATGTTTCACACACATAGAACCAACACATCCCACCAGCTCCCTCACATGACACCCATTACAATGAGCCTAAACATGGAAGGGATGGGGATATGCTAAGGGGTAAACTTATAATACTTTATCCCCTAGACCACAACACAACAATATATCCATAACAAGTGGGCCCCAAACCTTTTGTTCCTCCCCATGGCAACAGCATGTGGAAGACCACCCAGCCCAAAATGGCCACCGCTGCCAGTCACAAAATGGCCCCAGCATAGTTCACACCAAATCCAATATGGCCACTGGCTGATTCATGACAATGGCACCACCATTTTTTGTTGGGTCTAATTCCCCTGGGGTTGCCTGTGCCTTTATTTAAGGGCACCCCTTTTTTTCTGGGGTTGCCTGTGCCTCTATTTGATGGTAGCTCGTTTTTTTGTTGCGGCCTACTTGCCCTGTGGGTGTCTTTGCCTCTATTTGATGGCACCCATTTCTTTACAGGGGTTGTCTGTGCCTCTATTTGATGGCAGCAATTTTTTGCTGGTGTTGCCTGTGCCTCTATTTGATGGCACCCCTTTTTTGCTGGGGCCAACTTGCCCTGGGGTTGCATTTGCCTCTAATTGATGGCACCCCTTTTTGCAGGGGTTGCCTGTGCCTCTATTTGAAGGCACCCCTTTCCCACTCATTGCTAGGGTTGCCTGTGCCTCTATTTGATGGCACCCCTTTTTTTGCTGGGTTGGCAGTTGCCTCTTTTTGACGGCACCCCTTTTTTTTGCCCTGGGATTGCCTGTGCCTCTATTTGATGGCACCCATTTTTTTGCTGGGGTTGCCTTTGCCTCTAATTGATGGCACCCCTTTTTTTGAAGGGGTTGACTGTGCCTCAATTTAATGGCACCCCTTTCCCATTTTTTGCTAGGGTTGCTTGTGCCTCTATTTGATGGCACCCCTTTTTTTGCTGGGTTGGCCGTTGCCTCTATTTGACGGCACCCCTTTTTTTTGCCCTGGGATTGCCTGTGCCTCTATTTGATGGCACCCCTTTTTTTTGCTGGGGGCTACTTGCCTTGGGGTTTCCTGTGCCTCTATTTGATAGCACCACTTTTTTTGCTGGGGCCAAATTGCCCTTGGGGTTGCCTGTGCCTCTTTTTGATGACACCCCTTTTTTGCTGGGGTTGCCTGTGCCTCTATTTGATGGCACCCCATTTTTGTTGGGATTGCCTGTGCCTATATTTGATAGCACCACTTTTTTTTGCTGTGGCCAACTTGCCCGGGGGTTGCCTGTGCCTCTATTTGATGGCACCCCTATTTTTGCTGGAGATTCCTGTGCCTCTATTTGATGGCACCCCTATTTTTGCAGGGGACTACTTGCCCTGGGGTTGCCTGTGCCTCTATTTGATAACACCCCTTTTTTTTAGCTGGGGTTGCCTGTGCCTCTATTTGTTGGCACCCTTTTTATTTCCTGGGGCCTACTTGCCCGGGTTTGCCTGTGCCACTATTTGAGTGTGCCTCTTTTTTTGCTGGGGTTGCCTGTGCCTCTATTTGATGGCACCCCTTTTTTTGCTGGGGGTGCCTGTACCTCTATTTGATGGCACCCCTTTTTTTGCTGGGGCCTACTTGCCCTGGGGTTGCCTGTGCCTCTATTTGATGACACCACTTTTTTTGCTGGGGTTGCCTGTGCCTCTATTTGATGGCACCCCTTTTTTTGCTGGGGCCTACTTGCCCTGGGGTTGCCTGTGCCTCTATTTGATGGCACCCCTTTTTTTGCTGGGGTTGCCTGTGCCTCTATTTGATGACATCCCTTTTTTTTGCTGTGGCCTACTTGCCCTGGGGTTGCCTGTGCCTCTATTTGATGGCACCCCCTTTTTTCTGGGGCCTACTTTCCCTGGGGTTGCCTGTGCCTCTATTTGATGACACCCCTTTTTTTTGTTGGGGTTGCCTGTGCCTCTATTTGATGGCACCCCTTTTTTTTTTTGCTGGGGCCTACTTGCCCTGGGGTTGCCTGTGCCTCTATTTGATGGCATCGCTTTTTTTGCTGGGGTTGCCTGTGCCTCTATTTGATGACCTCCCTTTTTTTTTTGCTGTGACCTACTTGCCCTGGGGTTGCCTGTGCCTCTATTTGATGGCACCCCTTTTTTTGCTGGGGTTGCCTGTGCCTCTATTTGATGACACCCCTTTTTTTTGCTGTGGCCTACTTGTCTGGGGTTGCCTCTGCCTCTATTTGATGGCACCCCTTTTTTTGCTGGGGTTGCCTGTGCCTCTATCTGATGGCACCCCTTTTTTTCTGGGGCCTACTTTCCCTAGGTTGCCTGTGCCTCTATTTGATGGCACCCCCTTTTTTTCTGGGGCCTACTTTCCCTGGGGTTGCCTGTGCCTCTATTTGATGACACCCCTTTTTTTGCTGGGGTTGCCTGTGCCTCTATTTGATGACCTCCCTTTTTTTTTTGCTGTGACCTACTTGCCCTGGGGTTGCCTGTGCCTCTATTTGATGGCACCCCTTTTTTTGCTGGGGTTGCCTGTGCCTCTATTTGATGACACCCCTTCTTTTTTTTGCTGTGGCCTACTTGTCTGGGGTTGCCTCTGCCTCTATTTGATGGCACCCCTTTTTTTGCTGGGGTTGCCTGTGCTTCTATCTGATGGTACCCCTTTTTTGCTGGGGTCTTCTTGACCTGTGGTTGCCTGTGCTTCTTTTTAATGACATCCCTTTTTTTGCTGGGGTTGTCTGTGCCTCTATTTGATGGCACCCCTTTTTTTTGCTGGGACCTACTTGCCCTGGGGTTGCCTGTGCTTTTATTTGATGGCACCCCTTTTTTGCTGAGGGTGCCTGTGCCTCTATTTGATGGTATCCCTTTTTTTGCTGGGGTTGCCTGTGCCTCTATTTGATGGCCCCCCTTTTTTTTGCTGGGGGCTACTTGCCTTGGGGTTTCCAGTGCCTCTATTTGATAGCACCACTTTTTTTGCTGGGGCCAAATTGCCCTGGGGTTGCCTGTGCCTCTATTTGATGACACCCCTTTTTTTTGCTGTGGCCTACTTGTCTGGGGTTGCCTCTGCCTCTATTTGATGGCACCCATTTTTTTGCTGGGGTTGCCTGTGCCTCTATCTGATGGCACCCCTTTTTTTCTGGGGCCTACTTTCCCTAGGTTGCCTGTGCCTCTATTTGCTGGCACCCCTTTTTTTGCTCGGGGTGCCTGTACCTCTATGTGATGGCACCCCTTTTTTTGCTGGGGCCTACTTGCCCTGGGGTTGCCTGTGCCTCTATTTGATGACACCACTTTTTTTGCTGGGGTTGCCTGTGACCTACTTGCCTTGGGGTTGCCTGTGCCTCTATTTGATGGCACCCCTTTTTTTGCTGGGGTTGCCTGTGCCTCTATTTGATGACACCCCTTTATTTTGCTGTGGCCTACTTGTCTGGGGTTGCCTCTGCCTCTATTTGATGGCACCCCTTTTTTTGCTGGGGTTGTCTGTGCCTCTATCTGATGGCACCCCTTTTTTTCTGGGGCCTACTTTCCCTGGGTTGCCTGTGCCTCTATTTGATGGAACCCCCTTTTTTTCTGGGGCCTTCTTTCCCTGGGGTTGCCTGTGCCTCTATTTGATGACCTCCCTTTTTTTTTGCTGTGACCTACTTGCCCTGGGGTTGCCTGTGCCTCTATTTGATGGCACCCCTTTTTTGCTGGGGTTGCCTGTGCCTCTATTTGATGACACCCCTTTTTTTTTTTGCTGTGGCCTACTTGTCTGGGGTTGCCTCTGCCTCTATTTGATGGCACCCCTTTTTTTCTGGGGTTGCCTGTGCCTCTATTTGATGGTAGCTCGTTTTTTTGTTGCGGCCTACTTGCCCTGTGGTTGTCTTTGCCTCTATTTGATGGCACCTATTTCTTTACAGGGTTTGTCTGTGCCTCTATTTGATGGCACTCATTTTTTGCTGGTGTTGCCTGTGCCTCTATTTGATGGCACCCCTTTTTTGCTGGGGCCAACTTGCCCTGGGGTTGCCTTTGCCTCTAATTGATGGCACCCCTTTTTGCAGGGGTTGCCTGTGCCTCTATTTGACGGCACCCCTTTTTTTTGCTGGGACCTACTTGCCCTGGGGTTGCCTGTGCTTTTATTTGATGGCACCCCTTTTTTGCTGAGGGTGCCTGTGCCTCTATTTGATGGTATCCCTTTTTTTGCTGGGGTTGCCTGTGCCTCTATTTGATGGCCCCCCTTTTTTTTGCTGGGGGCTACTTGCCTTGGGGTTTCCAGTGCCTCTATTTGATAGCACCACTTTTTTTGCTGGGGCCAACTTGCCCTGGGGTTGCCTGTGCCTCTATTTGATGGCACCCCTTTTTTGTTGGGATTGCCTGTGCCTATATTTGATGGCACCCCTATTTTTGCTGGAGATTCCTGTGCCTCTATTTGATGGCACCCCTATTTTTGCTGGGGACTACTTGCCCTGGGATTGCCTGTGCCTCTATTTGATGGCACCCCTTTTTTTTTAGCTGGGGTTGCCTGTGCCTCTATTTGATGGCACAATTTTTTTTGCTGGGGCCTACTTGCCCTGGGTTTGCCTGTGCCAATATTTGAGTGTGCCTCTTTTTTTGCTGGGGTTGCCTGTGACTCTATTTGATGGCTCCCCTTTTTTCTGGGGCCTACTTGCCCTGGGATTGCCTTTGCCTCTATTTGATGGCACCCCTTTTTTGCTGGGGTTGCCTGTGCCTCTATTTTATGGCACCCCTTTTTTTGCTCGGGGTGCCTGTACCTCTATTTGATGGCACCCTTTTTTTGCTGGTGTTGCCTGTGCCTCTTTTTGATGGCAAGCCTTTTTTTTTGCTGGGGCCTACTCGCCCTGGGGTTGCCTGTGCCTCTATTTGATGGCACCCCTTTTTTGGCTGGGGTTGCCTGTGCCTCTATTTGACGGCACCCCTTTTTTTGCCCTGGGGTTGTCTATGCCTCCATTTGATGGCACCCTTTTTTTGCTGGTGTTGCCTTTGCCTCTATTTGATGGCACCCATTTTTGCTGGGGTTGCCTGTGCCTCTATTTGACGGCACCCCCTTTTTTGCCCTGGGGTTGCCTGTGCCTCTATTTGATGGCACCCCTTTTTTTGCTGGTGTTGCCTGTGCCTCTTTTTGATGGTAAGCCTTTTTTTTTGCTGAGGCCTACTTGCCCTGGGGTTGCCTGTGCCTCTATTTGATGGCACACTTTTTTTTGCTGGGGTTGCCTATGCCTCTATTTGATGGCACCCCTTTTTTTGCTAGGGTTGCCTATGCCTCTATTTGATGGCACTCCTTTTTTTGCAGGGGCATACTTGTCCTTAGGTTGCTTGTGCCTCTATTTGATGGCACCCCTTTTTTGGCTGGGGTTGCGTGTACCTCTTTTTGACGGCACCCCTTTTTATGCCCTGGGGTTGCCTGTGCCTCTATTTGATGGCACACCTTTTTTTGCTGGGGTTGCCTGTGCCTCTATTTGATGGCACCCCTTTTTTGCTGGGGTTGCCTGTGCCGCTATTTGATGGCAATCCTTTTTTGCTGGGGTTGCCTGTGCCTCAATTTGACGGCACCCCTTTTTTTTGCCCTGGGATTGCATGTGCCTCTATTTGATGGCACCCATTTTTGGCTGGGGTTGCCTGTGCCTCTATTTGACGGCACCCCTTTTTTTTGCCCTGGGATTGCATGTGCATCTATTTGATGGCACCCATTTTTTGCTGGGGTTGCCTGTGCCTCTATTTGATGGCACCCCTTTTTTTTGCTGGGGGCTACTTGCCTTGGGGTTTCCTGTGCCTCTATTTAATAGCACCACTTTATTGCTGGGGCCAACTTGCCCTGGGGTTACCTGTGCCTCTATTTGATGGCACCCATTTCTTTACAGGGGTTGTCTGTGCCTCTATTTGATGGCACCCATTTTTTGCTGGTGTTGCCTGTGCCTCTATTTGATAGCACCCCTTTTTTGCTGGGGCCAACTTGCCCTGGGGTTGCCTTTGCCTCTAATTGATGGCACCCCTTTTTTTGCAGGGGTTGCCTGTGCCTCTATTTGAAGGCACCCCTTTCCCACTTTTTGCTAGGGTTGCCTGTGCCTCTATTTGAGGGCACCCCTTTTTTTGCCCTGGGGTTGCCTGTGCCTCTTTTTGATGGCACCCCTTTTTTCCTGGGGCCTACTTGCCCTGGAGTTGCCTGTGCCTCTATTTGATGGCACCCCTTTTTTTGCTGGGGATGCCTGTGCCGCTATTTGATGGCACTCCTTTTTTTTGTTGGGATTGCCTGTGCCTCTATTTAAAGGCACCACTTTTTTTACTGGGGTTCCCTATGCCTCTATTTGACGGCACCCCTTTTTTTGCCCTGGGGTTACCTGTGCCTCTATTTGATGGCACCCCTTTTTTTGCTGGTGTTGCCTGTGCCTCTATTTCATGGCTGTCACAACCTACAATGATGATGGAGTATAGAGGATCCTAGTCCTCTTATCTCCTGTAGGTTTTATACTTAAGATTTGGGTGACTCAGACCAATGGACCTTCTTTGCGGATGCAAGAGCATAAGTCCCAGTTTAAGGTAGTGTGCGCTGGGGAAACCTGGCAGGGAGTCAGAAACGATCTCCTCTACTAGCATATGCCCTTGGGTCAATAATACACCTGCACACAAAGTCTTGATGAAAATTATGAACCATGTTTTATTTTAGAACAGCATATTTAACCACATCACACAAGAATGGGGGAAGTGGCTACCGTTATCCAGCCCCAAATGACGTCTGGCCAATCATGAAGGGGAACTGTGCGTGAACCAATAGTCCCCTCCCAGGTCCGCCCACTAGGCGAGGCCAACTAATTAATTTGGGCTTTGAATGTTCAGGGGAAAGCATGTCTTTTACTCTCCTGTGCCCATGCTATGAAGGCTGAGAAGCCTTCAGGCCATCCCATTGTTTCTGGGTGCCTGCCTGTCTGCTCTCCAGCTGTGAGCTTCCCATTGTTAGTTCTATGCTGGATACTTAGCTAATGGGATTAACAGGCCTTTGGGGACAAAGGAGGCGTGGCTGTATTCAATGGCTTCCCCTCTACAATATAATGACATACTAATATAATATCATACATTCATATTTACAAATACAACACACAATGTTTCACACACATAGAACCAACACATCCCACCAGCTCCCTCACATGACACCCATTACAATGAGCCTAAACATGGAAGGGATGGGGATATGCTAAGGGGTAAACTTATAATACTTTATCCCCTAGACCACAACACAACAATATATCCATAACAAGTGGGCCCCAAACCTTTTGTTCCTCCCCATGGCAACAGCATGTGGAAGACCACCCAGCCCAAAATGGCCACCGCTGCCAGTCACAAAATGGCCCCAGCATAGTTCACACCAAATCCAATATGGCCACTGGCTGATTCATGACAATGGCACCCCCATTTTTTGTTGGGTCTAATTCCCCTGGGGTTGCCTGTGCCTTTATTTAAGGGCACCCCTTTTTTTCTGGGGTTGCCTGTGCCTCTATTTGATGGTAGTTCGTTTTTTTGTTGCGGCCTACTTGCCCTGTGGTTGTCTTTGCCTCTATTTGATGGCACCCATTTCTTTACAGGGGTTGTCTGTGCCTCTATTTGATGGCAGCCATTTTTTGCTGGTGTTGCCTGTGCCTCTATTTGATGGCACCCCTTTTTTGCTGGGGCCAACTTGCCCTGGGGTTGCCTTTGCCTCTAATTGATGGCACCCCTTTTTGCAGGGGTTGCCTGTGCCTCTATTTGAAGGCACCCCTTTCCCACTCATTGCTAGGGTTGCCTGTGCCTTTTTTTGCTGGGTTGGCAGTTGCCTCTTTTTGACGGCACCCCTTTTTTTTGCCCTGGGATTGCCTGTGCCTCTATTTGATGGCACCCATTTTTTTGCTGGGGTTGCCTTTGCCTCTAATTGATGGCACCCCTTTTTTTGAAGGGGTTGACTGTGCCTCAATTTAATGGCACCCCTTTCCCATTTTTTGCTAGGGTTGCTTGTGCCTCTATTTGATGGCACCCCTTTTTTTGCTGGGTTGGCCGTTGCCTCTATTTGACGGCACCCCTTTTTTTTGCCCTGGGATTGCCTGTGCCTCTATTTGATGGCACCCCTTTTTTTTGCTGGGGGCTACTTGCCTTGGGGTTTCCTGTGCCTCTATTTGATAGCACCACTTTTTTTGCTGGGGCCAAATTGCCCTTGGGGTTGCCTGTGCCTCTTTTTGATGACACCCCTTTTTTGCTGGGGTTGCCTGTGCCTCTATTTGATGGCACCCCATTTTTGTTGGGATTGCCTGTGCCTATATTTGATAGCACCACTTTTTTTTGCTGTGGCCAACTTGCCCGGGGGTTGCCTGTGCCTCTATTTGATGGCACCCCTATTTTTGCTGGAGATTCCTGTGCCTCTATTTGATGGCACCCCTATTTTTACAGGGGACTACTTGCCCTGGGGTTGCCTGTGCCTCTATTTGATAACACCCCTTTTTTTTAGCTGGGGTTGCCTGTGCCTCTATTTGTTGGCACCCTTTTTTTTTGCTGGGGCCTACTTGCCCGGGTTTGCCTGTGCCACTATTTGAGTGTGCCTCTTTTTTTGCTGGGGTTGCCTGTGCCTCTATTTGATGGCACCCCTTTTTTTGCTGGGTGTGCCTGTACCTCTATTTGATGGCACCCCTTTTTTTGCTGGGGCCTACTTGCCCTGGGGTTGCCTGTGCCTCTATTTGATGACACCACTTTTTTTGCTGGGGTTGCCTGTGCCTCTATTTGATGGCACCCCTTTTTTTGCTGGGGCCTACTTGCCCTGGGGTTGCCTGTGCCTCTATTTGATGGCACCCCTTTTTTTGCTGGGGTTGCCTGTGCCTCTATTTGATGACATCCCTTTTTTTTGCTGTGGCCTACTTGCCCTGGGGTTGCCTGTGCCTCTATTTGATGGCACCCCCTTTTTTTCTGGGGCCTACTTTCCCTGGGGTTGCCTGTGCCTCTATTTGATGACACCCCTTTTTTTTGTTGGGGTTGCCTGTGCCTCTATTTGATGGCACCCCTTTTATTTTTTGCTGGGGCCTACTTGCCCTGGGGTTGCCTGTGCCTCTATTTGATGGCATCGCTTTTTTTGCTGGGGTTGCCTGTGCCTCTATTTGATGACCTCCCTTTTTTTTTTGCTGTGACCTACTTGCCCTGGGGTTGCCTGTGCCTCTATTTGATGGCACCCCTTTTTTTGCTGGGGTTGCCTGTGCCTCTATTTGATGACACCCCTTTTTTTTTCTGTGGCCTACTTGTCTGGGGTTGCCTCTGCCTCTATTTGATGGCACCCCTTTTTTTGCTGGGGTTGCCTGTGCCTCTATCTGATGGCACCCCTTTTTTTCTGGGGCCTACTTTCCCTAGGTTGCCTGTGCCTCTATTTGATGGCAACCCCTTTTTTTCTGGGGCCTACTTTCCCTGGGGTTGCCTGTGCCTCTATTTGATGACACCCCTTTTTTTGCTGGGGTTGCCTGTGCCTCTATTTGATGACCTCCCTTTTTTTTTTGCTGTGACCTACTTGCCCTGGGGTTGCCTGTGCCTCTATTTGATGGCACCCCTTTTTTTGCTGGGGTTGCCTGTGCCTCTATTTGATGACACCCCTTCTTTTTTTTGCTGTGGCCTACTTGTCTGGGGTTGCCTCTGCCTCTATTTGATGGCACCCCTTTTTTTGCTGGGGTTGCCTGTGCTTCTATCTGATGGTACCCCTTTTTTGCTGGGGTCTTCTTGACCTGTGGTTGCCTGTGCTTCTTTTTAATGACATCCCTTTTTTTGCTGGGGTTGTCTGTGCCTCTATTTGATGGCACCCCTTTTTTTTGCTGGGACCTACTTGCCCTGGGGTTGCCTGTGCTTTTATTTGATGGCACCCCTTTTTTGCTGAGGGTGCCTGTGCCTCTATTTGATGGTATCCCTTTTTTTGCTGGGGTTGCCTGTGCCTCTATTTGATGGCCCCCCTTTTTTTTGCTGGGGGCTACTTGCCTTGGGGTTTCCAGTGCCTCTATTTGATAGCACCACTTTTTTTGCTGGGGCCAACTTGCCCTGGGGTTGCCTGTGCCTCTATTTGATGGCACCCCTTTTTTGTTGGGATTGCCTGTGCCTATATTTGATGGCACCCTTATTTTTGCTGGAGATTCCTGTGCCTCTATTTGATGGCACCCCTATTTTTGCTGGGGACTACTTGCCCTGGGATTGCCTGTGCCTCTATTTGATGGCACCCCTTTTTTTTTAGCTGGGGTTGCCTGTGCCTCTATTTGATTGCACAATTTTTTTTTGCTGGGGCCTACTTGCCCTGGGTTTGCCTGTGCCAATATTTGAGTGTGCCTCTTTTTTTGCTGGGGTTGCCTGTGACTCTATTTGATGGCTCCCCTTTTTTCTGGGGCCTACTTGCCCTGGGATTGCCTTTGCCTCTATTTGATGGCACCCCTTTTTTGCTGGGGTTGCCTGTGCCTCTATTTGCTGGCACCCCTTTTTTTTGCTCGGGGTGCCTGTACCTCTATTTGATGGCACCCCTTTTTTTGCTGGGGCCTACATGCCCTGGGGTTGCCTGTGCCTCTATTTGATGACACCACTTTTTTTGCTGGGGTTGCCTGTGCCTCTATTTGATGGCACCCCTTTTTTTGCTGGGGCCTACTTGCCCTGGGGTTGCCTGTGCCTCTATTTGATGGCACCCCTTTTTTTGCTGGGGTTGCCTGTGCCTCTATTTGATGACATCCCTTTTTTTTGCTGTGGCCTACTTGCCCTGGGGTTGCCTGTGCCTCTATTTGATGGCACCCTCTTTTTTTCTGGGGCCTACTTTCCCTGGGGTTGCCTGTGCCTCTATTTGATGACACCCCTTTTTTTTGTTGGGGTTGCCTGTGCCTCTATTTGATGGCACCCCTTTTTTTTGCTGGGGCCTACTTGCCCTGGGGTTGCCTGTGCCTCTATTTGATGGCACCGCTTTTTTTGCTGGGGTTGCCTGTGCCTCTATTTGATGACCTCCCTTTTTTTTTTGCTGTGACCTACTTGCCCTGGGGTTGCCTGTGCCTCTATTTGATGGCACCCCTTTTTTTTGCTGGGGTTGCCTGTGCCTCTATTTGATGACACCCCTTCATTTTGCTGTGGCCTACTTGTCTGGGGTTGCCTCTGCCTCTATTTGATGGCACCCCTTTTTTTGCTGGGGTTGTCTTTGCCTCTATCTGATGGCACCCCTTTTTTTCTGGGGCCTACTTTCCCTGGGTTGCCTGTGCCTCTATTTCATGGCACCCCCTTTTTTTCTGGGGCCTTCTTTCCCTGGGGTTGCCTGTGCCTCTATTGGATGACCTCCCTTTTTTTTGCTGTGACCTACTTGCCCTGGGGTTGCCTGTGCCTCTATTTGATGGCACCCCTTTTTTGCTGGGGTTGCCCGTGCCTCTATTTGATGACACCCCTTTTTTTTTTTGCTGTGGCCTACTTGTCTGGGGTTGCCTCTGCCTCTATTTGATGGCACCCCTTTTTTTCTGGGGTTGCCTGTGCCTCTATTTGATGGTAGCTCGTTTTTTTGTTGCGGCCTACTTGCCCTGTGGTTGTCTTTGCCTCTATTTGATGGCACCTATTTCTTTACAGGGGTTGTCTGTGCCTCTATTTGATGGCACCCATTTTTTGCTGGTGTTGCCTGTGCCTCTATTTGATGGCACCCCTTTTTTGCTGGGGCCAACTTGCCCTGGGGTTGCCTTTGCCTCTAATTGATGGCACCCCTTTTTGCAGGGGTTGCCTGTGCCTCTATTTGCTGGCACCCCTTTTTTTGCTCGGGGTGCCTGTACCTCTATTTGATGGCACCCCTTTTTTTGCTGGGGCCTACTTGCCCTGGGGTTGCCTGTGCCTCTATTTGATGACACCACTTTTTTTGCTGGGGTTGCCTGTGCCTCTATTTGATGGCTCCCCTTTTTTCTGGGGCCTACTTGCCCTGGGATTGCCTTTGCCTCTATTTGATGGCACCCCTTTTTTGCTGGGGTTGCCTGTGCCTCTATTTGCTGGCACCCCTTTTTTTGCTCGGGGTACCTGTACCTCTATTTGATGGCACCCCTTTTTTTACTGGGGCCTACTTGCCCTGGGGTTGCCTGTGCCTCTATTTGATGACACCACTTTTTTTGCTGGGGTTGCCTGTGCCTCTATTTGATGGCACCCCTTTTTTTGCTGGGGCCTACTTGCCCTGGGGTTGCCTGTGCCTCTATTTGATGGCACC
Source organism: Discoglossus pictus (assembly GCA_027410445.1). Classification (NCBI taxonomy): domain Eukaryota; kingdom Metazoa; phylum Chordata; class Amphibia; order Anura; family Alytidae; genus Discoglossus; species Discoglossus pictus. Next base: position 295,583,415 of record CM050163.1, read on the forward strand.
CCTTTTTTTGCTGGGGTTGCCTGTGCCTCTATTTGATGACATCCCTTTTTTTTGCTGTGGCCTACTTGCCCTGGGGTTGCCTGTGCCTCTATTTGATGGCACCCTCTTTTTTTCTGGGGCCTACTTTCCCTGGGGTTGCCTGTGCCTCTATTTGATGACACCCCTTTTTTTTGTTGGGGTTGCCTGTGCCTCTATTTGATGGCACCCCTTTTTTTTGCTGGGGCCTACTTGCCCTGGGGTTGCCTGTGCCTCTATTTGATGGCACCCCTTTTTTTGCTGGGGTTGCCTGTGCCTCTATTTGATGACACCCCTTTATTTTGCTGTGGCCTACTTGTCTGGGGTTGCCTCTGCCTCTATTTGATGGCACCCCTTTTTTTGCTGGGGTTGTCTGTGCCTCTATCTGATGGCACCCCTTTTTTTCTGGGGCCTACTTTCCCTGGGTTGCCTGTGCCTCTATTTGATGGCACCCCCTTTTTTTCCGGGGCCTTCTTTCCCTGGGGTTGCCTGTGCCTCTATTTGATGACCTCCCTTTTTTTTTTGCTGTGACCTACTTGCCCGGGGGTTGCCTGTGCCTCTATTTGATGGCACCCCTTTTTTGCTGGGGTTGCCTGTGCCTCTATTTGATGACACCCCTTTTTTTTTTTTGCTGTGGCCTACTTGTCTGGGGTTGCCTCTGCCTCTATTTGATGGCACCCCTTTTTTTCTGGGGTTGCCTGTGCCTCTATTTGATGGTAGCTCGTTTTTTTGTTGCGGCCTACTTGCCCTGTGGTTGTCTTTGCCTCTATTTGATGGCACCTATTTCTTTACAGGGGTTTTCTGTGCCTCTATTTGATGGCACCCATTTTTTGCTGGTGTTGCCTGTGCCTCTATTTGATGGCACCCCTTTTTTGCTGGGGCCAACTTGCCCTGGGGTTGCCTTTGCCTCTAATTGATGGCACCCCTTTTTGCAGGGGTTGCCTGTGCCTCTATTTGATGGCACCCCTTTTTTTTGCTGGGACCTACTTGCCCTGGGGTTGCCTGTGCTTTTATTTGATGGCACCCCTTTTTTGCTGAGGGTGCCTGTGCCTCTATTTGATGGTATCCCTTTTTTTGCTGGGGTTGCCTGTGCCTCTATTTGATGGCCCCCTTTTTTTTTTTGCTGGGGGCTACTTGCCTTGGGGTTTCCAGTGCCTCTATTTGATAGCACCACTTTTTTTGCGGGGCCAACTTGCCCTGGGGTTGCCTGTGCCTCTATTTGATGGCACCCCTTTTTTGTTGGGATTGCCTGTGCCTATATTTGATGGCACCCCTATTTTTGCTGGAGATTCCTGTGCCTCTATTTGATGGCACCCCTATTTTTGCTGGGGACTACTTGCCCTGGGATTGCCTGTGCCTCTATTTGATGGCACCCCTTTTTTTTTAGCTGGGGTTGCCTGTGCCTCTATTTGATGGCACAATTTTTTTTTGCTGGGGCCTACTTGCCCTGGGTTTGCCTGTGCCAATATTTGAGTTTGCCTCTTTTTTTGCTGGGGTTGCCTGTGACTCTATTTGATGGCTCCCCTTTTTTCTGGGGCCTACTTGCCCTGGGATTGCCTTTGCCTCTATTTGATGGCACCCCTTTTTTCCTGGGGTTGCCTGTGCCTCTATTTGATGGCACCCCTTTTTTTGCTCGCGGTGCCTGTACCTCTATTTGATGGCACCCCTTTTTTTGCTGGGGCCTACTTGCCCTGGGGTTGCCTGTGCCTCTATTTGATGACACCACTTTTTTTGCTGGGGTTGCCTGTGCCTCTATTTGATGGCACCCCTTTTTTTGCTGGGGCCTACTTGCCCTGGGGTTGCCTGTGCCTCTATTTGATAGCACCACTTTTTTTGCTGGGGCCAAATTGCCCTTGGGGTTGCCTGTGCCTCTTTTTGATGACACCCCTTTTTTGCTGGGGTTGCCTGTGCCTCTATTTGATGGCACCCCATTTTTGTTGGGATTGCCTGTGCCTATATTTGATAGCACCACTTTTTTTTGCTTTGGCCAACTTGCCCGGGGGTTGCCTGTGCCTCTATTTGATGGCACCCCTATTTTTGCTGGAGATTCCTGTGCCTCTATTTGATGGCACCCCTATTTTTGCAGGGGACTACTTGCCCTGGGGTTGCCTGTGCCTCTATTTGATAACACCCCTTTTTTTAGCTGGGGTTGCCTGTGCCTCTATTTTTTGGCACCCTTTTTTTTTGCTGGGGCCTACTTGCCCGGGTTTGCCTGTGCCACTATTTGAGTGTGCCTCTTTTTTTGCTGGGGTTGCCTGTGCCTCTATTTGATGGCACCCCTTTTTTTGCTGGGGGTGCCTGTACCTCTATTTGATGGCACCCCTTTTTTAGCTGGGGCCTACTTGCCCTGGGGTTGCCTGTGCCTCTATTTGATGACACCACTTTTTTTGCTGGGGTTGCCTGTGCCTCTATTTGATGGCACCCCTTTTTTTGCTGGGGCCTACTTGCCCTGGGGTTGCCTGTGCCTCTATTTGATGGCACCCCTTTTTTTGCTGGGGTTGCCTGTGCCTCTATTTGATGACATCGCTTTTTTTTGCTGTGGCCTACTTGCCCTGGGGTTGCCTGTGCCTCTATTTGATGGCACCCCCTTTTTTTCTGGGGCCTACTTTCCCTGGGGTTGCCTGTGCCTCTATTTGATGACACCCCTTTTTTTTTGTTGGGGTTGCCTGTGCCTCTATTTGATGGCACCCCTTTTTTTTGCTGGGGCCTACTTGCCCTGGGGTTGCCTGTGCCTCTATTTGATGGCACCGCTTTTTTTGCTGGGGTTGCCTGTGCCTCTATTTGATGACCTCCCTTTTTTTTTTGCTGTGACCTACTTGCCCTGGGGTTGCCTGTGCCTCTATTTGATGGCACCCCTTTTTTTGCTGGGGTTGCCTGTGCCTCTATTTGATGGCACCCCTTTTTTTGCTGGGGTTGCCTGTGCCTCTATCTGATGGCACCCCTTTTTTTCTGGGGCCTACTTTCCCTAGGTTGCCTGTGCCTCTATTTGATGGCACCCCCTTTTTTTCTGGGGCCTACTTTCCCTGGGGTTGCCTGTGCCTCTATTTGATGACACCCCTTTTTTTGCTGGGGTTGCCTGTACCTCTGTTTGATGACCTCCCTTTTTTTTTTGCTGTGACCTACTTGCCCTGGGGTTGCCTGTGCCTCTATTTGATGGCACCCCTTTTTTTGCTGGGGTTGCCTGTGCCTCTATTTGATGACACCCCTTTTTTTTTTTGCTGTGGCCTACTTGTCTGGGGTTGCCTCTGCTTCTATCTGATGGCACCCCTTTTTTGCTGGGGTCTTCTTGACCTCTGGTTGCCTGTGCTTCTTTTTAATGACATCCCTTTTTTTGCTGGGGTTGTCTGTGCCTCTATTTGATGACACAATTTTTGTTTGCTGGGGCCTACTTGCCCTGGGTTTGCCTGTGCCAATATTTGAGTTTGCCTCTTTTTTTGCTGGGGTTGCCTGTGACTCTATTTGATGGCTCCCCTTTTTTCTGGGGCCTACTTGCCCTGGGATTGCCTTTGCCTCTATTTGATGGCACCCCTTTTTTGCTGGGGTTGCCTGTGCCTCTATTTGATGGCACCCCTTTTTTTTGCTCGGGGTGCCTGTACCTCTATTTGATGGCACCCCTTTTTTTGCTGGGGCCTACTTGCCCTGGGGTTGCCTGTGCCTCTATTTGATGACACCACTTTTTTTGCTAGGGTTGCCTGTGCCTCTATTTGATGGCACCCCTTTTTTTGCTGGGGCCTACTTGCCCTGGGGTTGCCTGTGCCTCTATTTGATAGCACCACTTTTTTTGCTGGGGCCAAATTGCCCTTGGGGTTGCCTGTGCCTCTATTTGATGGCACCCCTTTTTTTGCTCGGGGTGCCTGTACCTCTATTTGATGGCACCCCTTTTTTTGCTGGGGCCTACTTGCCCTGGGGTTGCCTGTGCCTCTATTTGATGACACCACTTTTTTTGCTGGGGTTGCCTGTGCCTCTATTTGATGGCACCCCTTTTTTTGCTGGGGCCTACTTGCCCTGGGGTTGCCTGTTCCTCTATTTGATGGCACCCCTTTTTTTGCTGGGGTTGCCTGTGCCTCTATTTGATGACATCCCTTTTTTTTGCTGTGGCCTACTTGCCCTGGGGTTGCCTGTGCCTCTATTTGATGGCACCCTCTTTTTTTCTGGGGCCGACTTTCCCTGGGGTTGCCTGTGCCTCTATTTGATGACACCCCTTTTTTTTGTTGGGGTTGCCTGTGCCTCTATTTGATGACCTCCCTTTTTTTTTGCTGTGACCTACTTGCCCTGGGGTTGCCTGTGCCTCTATTTGATGGCACCCCTTTTTTTGCTGGGGTTGCCTGTGCCTCTATTTGATGACACCCCTTTATTTTGCTGTGGCCTACTTGTCTGGGGTTGCCTCTGCCTCTATTTGATGGCACCCCTTTTTTTGCTGGGGTTGTCTGTGCCTCTATCTGATGGCACCCCTTTTTTTCTGGGGCCTACTTTCCCTGGGTTGCCTGTGCCTCTATTTGATGGCACCCCCCTTTTTTCTGGGGCCTACTTTCCCTGGGGTTGCCTGTGCCTCTATTTGATGACCTCCCTTTTTTTTTGCTGTGACCTACTTGCCCTGGGGTTGCCTGTGCCTCTATTTGATGGCACCCCTTTTTTGCTGGGGTTGCCTGTGCCTCTATTTGATGACACTCCTTTTTTTTTTGCTGTGGCCTACTTGTCTGGGGTTGCCTCTGCCTCTATTTGATGGCACCCCTTTTTTTGCTGGGGTTGCCTGTGCTTCTATCTGATGGCACCCCTTTTTTGCTTGGGTCTTCTTGACCTGTGGTTGCCTGTGCTTCTTTTTAATGACATCCCTTTTTTTGCTGGGGTTGTCTGTGCCTCTATTTGATGGCACCCCTTTTTTTTGCTGGGACCTACTTGCCCTGGGGTTGCCTGTGCTTTTATTTTGATGGCACCCCTTTTTTGCTGGGGTTGCCTGTGCCTCTATTTGATGGCCCCCCTTTTTTTTGCTGGGGGCTACTTGCCTTGGGGTTTCCAGTGCCTCTATTTGATAGCACCACTTTTTTTGCTGGGGCCAACTTGCCCTGGGGTTGCCTGTGCCTCTATTTGATGGCACCCCTTTTTTATTGGGATTGCCTGTGCCTATATTTGATGGCACCCCTTTTTTTTGCTGTGGCTAACTTGCCCTGGGGATGCCTGTGCCTCTATTTGATGGCACCCCTATTTTTGCTGGAGATTCCTGTGCCTCTTTTTGATGGAACCCCTATTTTTGCTGGGGACTACTTGCCCTGGGATTGCCTGTGCCTCTATTTGATGGCACCCCTTTTTTTTTAGCTGGGGTTGCCTGTGCCTCTATTTGATGGCACCCCTTTTTTGTTGGGATTGCCTGTGCCTATATTTGATGGCACCCCTTTTTTTTGCTGTGGCTAACTTGCCCGGGGGTTGCCTGTGCCTCTAATTGATGGCACCCCTATTTTTGCTGGAGATTCCTGTGCCTCTATTTGATGGCACCCCTATTTTTGCTGGGGACTACTTGACCTGGGATTGCCTGTGCCTCTATTTGATGGCACCCCTTTTTTTTTAGCTGGGGTTGCCTGTGCCTCTATTTGATGGCACAATTTTTTTTTGCTGGGGCCTACTTGCCCTGGGTTTGCCTGTGCCTTTATTTGATGGCACCCCTTTTTTTCTGGGGCCTACTTTCCCTGGGGTTGCCTGTGCCTCTATTTGATGACACCCCTTTTTTTTGCAGGGGCCTACTTGCCCTGGGGTTGCCTGTGCCTCTATTTGATGGCACCCCTTTTTTTGCTGGGGTTGCCTGTGCCTCTATTTGATGGCACCCCTTTTTTGCTGGGGTTGCCTGTGCCTCTATTTGATGGCACCCATTTTTTTTGCTGGGGCCTACTTGCCCTGGGGTTGCCTGTGCCTCTATTTGATGACACCACTTTTTTTGCTGGGGTTGCCTGTGCCTCTATTTGATGGCACCCCTTTTTTTGCTGGGGCCTACTTGCCCTTGGGTTGCCTGTGCCTCTATTTGATGGCACCCCTTTTTTTGCTGGGGTTGCCTCTGCCTCTATTTGATGAAATCCCTTTTTTTTGCTGTGGCCTACTTGCCCTGGGGTTGCCTGTGCCTCTATTTGATGGCACCCCTTTTTTCTGGGGCCTACTTTCCCTGGGGTTGCCTGTGCCTCTATTTGATGACACCCCTTTTTTTGTTGGGGTTGCCTGTGCCTCTATTTGATGGCAGCCCTTTTTTTTGCTGGGGCCTACTTGCCCTGGGGTTGCCTGTGCCTCTATTTGATGGCACCCCTTTTTTTGCTGGGGTTGCCTGTGCCTCTATTTGATGGCACCCCTTTTTTTGCTGGGGGTGCCTGTGCCTCTATTTGATGGCACCCATTTTTTTTGCTGGGGCCTACTTGCCCTGGGGTTGCCTGTGCCTCTATTTGATGACACCACTTTTTTTGCTGGGGTTGCCTGTGCCTCTATTTGATGGCACCCCTTTTTTGCTGGGGCCTACTTGCCCTTGGGTTGCCTGTGCCTCTATTTGATGGCACCCCTTTTTTTGCTGGGGTTGCCTGTGCCTCTATTTGAGGAAATCCCTTTTTTTTGCTGTGGCCTACTTGCCCTGGGGTTGCCTGTGCCTCTATTTGATGGCACCCCCTTTTTTCTGGGGCCTACTTTCCCTGGGGTTGCCTGTGCCTCTATTTCATGACACCCCTTTTTTTTGTTGGGGTTGCCTGTGCCTCTATTTGATGGCAGCCCTTTTTTTTGCTGGGGCCTACTTGCCCTGGGGTTGCCTGTGCCTCTATTTGATGGCACCCCTTTTTTTGCTGGGGTTGCCTGTGCCTCTATTTGATGACATCCCTTTTTTTTTTGCTGTGACCTACTTGCCTGGGGTTGCCTGTGCCTCTATTTGATGGCACCCTTTTTTTTGCTGGGGTTGCCTGTGCTTCTATCTGATGGCACCCCTTTTTTGCTGGGGCCTTCTTGACCTGGGGTTGCCTGTGCTTCTTTTTAATGACATCCCTTTTTTTGCTGGGGTTGCCTGTGCCTCTATTTGATGACACCACTTTTTTTGCTGGGGTTGCCTGAGCCTCTATTTGATGGCACCCCTTTTTTTTGCTGGGACCTACTTGCCCTGGGGTTGCCTGTGCCTTTATTTGATGGCACCCCTTTTTTGCTGAGGGTGCCTGTGCCTCTATTTGATGGTATCCCTTTTTTTGCTGGGGTTGCCTGTGCCTCTATTTGATGGCACCCTTTTTTTTTGCTGGGGGCTACTTGCCTTGGGATTTCCTGTGCCTCTATTTGATAGCACTACTTTTTTTGCTGGGGCCAACTTGCCCTAGGGTTGCCTGTGCCTCTTTTTGATGGCACCCCTTTTTTTGCTGGGGTTGCCTGTGCCTCTATTTGATGACGTCCCTTTTTTTTTTGCTGTGACCTACTTGCCCTGGGGTTGCCTGTGCCTCTATTTGATGGCACCCCTTTTTTAGCTGGGGTTGCCTGTGCCTCTATTTGATGACACCCCTTTTTTTTGCTGTGGCCTACTTGCCTGGGGTTGCCTGTGCCTCTATTTGATGGCACCCCTTTATTTGCTGGGGTTGCCTGTGCCTCTATCTGATGGCACCCCTTTTTTGCTGGGGCCTTCTTGACCTGTGGTTGCCTGTGCTTCTTTTTAATGACATCCCTTTTTTTGCTGGGGTTGCCTGTACCTCTATTTGATGGCACCCCTTTTTTTTGCTGGGACCTACTTGCCCTGGGGTTGCCTGTGCCTCTATTTGATGGCACCCCTTTTTTGCTGAGGGTGCCTGTGCCTCTATTTGATGGTATCCCTTTTTTTGCTGGGGTTGCCTGTGCCTCTATTTGATGGCACCCCTTTTTTTTGCTGGGGGCTACTTGCCTTGGGGTTTCCAGTGCCTCTATTTGATAGCACCACTTTTTTTGCTGGGGCCAACTTTCCCTGGGGTTGCCTGTGCCTATATTTGATGGCACCCCTTTTTTTTTGCTGTGGCCAACTTGCCCTGGGGTTGCCTGTGCCTCTATTTGATGGCACCCCTATTTTTGCTGGAGATTCCTGTGCCTCTATTTGATGGCACCCCTATTTTTGCTGGAGATTCCTGTGCCTCTATTTGATGGCACCCCTATTTTTGCTGGGGACTACTTGCCCTGGGGTTGCCTGTGCCTCTATTTGATGGCACCCCTTTTTTTTAGCTGGGGTTGCCTGTGCCTCTATTTGATGGCACCCTTTTTTTTTGCTGGGGCCTACTTGCCCTGGGTTTGCCTGTGCCACTATTTGAGTGTGCCTCTTTTTTTGCTGGGGTTGCCTGTGCCTCTATTTGATGGCACCCCTTTTTTCTGGGGCCTACTTGCCCTGGGATTGCCTTTGCCTCTATTTGATGGCACCCTTTTTTTGCTGGGGTTGCCTGTGCCTCTATTTGATGGCACCCCTTTTTTTGCTGGGGATGCCTGTGCCTCTTTTTGATGGCACCCCTTTTTTTTGCTGAGGCCTACTTGCCCTGGGGTTGCCTGTGCCTCTATTTGATGACACCACTTTTTTTGCTGGGGTTGCCTGTGCCTCTATTTGATGGCACCCCTCTTTTTGCTGGGGCCTACTTGCCCTGGGGTTGCATGTGCCTCTATTTGATAGCAACCCTTTTTTTGCTGGGGTTGCCTGTGCCTCTATTTGATGACATCCCTCTTTTTTGCTGTGGCCTACTTGCCCTGGGGTTGCCTGTGCCTCTATTTGATGGCACCCCTTTTTTTCTGGGCCTACTTTCCCTGGGGTTGCCTGTTCCTCTATTTGATGGCACCAATTTTTTTGCTGGGGTTGCCTGTGCTTCTTTTTAATGACATCCCTTTTTTTGCTGGGGTTGCCTGTGACTCTATTTGATGGCAACCCTTTTTTTTGCTGGGACCTACTTGCCCTGGGGTTGCCTGTGCCTTTATTTGATGGCACCCCTTTTTTGCTGAGGGTGCCTGTGCCTCTATTTGATGGTATCCCTTTTTTGCTGGGTTTACCTGTACCTCTATTTGATGACACCCCTTTTTTTGCTGTGGCCTACTTGCCCTGGGGTAGCATGTGCCTCTATTTGATGGCACCCCTTTTTTGCTGGGACATACTTGCCCTGGGGTTGCCTGTGCCTCTATTTGATGACACCCCTTTTTTTGCTGGGGTTGCCTGTGCCTCTATTTGAAGCACCCCCTTTTCTGCTGGGGCCTACTTGCCCTGGGGTTTCCTGTGCCTCTATTTGATGGCACCCCTTTTTTTGCTGGGGTTGCCTGTGCCTCTATTTGATGGCACCCCTTTTTTGCTGGGGTTGTATGTATTGTATGTAATGTATTGTAATGTATTGTATGTATTGTATTGTGGATGTCTGTCTTTCCTTTTCAGGTGTGTAATTTTTTTTATTTTCTGTTGTGGGGGGGTTGTAATGTATTTTTTTATGTAGGTTTTTTTATTTTGGTGACTTATGTTTTTTTATTTTCTGTCATTAGAGTGGTGGGGGGTTATTAGGGGGTAGGAAGTATAGGTAGGTAGTGTAAGTGTTAATAGATTAGTGTAGAGGGGGGTTTAGACTTAATGGTTTATTGGGGGTTATAGTGTAGTGTTTGTAGTTAGTGTCATGATGGTCCTTGTGGACCGTCATGGCACTTATGTGGTTAATTTTAGGGTTTTAACAGCCCCTTAGGGGTCATAATATACCCTTATGGGACTGATGGGGTTAAATAGAGGCTTATGGGGGTCTGTATTGACCCCCATGAGTTATAGGGTTAAGTGCTTATGGGGGCCTGTATTGACCCCCATGAGCTATGGCGTTAATTTTAGTTGCCTGCGGTTAATATTTTTTAGTGTGAGTCCTTTCAGGACCTTCACGGTCCTTTAAGGACCCGCAAGGCGGGAAATTAAAAAATGTAAATGCAGCAGGGTCACGATCGGTGCTGCAAGGGGTTAATGTGGGTACACTTCGGGGGTCCCGATGTGGACCCCCAGCATAGAAGGTGCAGCAGCCGGGATTATTAATAGTGTGCCGCAGGCCCTTTAAGGAGCCGCAGGGGGGAATTTAAAATTTTTAAATGCAGTGGGGTCCTGATCTATTTTCTATCAGAAAATAAACAACAGCTCTCTAAATGAAATAGAGTAAATATTAATGTAAATTATGAGTTCCCAAATGCACTGGCTCTACAATGCCTATACCCAGTGCACTATAGAAACACACAAGACTCTATTTAGACGTTTGTAGCAACAAATTACAGAAAAAAACAAAAAATCTTTATTATAGAAAAAACATATAGAAATTAGTGTATGTACAATAATGTGTATGTAAATAAAAGATATACTATACAGTATATCAAATAGCAGGCTGGTTAGTAGGGGTTAAGGCTATATAAATTGCCCCTTGGTGATAACGTTAATGCCCCACGTTGAATGTAATAATTATCTAAATTAAACCAGCTCCTGTCCAGTTGAGAAGGCAGATGGCGGATTACAGTTGCTGATATTACTAGAAAAAGTGGATCTCTATGTATTCCTTAAAGGAAAAATGACCAAAACACTCATAATCCTTTTAGCTTAAGTAAGGTCTTACTGGGTCGGCATAGAGATTTTTTCCACAAGTTAGGTTGACTAGTAGTTTTGATAGACAGCACAATGCTGTAATCAAAAAGCTCCACTAACCCAAAAGTAATAGGTTAACTGAACTTAATAATTATCTTTATGGGACAAGGTGCACTATTACCTTATAGTAGTGAAGGGATAGGGTATTGTACACCACAAGTGGGAATGCCTACCCCCACAGCCTGCTACTCCGTTCCCGACGCGCGTTTCCCCGTCGTTAGTGTTGCCGATTCATCAGGGGTCCCCCGCTGCAAGGGGTTAATGTGGGGACACTTCGGTTGTCCCGATGGGGACCCCAGCATAGAGGGGGGTTAATTTTATTTGCCACGGCCGGGATTGTTAATAGTATGCCGCAGGCCCTTTAAGGAGCCGCGGAGGGGAATTTTACATTTTTAAATGCAGCGGGGGCCTGATCTATGCAGATCGGGGACCCCTGCTGCAAGGGGTTAATGTGTGGGGGCTGCATGTGGATGTGTAAAGGGAGCAGGGGGGAGCCTCACATGGCTGTCTCACATAGCAGCACATAGAGGTTTTAGGATCCCTTGCGGGCACTTTTCTTCCGATGTGCGAGAATTACTCATAGATTTATGGCTGCGTGAGTCCGTAGCTCTCTCGGAGCCTATTCTCTGGCATTTTTCAGAGTCATCTCGCAAAGCAGGCTGCGAGGGATTCTGTCCTCGCAAACAGCAAAAAAAACTGCGTTTTGCAAGGACCGAGAGAACTACGAGGGATAATTTACCTAAGTGTCTAAGAAAAAGGACCAAATATGCCAGACTCAAGGACCTGGTAAAACCTGGAAAAAGGGAGCTACTGCCAGAAATAAATGAAGCAATATGTCTGATCAAAGAGCCTGTGAATAAAAAGCAGATCAGAGCATTCCTAGGTTGCACCCGGCTTCTGCAAAATCTGGATACCAGATTACAGCACAGTGACAGCCCCCTTGTTTAAAATTACCAACAGGGTGAACAAAAATCCTTTCACCTGGGGACTGGATCAAAGAGCAGCTTTCACCCAAATAAGAAGAGTTTGATAAGCGCCACTGCCTTAGGATTCCCAGACCTAACAAAGATCTTTGATCTATTTATCCATGAAAGAAATGGAATCAAAGCTGGAATTTGGACCCAGATGTTAGGTGCCTGGAAGAGACCAGTGGTATATCTGTAAAAAAGATTGCATATTGTGGTATCAGAATGGCTCCCTCGCTTACCAGCAGTGGCTGTTAAAAAAAAGGCACAAGAAAACTGAGCCTAGGAAAGAAAGTCATTGTTCATATGCCAAATACTTCCCTCATCCCCCTAGAGTACAGGGGAAATTATGGGCTTACCAATAAGAGGCTGGCCAAGAGGACCTAAATGAAAAACTCCAAGACTAGGTCAAGGTGTGTACCACTTTAAATCCAGCTAAGCTTTTAACAGGACTACAAGCCACAATTTATACAGATTCAAAATACGCCTTTGGAGTTCCTTATGTCCATGGGTACCCTTTGGAAGGAGAGGGGACAGTTGATAGTGGGAGGCAAGCAAGTCAAGTAAGTCAAGAGGCAAGCAAGTTTATTTCAAGCAGTATGGACCCCAAAAGAGATAGCAATTGTCAACTGCAGGGTACATCAAAAGGACAACTCCCAGACCAGAAAAGGGAACAGGAGAGCTGACATAGCAGCCAAACAGGCTGCTGAAGGGAGTCATGCAACTGATTCCCAATATTCCCATGTAATAAATTCATCCAGTATACTTTATTGAGGAAAAGCAAATGGCCAAAAATTAAGGTGCAGTCTTATGGGAAAACTGGTATGTTAATACCAGAACATTTGGCATCCACAATTCTAGATGTCTTACTTAGATCTTGTCATCTAGGCACAGGAGCCCTAATTGCACGTTCTAAGAAATATCTAATCTCCTCATTTTACCCAATATGCCAAGAGAAATGTTGAAATATGTGTTACATGTGAAAAGAACAATGCCAAAGTATGCAAGAGTAAACCACCTGGAATGTAAAGAAAAGGGATCACCCCTTTTAACTTTTGGGAAGTGGACTTCACAGGGATGCCAAAGTGCAATGGAAACCCATACCTCTTGGTCTTCAGGGATACCTTTCAGGATGGATAGAGGGTTATCCCTGCAGAACAGAGAAAGCCAGAGAAGTGATCAAGCACCTGTTACAGGACATCACCCCTTTATATAGTCTAGGCACAGGAATTTGTTTGATAATGGACTTGCCTTCATTGCAGAAGAAAACAGTAACAGCCCTTGATATTGAATGAAAGTTACACAGTGCTTGGCACCTGCAGCCTAGTGAGAAGGTGTAAAGAATGAACCGCTCCTTGAAGACTCATCTGGCTAAGATCTGCAAAGAGACTCAACAGAAATGGAGAGACCAATTATCATTTGTCCTGTTTTGTATCTGTATTGCCCCCAGATAACCCATACACTTGTCCCGATTTGAAATTGTGTGTGGTAGACTCCCCACCTATCCCAGGGGGAGGGTTTTTCTTACACATAGATCAGATAAGATGTTTTAATCATGTGAAATATATACAGTCTCTGTCTCATGTTTCGGTTTATCTCCACAGGTGAACACTGGAGAGAGTGGCCATATCCCCGACAGAACCAGTGTATGATATATTATCTGGTGATGAGTTGTAGAATTAGGCATGGAAAGACCAACCATTTGGGCCACAAATGGACATGCCCCAAACAGGTGCTCATAACCATCGCCACAACTGTCAAAGTAAACAGAGTGGAAGCTGAGATCCATCACACTTGAATAAATCTAAAGGTTCTTGGGACGTGAGTCCGCAAGAGGATCCTCTAAAGCTCTGTGAGTCAGGCAAGAGCCACCCCCACCCCCGCCCCCCCCGACCAACATGGAAGTCTTTCTGACCAGCAAGGAGAGGCAAAAGAAAAAAAAATACTGTTTCGTGGGAAACTGTGGTTATCATTGCCACACTGTATTGCATCATGGCTTTGGCTTTAGGAGCGTGAAGAGATGCGATGGCATATTATATTCCTAGTCAAATCTAGAAACCTTCCAAGTCTCTTTATCTATATATACTTCTCATGTCACTTATATTAGCATCCCTTTGGAAAGGAGAAAGAAAGGCATAGGAAAGAGGGAGGAAGGGAGAAGTGTGAGACAGCAGTGTGAGACAGAAGTATTGCAGAGGTAGAGATAAAGGACAAAGGGAAGAATGGAAGGTGGATAAAGAAAGGGCAAGGAGAGAAAGACATGGAAGAGGAGAGTGAGGGAGGATGTTAAGGAGGGAGGAAAAAGAAGAGAGGATAGAGAGAAGGAGGATGTAGAAAGAGGGGAAATTGGGGATAGAGAAGGGGGTTTCAGGAAAAAGAGGGTGGAAGATAGAGTATGGATCTGAAAATAAAATAACCAGCCAGAGCAAAATTGGATGCTTAGCAACCATATATAATGTACTATACTGACTGTCCATTTTAAGATTTGCATCTCTTATACCTATTTTTGGCTTTGTGATGGATTCCAGGGTTATAACAATTGGTTCATTTTTCTATTTTTAGCTTTTTTACCCTTCTCAAATAATAAATGTGAACACTTGTTGATTCTTTAGAAGCTTTCAGGATATAATCTCATAAATTATTATCTTTTATATGTTTTGCTATTTTGTGTGAATCTTAACTTCCTTCTTTTGGGGACATAGTACATGGCACAATTCCTTTTAAGCAATGACTGCCTTGTGAGCTGCTTTAATAGCCATTATTGTTATTAAGTATTTCAGGCTTCCAATTATTCTTCTGTTCTGTGATTTTCCTTTGTAGCATCTGAATACATAATAATTTCATGCTTTTACTTCAATCACTGACATATGAGCACTTACGCTTTGGCTGATTGACCATTTTCAGTTTTTTAGATGGTATTATTTTTGCTTTGGCATTTTTCTTGTGTTACTATTGTGGTAAATAGTTTTTATTTCTATACTTCATACTCTTCCAACTTTTTATATATCACAAAAATATGTTTTCTATTAGTCATATAAAAATGGCCTTAGATCCGTCATAAAATAGCAATTCCTAATAAAGAAAAAATATATCAATTGTATTTGACCATTTGGCCATAGCTTTTACTGTCACGTCTTCCAGTTTGTGTTTTATCATCAGTAATATCTTCGATCAGGGACAAGCTGGCATTTGCCCCCCAGACCAGTACGTTTTGAGAATTTGTTGGTCTAAATTGGAGAGGTTGGTCACTGTATCATGGGCCAGTAGAATGTTCTTTCTCTCTCCAAATGTTACATGTTGTTTTTGATAACTTATAATACAAATCTTTTTTTTTCTTGCATGTAAAAGGGCATGCTTTAAACATTACCAAATTTATATTTTGCATGAAAAAATGTTAAGTAAAACTTGTTTAAATTGAATTGAAAGTAACAGGAAGTGCATAGAGCATACATACAAGTCTGTAGATTTCATCAACAAAGTATGAGTCACACATCTTTATTACTGCTCAGGGTCAAGTCCCCAGATCAGTTAAACATGTTATTTTTTTCTGCTTTGACAGCATAAATTGAAAAAAAGAAAAAAAAAATAGTGATACATTATGAAAATACCCTTTTTTAGATGCAACACAAAACGAAAGAAAATAAACTTACCCTTTTTAGGATTATTCATATCTCCTTAAAAAAATTTGAGTAGCGATGGATTTTATAATCTACTTTGCAGCATCATCATTAACAAAATATTTAAAAAATGTTTTAGACAGCTTAAATTTCTTCAGTCACTTTGATGGCTCACTTCTTCTCACATAGTTTTGCTCTGCATAAACTTTCTTTTTTCTCACAATCATCTTTTATTTGGATGTAATAACAGAAAAAGAAAAATACATACATTTGAAAATAGACAGCAATATAGTTACAGTGCATGATACTTTTTCTTGGATATTGCAAATTACAGTATAAAATATGTTTATAGTATTAATATAATAATGTAATAAATAGCTTTAAACAATAGACTGTACTTATTATCTTTCTCATTTAAGTTTTTCTCCTTTTCTTCTCCTTCTTCTTTCCTTCTAACCTTATTCGTTCTTTTCTTATGTTAGAAAAGGAACAAAAATAATAAATAATATAAAATAATAAGGAAAAGAGGGGTGAATAGGGGGAAATATATTTCTCCTCGATTTCTGCGTTGTCAGTTAAATAAAGAATATAATGTTAGTACTTAAAAGAATTAGATAAAATGTAAGCTCTTGATTGGTCCACCATGGTCGATGCCAGGGCTCCAAGCCACTCTCCCCATCTCATCTAATAGGTGGACCCTAGGAGGTGCTGATTTTTGTCAGAATAATACTATGTGTAGAGTTTAGCCATGGTTCCCAGATATTTAGGAATTTCAGCAAGAAGATGAGTGATTCTTTCATTGATTAAGATGTAATTTTATCTACCGTATATACTCGAGTATAAGCCGAGTTTTTTCAGCCCTTTTTTTAAGGCTAAAAGGGCCCCCTCGGCTTATACTCGAGGCACTCTCCCCCCGTGTCTCTCTACCCCCCCCCTTGTGTCTCTCTAACCCCCCCTTGTGTCTCTCTACCCCCCGTATCTCTCTACCCCCGTGTGTCTCTCTACCCCCGTGTGTCTCTCTACCCCCCGTGTCTCTCTCTACCCCTCTGTGTCTCTCTACCCCGCGTGTCTCTCTAACCCCCCGTGTCTCTTTCCCTCCCCCCTCCTCATCCTCCCCCCCCCCCTCATTCTAAACCCCCTCTCTCCCCTCACTTACCTGCTCCGGCCTCCGCTCCTTCCGGGTCTTGATGTGGCGCTCATGTGACGTCACATGCGCCACGTCATTAGCATCATTTCCCATCCTCAACCTCCCCATCCTCAACCTCCCTCCTCAACCTTAACCCCCCATCCTCAACCTCAACCCCCACCATCCCCAACCCCCCTCCTCATCCTCCCTTCTCATCCTCCCTCCTCAACCTCAACCTCCCACCTCAACCCCCCTCCTCATCCTCAACCTCCCTCCTCATCCTCAGCCCCCCTCCTCATCCTCAACCCCCTCCTCATCCTCAACCCCCTCCTCATCCTCAACCCCCTCCTCAACCTCAACCCACTCCTAAACCTCCCTCCTTAACCTCCCTCCTTATCCTCAACCCCCCCTCATTCTAAGCCCCCCTCCTCACTCTAAACTCCCCCCCTCCTCATTCTACCCCCCCCCCCCCTCCCCTCACTTACCTGCTCCGGCCTCCTCTCCTTCCTGGTCTTGATGTGGCGCGCATGTGACGTAACATGCGCGCCACGTCATTAGCATATACCGGGTGCCGGCACCCGGTATATGCTAACAACGTGGCGCGAATGTGACGTCACATGCACGCCACATCAAGACCAGGAAGGAGCGGAGGCCGGAGCAGGTAAGTGAGGGGAGAGGTGGGGGGGGGGTTTAGAATGTGGGGAGGGGAGTTTAGAATTAGGAGGGGGGGAGTTTAGAATTAGGAGGGGGGAGTTTAGAATGAGGAGGGGGGTTTAGAATGAGGGGGTGGTTGAGGTTGAGGAGGGATGTTTAGGAGGGGGTTGAGGATGGGGGGGTTGAGGTTGAGGATGGGGTTGAGGATGAGGAGGGTGCCTGAGGATGAGGAGGGGGGCTGCGGATGAGGAGGGAGGTTGAGGATGAGGAGGGGGGTTGAGGAGGGGGGTTGAGGAGGGAGGTTGAGGAGGGCGGTTGAGGAGGGAGGATGAGGAGGGAGGATGAGGAGGGGGGTTGAGGATGGGGAGGTTGAGGTTGAGGAGGGAGGTTGAGGATGGGGAGGTTGAGGATGGGGCATTAGCATATACCGGCACCCGGTATATGCTAATGATGTGGCGCGCATGTGACGTCACATGCCCGCCACATCAAGACCAGGAAGGAGCGGAGGCCGGAGCAGGTAAGTTAGGGGTGAGGGGGGGTTAGAAGGAGGAGGGGGGGTTAGAATGAGGAGGGGGGAGTTTAGAATAAGGAGGGGGGTTTAGAATGAGGGGGGGTTGAGGTTGAGGAGGGAGGTTGAGGAGGGAGGATTAGGAGGGGGTTGAGGATGGGGGGGTTGAGGTTGAGGAGGGGGCCTGAGGATGAGGAGGGGGGCTGAGGATGAGGAGGGAGGTTGAGGATGAGGAGGGGGGTTGAGGAGGGAGGTTGAGGAGGGAGGTTGAGGAGGGAGGTTGAGGTTGAGGAGGGAGGATGAGGAGGGAGGATGAGGAGGGGGGTTGAGGATGGGGGGTTGAGGTTGAGGATGAGGGGGTTGAGGTTGAGGAGGGAGGTTGAGGATGGGGGGGTTGAGGTTGAGAAGGGTGGTTGAGGATGGGGAGGTTGAGGATGGGGTGTTGAGGTTGAGGAGGGAGGTTGAGGATGGGGGTTGAGGTTGAGGATGGGGGGGTTGAGGATGAGGAGGGGGTTGAGGATGAGGAGGGAGGTTGAGGATGAGGAGGGAGGTTGAGGAGGGGGTTGAGGATGAGGAGGGGGTTGAGGAGGAGGGGGGTTGAGGTTAAGGAGGGAGATTGAGGAGGGGGTTGAGGATGAGGAGGGGGTTGAGGATGGGGGGTCGAGGAGGAGGGGGTTGAGGTGGAGGGGGTTGAAGAGGGAGGTTGAGGATGAGGAGGGATGATGAGGAGGGAGGTTGAGGATGAGGAGTGGGGTTGAGGAGGGAGGTTGAGACTGAGGAGTGGGGTTGAGGAGGGAGGTTGAGAATGAGGAGGGGGGAAGAGACACAGGGAAGGGAGAGGGGGGGAAAGACACAGGGAAGGGAGAGGGGTGAAGAGACACAGGAGAGAGAGGGGGACACAGAAGGCACAAAAGGGACACAGGGGGCAGCACATTTCACACCCTCGGCTTATACTCGAGTCACTCATTTTTCCCAGTATTTTGTGGTAAAATAGGTGCCTCGGCTTATACTCGGGTCGGCTTATACTCAAGTATATACAGTATGTTTAATAGCTTGGAGACTCAAAATGTCTGAACGCCACTGTTTAGCGATGTGGTTTTTGGTGGCAAGAAATATAAATTCTAGTAAAATATTTTGAGGCGTTCATATGAGCCAATGTCTGGACATTGGCCTAAATCAGCAAGGATTGATAGAGGTTGTCCATTTAGGAACCTTTTCAGGGGTATTATCAGCCTTATTAAATTGCGATTCGGTAAATTTAAAATTGCTCTATTTAAGCACACAGTATATTTTATTTACAGAAGTTTTTAGTTAGTGAAGACCTTGCTTTTAGATAGAAGATCACTAACTAAAAACTTCTGTAAAAAAATATGCTCTGTGCTTAAATAGAGCCCTTTTAAATTTACCCAATCACAATTTAATAAGGCTGTATATGTTCTATGTAGAACCTTAAGGGAGGTTTCTAAATACTAAAATTTAAGGAGCCCCTTAAGAGGTTGGACTATTATTCTAGGCAAATGTTCTAGTCCCAAGTTTGGTTTTGGTATTTTTCCCATTTTATCATGTATTGGAATTTGTGACCTGCTTGGACTGAGTTATAGAGTTCCTTTTGTTAGGGGATTTGTTTCACATATTTCGGTAATCCAATTAGAATCAGGGTTTCCTAGGATTCTTTTTTTTTTTTGGTTATGGTAATAAAATGTTTGATTTGGCAGTAGCTGAAATGTTTTGAATGGGAAGGTTAAAATGATCTCGTAGCTGATTATAGGATAGAATGTTGGTATCTTTTATCCAGGAGCCAAATCTATCAAGATTTCTAGTTTTCCAACAGGTAAATGAGTTTTTGTTGAATCCCATGGGGAATGGCGGATGGGATAGGACTGGTGTTAGATTAGAAGTTTTGGGGATAAGTTTATAACAATGATTTGACCATGTCCAACACGAAGGAGAGAGTGTTTGATAATAGAGTGTGAGTTATTTTAGGGGTTGAGGGAGCAAAATAATGATAATCACACTCTAGACTTTGAAGTCAAATATGCAGCACACATCTGGCAGCTGAAGCTGACTGAATAACAGCATTCTCAAAACATTCAAGGGGACTATTTCACAAGTTGGGTACTGTGTCCATTATAAAATAAAGTTATCAAAAAAATTATAACATTTTTTTGTTGGTCTGAGATCCTTTGGCTCTTATCGCATGACTCGCAATGAGCACCTTCGGCGCTGATTGCGCACCTCTTGGTAGTTGTATATTTTTTGAACTTAGAACACTATAAACAGTAACATAGTGAATTAATTTTTTAACATAATATTGTATTAAAAGTATTAACAGTTGAATGTAAAAACAGTTGAACTTTAAACTAATCAGTATTGCAATTTCTATCTGAAGAATTGTTAACTTCAATATACATTGAATGGAGAGGAAGGCAAACAGTAAAAACCCTCCTTGAAACGTACCCAATTTTAACATGAACTTTGTAATATATCTAAGTAAGAAACTTGAAAGTATATTTTTTGAAACTTGAACTTTCTTATCTGTGTAACTAAGGAACTTGAGAAAACATTTTTTGAACTTAGAACATTATAAACAGTAACATAGTGAATTAATTTTTCAACGTAATTTTGTATTAAAAGTATTAACAGTTGAATGTAAAAACAGTTGAAATTTAAACTAATCAGTATTGTAAACTTGAGGTAATGTTTTTTTAACATGCAATTTCTATCTGAAGAATTGTTAACTTAATTATACATTGAATTCAGAGGAAGGCAAACAGTAAAAACCCTCCTTGAAACATACCCAATTAAATTAATTCCTTCCTGACCGCATGAACTTGCGATAAACATTTATCCAGGGAGTAATCTTAACATAACAGACAATATTTACATTGTGACTTAAAACGTGGTTGAGCTCTTAACATGAACTTTGTAATATGTTGAAGTAAAGAACTTGAAAGTATATTTTTTTAAACTTGAACTTTCTTATCAGTCTAAGTAATGACCTTGAAAATATTGGGCCCTATTAAATTCTCCCTCGTAGTTCTCTCGGTGCTCGCAAAAGGCAGTTTTCCTGCTGTTTGCGAGAACCGAATCTCTCGCAGCCTGCTTTACGATATGACTGCGAGAAAATGGCCGAGAATAGGCTCCGAGAGAGCTACGTAGCCTTAAATCTATGCACGAGTCTCGCATATCGTAAGAATCCCTACGTGGACAAAAAGTCCACGCAAGGGATCCGAAAGCCTCTACGTGCTGCCTCGGAACAGCCCGAGACAGCAGTGTGAGGCTCCCCCCTGCACCCTATACACATCCCCATGCTGCAGGGGTCTCTATCAGGACCCCTGCAGCAACCCCACATTAACCCCTTGCAGCGGGGGTCCCCGATCGTCATAGATCAGCCCCCCCGCTGCATTTAAAACTTTTAAATTCCCCGCCGCGGCTCCTTAAAGGGACCGCGGCACACTTTTACCCAATCCCGGCCGCGGCACTTAAAATTAACCCCCCTCTATGCTGGGGGTCCCCATCGGGACCCCCGAAGTGTCCCCACATAAACCCCCTGCAGCGGGGGGCCCCGATCGGCACCGATCGTGACCCTGCTGCAATTCAATTTTTTAATTTCCCACCTCGCGGGTCCTCAAAGGACCGTAAAGGTCCTGAAAGGACTCGCACTAAAAATATTAACCCCAGGCAACTATAATTACCCCATTAACTCATGGTGGTCAATACAGACCACCATAATGCCTAAATTAACCCATTAACTCATGATGGTCAATACAGACCACCATAATGCCTAAATTAACCCATTAACTCATGGTGGTCAATCCAGACCACCATAAGGCCTAAATTACCCCATTAACTCATGGTGGTCAATACAGACCACCATAATGCCTAAATTAACCCATTAACTCATGATGGTCAATACAGACCACCATAATGCCTAAATTAACCCATTAACTCATGGTGGTCAATCCAGACCACCATAAGGCCTAAATTAACCCATTAACTCATGATGGTCAATACAGACCACCATAATGCCTAAATTAACCCATTAACTCATGGTGGTCAATCCAGACCACCATAAGGCCTAAATTAACCCATTAACTCATGATGGTCAATACAGACCACCATAATGCCTAAATTAACCCATTAACTCATGATGGTCAATACAGACCACCATAAGGCCTAAATTAACCCATTAACTCATGATAGTCAATCCAGACCACCAAAAGGCTCTATTTAACCCATTAACTCATGGTGGTCAATACAGACCACCATAAGGCCTAAATTAACCCATTAACTCATGGTGGTCAATCCAGACCACCATAAGGCTCTATTTAACCCATTAACTCATGGTGGTCAATACAGACCACCATAAGGCTCTATTTAACCCCATCAGTCCCATAAGGGTATATTATTACCATTATGGGCCTGTTACAACCCAACATTAACCACATAAGTGCCATGATGGTCCTCAAGGACCATCATGACACTAACTACAAACACTACACTATAACCCCCAATAAACCATTTAATCTAAACCAACCCCCCTCTACACTAATCTATTAACACTTACACTACCTACCTACACTACCTACCCCCTAATAAACCTCCCCAACACTCTAATTACAAAAAACAAAAAACCTACAGTACAAAAAACAAAAAAACCTACAGTACAGAAAAAAAAAACAATTACAACCCCACCCCCCACTACAGAAAACAAAAAAAATACATTACAACCCCACCCCCCACTACAGAAAATAAAAAAATTACACACCTGAAAAGGAAAGACAGATAAACACAATACAATACATACATATAATACATTACATACATTACATACAATACATGACATTACATATAATATATTACATATAATATATTACATATAATACATTACATACATTACATACATTACATACAATACATGACATTACATATAATATATTACATATAATATATTACATATAATACATTACATACATTACATACATTACATACAATACATGACATTACATATAATATATTACATATAATATATTACATATAATACATTACATACATTACATACAATACATGACATTACATATAATATATTACATATAATATATTACATATAATATATTACATATAATACATTACATACATTACATACAATACATGACATTACATATAATATATTAAATATAATATATTACATATAATATATTACATATAATATATTACATATAGTCCAAATCAAATACCCCCTATCTATCTAACATACAAAAAATCCTAACTACATACACAGACCCTTATTCTAAACTAAAATAAAATAATTACAGTCCTAACTACATACACAGACCCTAATTCTAAGCTAAAATCAATAAATTAAGACCACTTACCTTTAAGATGTTGCTTCAGATCACTAACCTATGGGTCAAACAAAAAATAAAAATTAGTACAAAACATTAACATCAAATAAATAAACATTCTATATATTCTAAATATTCAACTCACCTTTACAGCATGTCCAGTCACTGTTTAGCTCTTCCGGCACGGCCCTGTTAAAAAAAAAACACAATACATGAATACATGAATACAATATATAAACAATAAATAAAATACACAAATAAACATCTAAATATACATTTAACTTACCTCCCCGCGATGTCCCCGGCCTTCTCTCCTTCAGCCCCGGCTGGGCCGCGGAACCATCCGCGCTCTAAAAAAAAAAAAGAAAAAAAAATAACGGAGGTCTGCACTGGCAGACCTCCCCGACGCTAATGAACCTCCCGGAGTTGTTTCCGGGAGGAAATTGGCATTGGCGGCTTTCCTTTTCAGGTGTGTAATTTTTTTGTTTTCTGTAGTGGAGGGTGGGGTTGTAATTGTTTTTTTTTCTGTACTGTAGGTTTTTTTGTTTTTTGTACTGTAGGTTTTTTTGTTTTCTGTACTGTAGGTTTTTTGTTTTTTGTAATTAGAGTGTTGGGGAGGTTTATTAGGGGGTAGGTAGTGTAGGTAGGTAGTGTAAGTGTTAATAGATTAGTGTAGAGGGGGGTTAGTTTAGATTAAATGGTTTATTGGGGGTTATAGTGTAGTGTTTGTAGTTAGTGTCATGATGGTCCTTGAGGACCATCATGGCACTTATGTGGTTAATGTTGGGTTGTAACAGGCCCATAATGGTAATAATATACCCTTATGGGACTGATGGGGTTAAATAGAGCCTTATGGTGGTCTGTATTGACCATCATGAGTTAATGGGTTCATTTAGGCCTTATGGTGGTCTGGATTGACCATCATGAGTTAATGGGTTCATTTAGGCCTTATGGTGGTCTGGATTGACCATCATGAGTTAATGGGTTAATTTAGGCCTTATGGTGGTGTGGATTGACCATCATGAGTTAATGGGTTAATTTAGGCCTTATGGTGGTGTGGATTGACCATCATGAGTTAATGGGTTAATTTAGGCCTTATGGTGGTCTGGATTGACCATCATGAGTTAATGGGTTAATTTAGGCCTTATGGTGGTCTGGATTGACCACCATGAGTTAATGGGGTAATTATAGTTGCCTGGGGTTAATATTTTTAGTTTTTTGTCCTTTCAGGACCTTTACGGTCCCTTGAGGACCCGCGAGGCGGGAAATTTAAAATTGAATTGCAGCAGGGTCACGATCGGTGGCGATCGGGGCCCCCCGCTGCAGGGGGTTTATATGGGGACACTTCGGGGGTCCCGATGGGGACCCCCAGCATAGAGGGGGGTTAATTTTAAGTGCCGCGGACGGGATTGGGTAATAGTGTGCCGCGGCCCCTTTAAGGAGCCGCGGCGGGGAATTTAAAAGTTTTAAATGCAGCGGGGGGCCTGATCGGTGCCGATCGAGGACCCCCGCTGCAAGGGGTTAATGTGTGGGGGCTGCGGGGGTTCCTATGGACCCCTGCAGCAAGGTGTTCATGTGAGGACACTTCGGGGGTCCCGACGGGGACCCCCGCATTGAGGGGGGGTTAATTTTAGGTGCCGGGGGGGGTATTCGGAGTACCCCCACGGCAGGGCTTATGTGGGGGACTGCCGCGGAGGTCCCTTTTAGGACCCCCGCAGCAATTGATGAGGCGTGGGAGCCTGCGATATCATCTCGCAGGCTGTCACTCCTCATGTACATTTACGCAGTGTAGATACGTACGGCCCTGCTGCGTAGCTCATACGTTACTCGCAGCAGGGCTAATTTAATAGCATTGTAAGTTAGAGAAACTTTGCAGTACGTAAGGCTTAAGTAGAAGCCTCTTATTTACGAGGCTGGAATTTAATAGGGCCCATTGTTTTCAAACTTGTAACATTAGTAACAGTAACATAGTTAATTACCATTTTAACATAATTTGTAAAAATAATGCAAGGCAAGTGTTTTGTGAGGCAAATCATCCATAAACAGTACTTCCATTAATTATGACTGAATTGTTTATTGTTTAGTATTTTTCAATGTTTTTAAATTTGTTTTGCGTGGGTTTTATTTCTTTAATGAAAAGTTATAGTACTTCATAGTAGACAATGTTTTTAGTAAAAATACGCCCATCTTCTAATAAATCACCTTGACTTTCATTCTTTTCAATGTAAACTTTAATAGCCTGTGGATTTTTGCACGGTGATAACGCTACGTACAATTGACCATGTGCAAATACTGGTTCTTCCAAGAAAATACCCGCAGATTTGAACGTTTGTCCTTGTGATTTATTAATGGTCATGGCAAATGCCATAATAATGGGAAATTGTCTTCTTTGAAGTATAAAAGGGAGACTACTTTCACTTGGTGCTAAATCTATTCTTGGTATGAAAACTCTCTCTCCTTTATGGGTACCAGTTAAAATTTCAGCATCTATAAAATGGTCCTTTAATTGTTGAACAATTAATCTTGTCCCATTGCATAGTCCTTTTTTGGGGTTTATATTTCACAGTAACATGACAATTGCACCTTTCTTTAGCTGGAAAATATGTGGTGGCATTCCAGAAGGAGTTAGTGAGTTTATGAATTCAGTAGAAAAGTTAGCCTGACTTTCATTGTCATCAGCAAGTACAGAATCAGCACTGTGATAATTTCTTTGTGGTGCATTAATTTTCTTAAAGATTTCATTATTGAGGATTAATGCATCCTTATTTTTACACGTTAGTATGACTTGGTTGGCAAGCTCTGAATATTCCTGGTTACTTATGCTACCTTCAAATATAGCCAATATAATATCTTGGTGACAAATCATATGAGGTGGGATCTCTACAGTGTCGTCAGGTAAATGTGGTGTTTTTTCTGTTCTGCCTTCTCCAATTATAATAAGCCAATCATTGAAATCAGTTTGGCCTTCTGATCTCATATTTTGTTGCAGTTGAAGATGGGTAAAATGTTTCCATAGTGTGCTTGACTTTATACAGGTTTCGATAATGTCAGTTTGATTTCCATGTACAACGACAGGCAATGTTTGTCTAAAATCGCCACCTAACAACATTACCTTTCCACCAAATGGAAAAGTATTATCCATGACTTCACAAAGCAAACGGTCAATACATTGGAGGGCATAGCATGACATCATTGTGGCCTCATCTATTATAATTAATTTACTTTTTTTCAATGTCTTTGCTTGTAATGATGTCATGCAAATATCTGACACAGAAGTTTCTAAAATAGGCACTGGCAGTTTAAAGCCACTATGTACAGTTCTTCCACCTTCTAAAAAAAGTGCAGCAATTCCAGTAGTGGCAAACGCCAGTGCTATTTGACCTTGTGCTAGTACAGAACTCATTAATAAATTATATAGATACGTTTTTCTTGATTTGCCAGGTCCATCAAGATAGAAATATCGCTCTGTCACCATGTCATCATCTATTGCTTTTTTAATGGCATTAAATGCTTGCAATTGTAACGTATTTAAAGTTGCAAGTCTTTCTTCTGTTCTTTCTACTTGTAGTTGAATGTCATAGTCTTCAAAGTTTATGTCATCTTTAAGACCTGGATCAGCCAAATTAAAACTTGCACAACTTAATCCATGAGTTAAAAATACTTCTTGGATTTCCATT
This sequence comes from Discoglossus pictus, assembly GCA_027410445.1. Classification (NCBI taxonomy): domain Eukaryota; kingdom Metazoa; phylum Chordata; class Amphibia; order Anura; family Alytidae; genus Discoglossus; species Discoglossus pictus. The sequence goes on from CM050163.1 coordinate 295,609,910, forward strand.
AACGCTTTTAAGTGTGCAATCGGTTCATTGTATCGTCGCATAAATTCTTCAGCCATATTACTTTTAAATGTGTCACAAAGCTAATGCATTTGGAGCATTTGAGAAGATACAAATAAATGCAAATTGTTCTCTCATCTGCCGTGGCATTTAACATTGTGCTGCTTCTTCTAAACATCTTTCCCATTCTGTATCATCAGCTAGTAAGTTTCTATGTCTTGCAGCTAAATGGAAGGATTCATATACTATGTCATTAACAGTTCTTAAGTGTTCAAAACGTTGTGCTCCAGGAACATTTAAAAGTAATATCCGTAAGCAAAAACGTTCAACATCTCTTGGACTGACTGTGTAAATTCTTGGGATTATTTTATTGCCTCTGCTTTTTCTCGGTCTCCATAATCTATTCACAAAAACATAGTGATATGGAATTTAAATATATAAAAATTGTGTTGCTTGTGAATCTGTGGAATTTAATTCAAACCATGCAGTTATTGTAGTGTGACGATCTTCACTTTGGGCCAATGCATTACTTTCATTTCCAGCATGGAAATACACTAAATGTCTTTGTGGCAAATGCACTGCTAATCTATATACTGCATGTGATCTATCATGCATTTCAAATTTTAAAAGCCGTCACATAGCTTCTGGCGCACTGACATAGCGAGCATCTACATGAGATGCAAGTTCATAATGTACTAACTCACTACTTTCAGGGTTGTCTGCACTTTTGACGACTACAGTAGCTGCATCATAGCCTTTGTAAATATATTTGTAGACATATTTAATGGATTTGATGGAAGTGCAGGCTTCTACATTGATGTGAGCGTTACACTTCATGAGTAAATGTGGATTGTAGGGTACTACATATCTATTGTCAACTTTTTTTCCACGAATAATGGCACTATCTCCTTCTCTTCTTTTATAAAGTGGATAGCCATCACAATTGGCATAGGTTTTGTCTCTATAATCTTTTGGAAAATCTTTGGAACATTTATTATTTTCCATACATGGTGATTGTGGATTAAGATCACCACAGGGTCCATGAATCATTAGATGAGTAACAATCTCATATAGTCTAACATACCTGGATCTGGTAGTTCAGCAACAATGACTGCATCCACTTTGTCCGAAGTATCTAATTTATCTTTTTCTTGAAGTATTATCAGAATATGTGCATGTGGAAGGCCTCTTTTTTGAAATTCAATGGTATATACATAAGCAAGACATTTGCCAAATAAGTGATTTATAGTGATGTCACGTATTAATTAATTTAATTTAATCTTAAAAACTCTGGCTACTAAATCTGGTCTATCGGAAGCACTTTGTCCAAGAAGTAAATTTTGTGTAATTTCTGGCCATTGTGGATTACATGTAAATGTAAGAAATAAATCGGGTTTGCCAAATTTGGTGACATAAGCCCTAGCATCATTGTATCTTTCTCTCATATTTCGAGGCGATCCCTATAAAGAAGATGGTAAAATGATGGCTTTGCCATCTGTCATGTCTCTGCTTGTAGCCACCTCAGCAACATAGTCCATTAGTCCGGAATATTGTTCTACACATAGTTTATCTTGTTGATATTTTATGAAGTTTAAATTATTGGCCTCAACTTGCAAATAGGATTCAATAATCCATTGTTGAGTTAGTTTTTCACCACATAAAATTGTATTAAATGTATTTCAAATGGCAATTTGAGCTACTTTAAATTCAAGCATAGAAACATTATTTCTGATTCTGGCTTTAGCATTTGGGTAACTGGGAAGTGTTAATTTTGGTTGCCAACCTGCTTCTCTGTGAGGGAAAAAAATGGGATATGTCATTGGATCAAAATTAGGACTTAAGATACTAATATTAATGAATGGTTGCTCCTCCTTTCTTGGATATATTCTAATGTCTCTTTGAAATAGTGGTTCTCCTTCATCATTTTGAAACACCATTGCAACCTCATTTGATGTTGGCAAGTTATAACGACGTTTATCAGTATGTCTGTCTCTTTTAAGCACCATATTAACCTTTGGCATTGGTAATTGATATCTTTGTGCATGAAGTTGTTGTTCATTTTCTACTTCTGCCAATTTTTTATAAGCTTTACTGTAGGGGTTATTGTCCATAATGTTATTTAGCTCTATAAAAACACTGGGTAAGCATTTTTTATTTTCTTGCAGCTGCATACGTTGGTCAACAGCTTCCATTGTATCTAGGACATATAGTTGAGCAAATTTTCTTTGCTCTCCTTCCTCTGGATGTAAATGTGAAGTCCGATGATAAATTTGGCCTTGGACTTTAAAACAGTAAGGACCATGTCCTGGTACATTAGCAGCTAATGTTGCCCCCATTGTTGTGTTACTTTTCCACCACATAAAATTGGATTAAATGTATTTCGAATGGCAATTTGTGCTACTTCAAATTCAAGCATAGAAACATTATTTCGTATTCTGGCTTTAGTATTTGGGTAACTGGGAAGGGTTAATTTTGGTTGCCAACCTGCTTCTCTGTGAGGGAAAAAAATGGGATATGTCATTGGATCTAAATTTGGACTTAAGATGCTGATATTAATGAATGGTTGCTCCTCATTTCTGGGATATATTTTAATGTCTCTTTGAAATGGTGGTTCTCCTTCATCATTTTGAAACGCCATTGCAACCTCATTTGGTGTTGGCAAGTTATAACAGCGTTTATCAGTATGTCTATCTCTTTTAAGCACCATATTGACCATTAGGGTGGTAATTGATGTATTTCTGAATGAAGTTGTTGTTCATTTTTTTAATTTTTTTAATTTTTTTATAAGCTTTAGTGTAGGGGTTATTGGTCATAATGTTATCTAGCTCTATAAAAACACTGGGTAAGCATTTTTTGTTTTCTTGCAGCTGCATACATTGGTCAACAGCTTTCATTGTATCTAGGACATATAGTTGAGCACATTTTCTTTGCTCTCCTTCCTCTGCATGTAAATGTGAAGTCTGATGGTAAATTTGGCCTTGTACTTTAAAACAGTAAGGACCATGTCCTGGTACATTAGCAGCTAATGTTGCCCGCATAGATGCAAAGGATATGGCACTATTGTAGGATCTTATATTTGTCTTGAAATTTTTGTAGTTTGGAAAAGTAGGTTCAGTCATAATGTTTTGTAAATAAATTGGGAATTGTTTTCTTTCTGGAAGTTTGACCTTGCCTTTTTGACAGCAACTAATAAATTGGTCATCTCTGGGTGTCTCCTGTTTAAAATGATAAGCCTCTCAAAACTGACATTGAGTATTCATGTCCCCACAATTATGAACCTCTACTGCTAAAGACTTGAGTAAAGGACATTTTTTAAAGCATATATGAGTTTCAGTTTCAAATTCATCAGTTGAAATATCATGTGATGTTTCAGGAACAGGATCTAAATGCTTTGTTTTTTTAGTGGCTTTTTTTAGTGTATCTTTTATTTTTTTCAGGTGAAATGTCATGTGATGTTTCAGGAACAGGTTCTAAATGCTTTGTTTTTTTAGTAGCTTTTTTTGGTGTATCTTTTATTTTTGCAGGTGATAGTCTTTTGCTTACAATTCTTTTCCATTCTTTTTCTCGTCTAATTTCCTTCTGCTCTGATGTCTGCTGGTTTGCCCATCTTTGTTGTCGTTCTCTAGCTTGACGTCTTATCTTTTCTTGTTTGGTGTCGTTATTAGCCATCTTAATCTGTAAAAGAAAATAATGCATCATTAGTAGCTGAACTTTCTTTCTATCGTTAAATGAGTGTGTTTTATTTTTTTGCTCTTACTTTCTCTCTTGTAGGTTGTAATTTTTGCCTTAGATGCATAGCACACTCAAGGTAATTACATTATAGCTTATTGTAGATGTAGTAGGTGTATTGTGTTAATTTAAATTGAGTTTTTGTTTTGTTTGTTAATTGCTTTTTATGTTGTACTTTTGGCTTACAGGCATAGTAGAGGGCAAAAATTGGTCTTTCTAATTTGTCCTGCAGGGGATTGTTGTAATGGTATTCTTATATTTTACTTAAAGGCTTATATGTTGTGGCTGTGAAAAGGTTTGTATTGTTGTTTGTTCGGTGTTAGTAGTATTTGTTATAGTATTCTATTTTATGTGTGTGGTTAGGTTTTATGCTTAATATTGTACATTAGGGCTGGGAATTGAGAATTAAAATTGTTATTTAGGTTTCACTATGCTGTTTCATGTTGGTTATTTTTTTGGGCTAGATTGAAGTTTGGGTTTACTGTTAAACGTTGTTGTACGTAAAAGACAAATAGCAGGTAAATGACAAATGTGTCAGTAATATTTTGGTAAAGCTGATAATTAGTGGTGCTTATTGTTGTTGGTTAATTTTTTTCTTTTCTGTTGACATCGATGCAGAGCAAACATGTTTATTTAGTTTTCTGTTTTTTTACTTGGTATACTGTACCTTGTTTAAAGTGTGATTTCCAGCAGAATATTTCTTAGTCCGCTGTTGTAAGTCTTCGTGCGATGCTCTGAACGCAGTGTCTGTTGTAAAAGAAAAAGCAAAATTTTATTTGATTGGAATGTATTTGTAATGAATAGCATAGTTATTTTTTTTCTTCTATCTGTTATTGTGAATTGTTCTGCTATGCTGTTTTGTGTGCACCACTTTAAAATACATTATTTGTATTTGTATATTACATTTATCCTTTTTTTTTTTACTGTAATTATTAATGTTTTTGACATTTAGTATATGATCGCAATGTTTTTTGGATTATCCTGTTTTCTGTCTGCCACTTTCGGTATGCTCATTTAGGCTTCTTTGTAAGGCTTATAGGTTGTTAAACAGTAAAGATGAATATGAAGTTATTTTTCTATCTGTTTGTGTGTTTTTTTGTACAATCCTGTTTTTGGTCCACCACATTTTGCATGCTTCATTTGCTTAATTAGTCTTGTTTGTGAGAATTACATGTTGTTGGACAGTAAAAAGGAATGTTAATTGCCTTTTCTATATGTTGTTGCATTTTTTTGTTCTATCCTGTTTTATGTCCACCACTTTTTGTTTGCTGCATTTGGCTTGTGGGTGATGGTTGGATGTTATTCTACAGTAAAGAGGAGGAATACTTCAGTAAAGAGGAGGAATACTTTTGTTTTATGTATGTTGATAATTTTTGGGATGCTATACTGTTTTGTGGCCACCTTTTTTTTTCTCTGGAACTGCCTTTCTTTGTAAATTGTATAGGTCTTTGTGAAGTTTGTTGAACTGTGTTGTTTTGGTCTTGATTGAATTTGTATTGGTTGTTTGTTTTTTTTTTTTTTACTTTTAATTCTTTTTTTTTTTGTACTTGTTATTACTATACCTTGATTGAAGTCTTGTTCTTTTTCGAATGACAGAGGGTCCCTTTTTTGCCAATCTTAATCCGCCAGTCTTCTTGTAGTGTCTGGTTCAAAAAGAAAGTTAAATGGTTAATTGTATATTTATTATTTTTGATTTTGCAAAGCATGTTTTTTTTCTGCATTTAATGTATTTTACTATCTTACCTCTTCTTCTTTCTTTCTGTTCTTTAAAAGTGATTCTCTTTGACAGTCCACGGTGCAAATTCTTGAGTGACGCTGTTGATGCAGAGTCTGTTGAATAGTGAAAAAAGGGGAAAGATTCAGATTTAGGTTGCATATGTATTAGTGTCATATTTTTTTATGCTATGAGTTGCTGTAAATGAATGTCATTTGAATATACTTGTTTCATTAGTTTAAGTTAACATTAGGTTGTTGTAGGGCCTATACACATAAATGTGCATGTCACATGTCACTATACATGAATCCCATTTTCATAGTTAAAGTTTGCAATTTTTTTTTTGCTGTCTTTGTAAGAAAATATAATATATTATAGCTTACCTCTCAGTTTCAATTTGCACAGTGTAAAGTAGGAAATTAGGAAATAATTATCTTCTCAAGTAACAGCAGCAGTTAACTATCCAGTCACTCCGTTCATCACCTGAGGAGAAATGTAGAATTTTCTGGAAAGTAGGCAGTATTTATAAACTTTGAGGTGCCTCAGACCGTTAGAACGCAATACGCATGCGCTATTTGCGTTCCAGCGTACAATTTGCGTTCCAACCACCATTTTAGTCGTAATAGTTGTAATTTTCCTGTAAAATGGTGGTTAATATCAGTGTGGTACATGCCGCATAGTGTGTGTTACGTGACGCGTGAAGTTGAGTGCAGCGTTGTTTCAGTTTTGCGAGTCACTGAAGTATTTTTGCGTCTTTAGCCTCGTTTTCGTTTTGTTCGGTGGCCATTTTTTATCTCGCTTGGGTGATTTTCGCATGTCTAAACTCCGATTTTTTGACTTAAATCGAGGTGTAACTTAACTTTTAGAGGTTCTGGGTCCCCCCCCCCCCCATGCTGTGGGTAAGCTTCTTATGGATTTGTTGTGTTTATTTATTGTGTTTGTCATGTTTTGATGTGCACCGGTTTCGGACGTTTTTTGCGTGTTCGTAATGGGTCGTAACGCGTCCGTATTTTTTGCCAGGGCCGTAGTTGCTGGCATGGAGTGCCTTTGGCGCTCCATGCCAGCAACTGCGACCCTCGCTTTGCGTTAGCCACAGCTCGCATGCTCACAACTATATATGTGATATATATATATATATATATATATATATATATATATATATATATGCATTGTATAAAAATAATACGTTGGTGTACACATTTGAATGTCTAAAACAAGTTAAAAAGCTTGTTTCCTGCTCAGAGTTCTCAAAAAATACAGTTATTTTCATGTATTTGTATTATCAAATACACATTCAATGAAAATATTTTCTCTTTCTCTTTCTCTTAAAGTTTTATTTGGTATAAAATGTTTGGTTCCGTGGATTTGAGCAAAATTCTGATCTCTTGAGAAGCATATGGAAGCCATCCATTTACCCCTATTCAATATAAAAATATTTCCTCCTCATGGCAGCATGAAGATAAGTTATTAGGAACAATATATATTTGAGAATATGCCTGTTTTTGTTTTAATCCACAGGGCCTAATCATATCAGCTGGTTATCTAGTTCACAAATGTATAATCATGTTATGAACAAAGAGCATGGACCCCTTAGTAATCCCCTATATCGCAGATTACACCATGTTTAAAAGCAAAGTGAATCACTCTAGCTATGCTAATCACCCATCCCTGAAACATTGTGAGAGATCTGCTATGAGTGATTGCAAGCCATAGTTGAAAATTATAGCAAACTTTTTCACTGATTTTTGAGCTGCCGAAAGTGCCATAACATCAAAAATATTATGTGTACTAAAGCCCACTCGCAAATGGTTTTAAAAACATTGAGAGACAGTATAGCATAAAAAAAATAAAAAAAAAAAATAGGGGGCGGAGCTGGCGTCTGAGGAAGTCAGACGTGTTTGTCTGAGCTCCGTATTGAGCTCCGAATAGGGCTTTTTATTCTGCCCTGGAGCTGTTGCTTGTGCACTGCCTGCACTCGGGGCACTACTGGAGGTTGCCCCTATCCCCCGGGGAGCAACGGGGAGCCTATTAGGCGGCCCAGCAGCACGGGAGACCCCCGGTCACGGGACGACGCCTGAGGCCCCAGAGGACTTCGGGGCTCTATTCCCCAGCTCAAGAGAGTGTGCTGGAGCTGATCCCGGTGGCGGCTGGATCCGGCCGGGATCCCAGGGTGACCCCTCTGGCCAGAGTGTGGTCCCTGAACAACGGGGCAGAAAGCCCGCGAAACGCGTCCGCCATCTTGCGGGGGCGCCATTTTGAGCACTCACCCGACGGCTGCAGGTAGGGGGGATCTCCCCAGAGGGCTGCGACTCCCCAGAGGGGCCCCAGGAGAGAGCCAGACATCCCCAAATGAGGGAGCAGTGCACCCAACACAATTAGTAGTTACTTAGCACTCTCCCCACGTATTAGGCACTGTGGCTGCCATTAAAGAGTCTTGGTGGGGTAGGAAGAGGAAGCTGCTTGAATTTTCCCCAGCTTGCAAGGCACTCAATGCTTTATTTACTGTCACTTCCCCACACAACTCTGAGATCTGGGGTTAAGGCTGTGTGAATCAACTCTTTAAGCTACCTTCTCAGGACTGAGCTCTTGATATAGAGACTTATCTCGTAGCATTGCCAGAGACTGAATTGCATAATATTTGGGAGCACTGTGGGTGTACCTGGTCTCAGAAACTGACCCTATCTTTAGGCACTTTTTATGGAACATTTGTGCATCAAACAAAATATTGTGTCTACCTATATTTGAGACCAGTGCTTCTACTGCCAGTTGCATAGACTGTGTTAATTTCTTACAACATCAGCGCATGTGCTGCCACCGTGTGGACGTTTACAATACTGCAGATCACTATTGGCCTTATGCGAATAATGCGAGAGTGGAAGTCTCCCGGCCATTCATTGCTGCTTACTGTCTGTACTGATCTATTCTAAGGCTGAGTTCTACTTAACAGGCTCCCGTCAACAAAAGCAGACAGACCACCTGAAGAGGGTACAACTTTTTGTGCCACCCGTCTACCAAAGGACTATTCTCTGTTTGGCCGGATTTTCAAAGGCCTCTCCAGCGCCCCGGCTGGAGACTACACTCTAATTATGGAGTAAGGAGACGAATGGGAAATTGGCCTGGCAGCACAGCTATCACCTACCTCAACTCATCCTTATAATCTGGACAAACTCTACTACTGGGGCCAGCGGACTTTCACTCAGACCACTTGGGGCATAGCTTCCCCCTATTCTATACCTGGCTGATTCCATAACGGACCTTTTGCTGACCCCTACGGCCTGTATTCCAAAATGCCGAAACCCAAAAGAACTGCTTCAGCGAAGGGCATTAGGGAGCACTTCACACCTAAATCTGCCAGATGCTCCCTCCCTGCGGAGTCCGCCTCAGAACACTCGGATGGCTCGGACAGGGAAGGTACTCCTGACGTTCCTAGCCAATATATGGACCTCTCTGCCAGGTCAGTGGCTACTATTGAGCGGCTCCTGGCAAAAGCTATTGATCCTCTAAGACAAGACTTGAAGGACCTGGGGCACCGCACTCAAATCCTGGAGGACGCATCGGATCGGATGGCCGAGGCGCAAGAAAGAGACCGATCCTCTATTGCCCAAAACTCCATTCATATCTCTGACCTCACGGATAAGATAGAGGATCTGGAGAACCGGTCCCGCCGGCACGATGTACGCATCCGTGGTATACCGAGAGCGATACAGGACCTGTCTGGCTACCTGAGGGATACAATCCCCATAATCCTCCCTAATCAGCCCGAAAGTGTGTGGGAGATTGAGCGGGCCCATAGAGCCTTGGGTGGTATGAGGAGCTTGGAGGCCCCCAAGGATGTTATTGTTAGATTTTTAAGGCAGCAGGCCAGAGATCTTCTACTATCGGCCACCAGAAAGCTGCATACCATCAATGGGCCGGATGACTCAATCCTGCAGTTTTATGCGGACCTCTGCCCGGATACCCTGCATAAGCGGAGACTTATGAAACCGGCTGTTACCATTCTTATTCAGCACAGGATCCAGTACCGTTGGAACTTTCCGTTTGCTCTGACTTTCACCTATCATGGCAAGACTTATACCACCCGCTTTCTGGAAGACTGCCTAGATGTATTGCAGAGATTACAGCTATGCCCGGAGCCCACGACAGCAGCAAATCAAGAGCACCTTGTTTCGCCTATCCCTAAGGGGCAGCAGACCTCAAAGCCATCACAAGTTCATGGCAAACAAGTCCCTATCTTGGAGAGGCCCAGTGGCTTTCGGGACTATATAGGCGATCTGCAAGACAAGCGCTTGGTATCCTCAGCAGACTCTGGACTCTCGGCCACTTCAAAGTTGGGCCCGCGACCTGAGAGGCCTCCTACCTAGCTGGACTTTGATAATATTTTGCTGAGTATTTGATGTTCACTTTTCATTGTTTGTAATCCAGATAGAATGTTGATAGCATAGTTCGCACTATTGCCATTTAGAATTAATATAGTTTGCCAGACTAGTTTCCCACATTACGTGGATTTGTCTTTTACTTTATTTACTATAAATAGAGATAGAAGGGTTTGTGTAGTCGAATGTTTTATACTTATCCTGCTATATTCTTGAAATTACAGCTTGAAGTTTAGTTGTACTGTAAACTTGTTGTTTTCCTGCTCTGTTTTTTTTTATTATTTATTTATTTATTTTTTTATTTTCTTTTTCTTATTTTTGTGTCTCTTGTTTCTGTTCTATTATTGGCTTGTTTGCTTTATCCCGGATTTATCTACCTCTCCGATAAAAGAGAGATTTCTCCGCCGCCAACAGCATACCCGCTGGGACTTCTGTCTGCTCTCCGGGCTCCTCCACTCCTCGCCATTCACGTGCTCAGCTATTAGGTAAGGTTGCATACACCTACACTCCCGATTTTTAATGGCTACTCCTAAATACACCATAGTGACCCACAATGTGAAGGGCTTCAATTCCCCCTTTAAAAGAAGGAAGGCCTTTGCATTCTACAAAAAATATACTCCCTCGGTCATTTTCATGCAGGAGACCCATTTTTCCCTTGGCAACAAACCTAAATTCCTACATAAGGATTACCCTACCTATTATCTAGCCTCTCTCCCCACTAAGAGAGCTGGCTGTGCAATTTTGCTGCATAGGACCTTTCCCTTCCAGGTAGAATCCACTCGGGTAGACGGGGATGGCAATTACGTTATGGCAACTGGGACTATAAGAGGGGAAAGAATGACGCTGCTATCTCTGTATTCTCCTACGAACTCCCCCTACTCTGTTCTCATAGACCTGTTGAAAAAACTAGAGGCTCAGGATTTGGGGAAATTGATTATTGGGGGGGACCTTAACCTGACCTTAGACCCGACACTTGACAGATCTGGAAAACCGACCAACAGATTTCCCAACAAGACTAATCAGATTAAGTCCTTACTAAACGCTTTGGGGTTAGTTGATGCCTGGCGGGGTAAGCACCCGGACAAGAGAGAGTACACTTTCTACTCCCAGACTCACCTGACATACTCTAGGATTGACGCTCTACTTATCACTGCCTCATTGTACGACTCTACCATAAACTCTGAGATAGTCCCTTGCCCCTGGTCAGACCATGCTCTGGTACTAGTTGAGCTGGATCTGGGTCCTAATCCTCGACTTCCCTATAAATGGGTTCTGAACGAATTCCTTCTGTCTAATCCGAGTAGTGTGGATTCCATATCCAAGGACATACAGCTGTTTTTTGAGACTAATGACACCCCCGAAACTGGGGCTGGATGGCTTTGGGCCGCCCATAAGGCTTTTGTTAGAGGAACTTGCATTAAGCTGTCCCCTATACATAAGAAACTTCTTAGGCAGAAGGAGACAGAGCTTTCTACCTCATTAAAGAGGTTAGAGGAGAAAAACCAACAGTGTCCCTCTCTTCAGGGGCGTAAATTAATTGACCAGACTAGGCTTGAGCTGGACGCTATTTTGTCCCATCAAACTGAACGGGCTATGAGAAAAATGAAGCACCTCTATTACTGGAAGGCAAACAAACCTGACTCCCTTTTGGCTAAAAGACTAAACAATAAATTCTCCCAACCCAGAACCACCCAAATTAGGATACCTGGCGGTCAAATCTCCTACAGTCCCAATGATATCCAAAAAACGTTTCAAAATTATTACCAAAAAATATACTCCTCGCAAACCCACTGCAGTGGATCAGATATAGACTCCTTTCTAAATTTATGCGACCTCCCTAAAATACCGGATTATCAACTGGATGAATTGAACTTAGAAATAACACAGGAGGAGGTTAAACTTACCATCCAGAATCTTAAGTTGGGCAAATCCCCGGGACCGGATGGCTTTACTAACCTGTATTATAAAAAATTTGAACCTCTTCTCACCCCCCACATGACATCTCTTTTTAATGCCATATTAAACGGAGAGCCTATGCCCCAAGAGTTAAACCGGGCTGACTTGGTGATCTTCCCAAAAGATGGCAGGGACCCTTTAGAGGTGAAAAATTATTGCCCTATATCCCTAATCAATGGGGATGTCAAAATCTTGGCGAAAATTAAGGCCACCCGCATCTCTAAATTTCTACCCGATTTGATCCACAAGGACCAAACTGGGTTTGTTCCCTTTAGAGAGGCCGGGGACAATGTTAGGAGGGTCATGAATGCACAGTTCATGGCTCAGAAGTCTAATATACCAGTCTGTCTCTTAGCTTTAGATATAGAGAAAGCTTTTGACACGGTAGAATGGCCATATTTATATAAGATTCTGGACAAATTTGGATTCAAGGGACGCTTTATTAATTTACTTAAGAGATATTATGACTCCCCAGCAGCCAATCTAAAACTCCCAGGAGATCACAAAGTCGACATCCACATTCAAAGAGGGACCAGGCAAGGGTGTCCGCTCTCCCCACTGTTATTTGCTCTTGCTATAGAATCCCTTGCACAAGCGATTAGAGCCAACCCAGTCATCCAGGGGGTACAGGTAGGCCTCCAGCATTTCAAATGCTCTTTATTTGCGGATGACATGCTTTGCACCCTGACCAATCCCCTTTCATCCATACCTGCACTCATGTCCACTGTCCAGGACTTTGGCAAAATCTCGGGTCTCAAGCTGAATGTTGAGAAGACTGAGGCGATGGGGATCAGATTGCCGCAGGGGGAGATTGAAATCCTCAAAGCTAATCACCAGTTTATTTGGCCCGCACAGTCTATAAAATACTTAGGTGTTAGACTTACCTCCAAGTTTGGGGATATGTACGGGGCAAATTTTCCTCCCTTGTATAGATCTCTGACATTGGATATGCAGAAATGGAGGAGCTTTAAGATTTCATGGACAGGCCGCATTGCGGCTGTGAAAATGAATATCTTACCTAAATTACTATACTTATTTAGATCCCTTCCTATCCCTCTCTCCCTTAAAGACCTAGACAAATTCCAGAATAGCATTTCCCGGTTCATCTGGGACGATAAACGCCCTCGTATTCCCAGGCAGGTGATGTTTCGCTCCAAGAATAGAGGTGGCCTCGCGACTCCGAATTTAACACTTTATCTTAAAGCTGCACACTTGGCTCCTTTGCCTAGAGCCCACTCTACAAAACACCACCCATCTTGGGTTTTTATGGAAAATTATCAAATGTCCCCACATAGTTGGGATAAGTTAGTTTGGATGCCTGAGGACTCTGCCCCTTTCATAACTCATCAAACCCCCATGATCTCCTTGACGCTCCAGGCCTGGAGATGGGCTAGATCTAGGCATCGACTTAGCACGGAATTATCACCCCTTCTATCAGTTATGTCTTTCCCACAAATTCTAGCAGATTCAAGTTCTATGTCTAGATTTTGGTGGACCTCCAGACGCCTGGACCGCATAGGGAATTGGTTCGCCAATGACAAACTACTGACCTATGACCAATTTTGCACGACTCACGACTTGCCAACTACAGAACTCTACAATTACTTAAAAATTAGAAGTTGGGTTACCAAGATGGTTAAGGATTCCGGGCCCCCCAGAGCCTCCTGGCTATCAGTTATCTGTAAAAATCTCCCACTTGCCAAGGGTAATCTGAGTTCTTTGTATAACACCTTTCTGGGCACTTCGGGGGGCCAAAAACCCAAGTTTATGCTGCATTGGGAAAAGGATCTGGGTGGTGGAGTGGGACTGGGACAAATGGACTGAATCTTGCTCCAATCTTTCAAAAGGATCACTTAATTCGGCTTTATTAGAAACATCAATCAAAGTTTTACATAGGGCCTACTGTACTCCCGATAAAATGCAGAAGTTTAGGCCACAGGAGAGTAACAAATGCTTTAGGGGATGCCAGGATGTGGGGGATCATATTCATGTTTGGTGGGCCTGTCCACGTGCCCAGAATCTCTGGGAACGATTGACCCATTTAGCCTCCACACTTTTTCATAAAGAAGTAGCTCCTTCAATTGAATCCTGTTTACTGGGGGTCCATATTAAAAACTTGTCGCAATCCCAGAACAAGTTGTTTCAAATAATGGCATTAGCTTCAAAGATTCACATAGCTAGTAGATGGAAGGACATGAATCTAAACTTTCAAGAGGTAATTAAGAAGATCAACTATTTGCTAATAAAGAGAGGCTAACTCATATTGTTTTAGATAGGATGCCCCAATTTCAGATAGTTTGGGACCCTTGGATAACATCCTCCTTTAGCGTTTCCCTAGTATAATGCCTGTATTTGCTTGAAGCGATTATGAGGAGTGGACTGGAGTGGGGGAGCTTTGGAGACCTTTCAGTGGTGCTGGATGGCGGGAAGGATCTGAGGTAAGAGGGAGAAATAAGCCGGGACTGCTTTGTGGCCGCCATGAGGGGCCAATGATTCTTTTATTTAGTTTATATATTTTTTTTCTCTCTTTCTTTTCTGGGGTATGGTATATGATAGTTTAGTTAATATAGATAGGTAATACATTTTATATTGTATACTCCTATCGATTGTGTACTCTAGAAGTTAATTGGCTCATTTTGCCTTGTATTTTTTATATGGTTGGAAAAACCAGCCTAGACATTAGAAAATTTTCTCACTAAAAATAAAAAAAAACAAGAAGGTTTAGTCAGTTAAATGCTGCAAAATGATAATTTTATGTTTAGAGGACTTGATAAAACTGACATTTATGACTGTTAAGAATATTTTATTTATGTATGGATTTTGCATACCTTCTAATAAAAGAATATTTATTCAAAAAAAAAAAAATAGAAAATCATGAATGTTCATCATTATTTGATACTATCTAAATTATACCACTTTATTAAACTGAGGGTCATGGTTACTTGTAAACTTACAAATTATGGTATCATAATCATAAAATGTATGATGAAAATATGTATGAATATACTGTATAAACATTTGTATTTAATAACTGTATAACATTTAATAAATGTTTAATGATTATGAATATGGCCAGTTACTCGTATTTGTTTCTCATGGCCCTACTCTATCCTTCTTTCATAATAAAGGAGCACTGTAGTGCCCATACAGAACGGTTTCATTTGTGCATTTAGTTGCTGATTAGTAATAAAATAATTGTAGGAAGCTTTTAAACAATGATTGTATAAAACGTTTTTGTAAGGCCTCTACTCCACCAGCAGTATGGCTGATCCTTGTAGAGAAATATTGCTCTGTAAGACCCATGTGCCTGACTTTATCAAGCTCTCCCCCACTGTGTCTCGATTTTCTATTTTAAGCCTTACTATAAATTAATGTTTTAGCCAGAAATTATAACACCTCCACAATGTTCCACCTAGTGTTAATTATTGACACATTATTTAGCTTAATTGTATCTCTGGTAAATTCAAACTTGATTACTCATGTTCTATTACATGATAATTTCAGTATCTGCTAATTAGTATAACTTGGAAATGAATATGGAAATGCCCATCAAAACACCTCAATATGGGATTTCAAAGTACTATCACTAGGTGATAAGTCAGTGACAAAGAAACCCTATGTGTCACACAGTCAGCTAATAGCACTGTACAGGACTATCTGGAGACACAGATTTGCTAGCAGATCTGACACTGAAGTTGAATTGAAATTGTTTTTTTACAAGTTACATCTGAGGATTATTTAGATGCCAGTGCTATAACTTCCTTTATTTTTTTTCAGTGTCCTGGAAGAAGTACAGATATACAGTATATGGTCAAGCATATCTGGGGCCAGCAATGATGCGGAATAATGGATGTGGCCCTCTGTCTAATTCCATTTGGCCATTTTGCCCTTGTATCTGTACATGTGCAAACTTCTATACAAAGAACCATGGTGCGTGACAAGTATTAAAAAAAATAAAAAATAAACATTATCATTAGTGTAAGCCCCTACTAATATTTTAAGTCAGTGGCCTTCCATTTAAAAAGATTTCCCCACTCCTGTGCAAAGAAATAAACTCTCTTTTTTTCTGGTGTACTGAGACTTGACTTGATCTTCAACACTACACACTTTAGAACATAGAGCACCAGGTGTTATTGAGAAAAGGTTTGGAGACCTATAATTGGTCTATTAGGGATAGATCCAAAGAAAATTGTAGTTAGAAATAGTTTAATGTACAATGCTGACTGGTTACACTTAGCTGCACTGACAGGTGTATTTCTATATAGGCCAACAAGGCCTAGGTCTAGGAGAAAACATTTTCTGGAGCAGTAGGCTGCCTCAATTTGCAATAGAATAGTGTGTGCATATAAAAAATATATCAATATACAGTCACATTTTCTGACTGTAAATCGGTATTTCTGACACTTTCAAACATATTGTGCATGCACATAAACACACATTTGATAGCCCATGTTAACCTGTGATGCAGCTTGTGAAGTTCAGGAGGACCCACTGGACCTTTAAGGACTGTTTTTACTATTGGGGGCCCCAGAACAACATGGACTTGTTTTGCCCTGTTGGCATGGGGTGTGTAATGTTGCTGGTGGCATATACATGACTTGTAATGTGTAATGAATTGTAATGTTAAGTATGAGAATCCCCATAGCATGTTTAGTATCTAAATGCTGCATGTTCCCCAGGGAGTTTCATAAAGTGTATTACCGGGGTTTCTAAGGATAGAGGGGTCCAGTAATGGGGTTACCTAGTTGTGAGTTAGAAAGTTTCCAGAAGTTTAAGGCTTGTTCCTATACAGAAAAATTGACACTGTGTATGCATTGAGGAGATGCACAATATCACCCAGCCATTTGCTCCTAACCACTGGGGCAGTACTACTGAACTGGCTTCCTGATCTTCTGTGTCACTGGCAACATGATACACAGTCTTGATACCTGGAAAAGTCAGCTGGGCGCTGTGATGATAAAACCCTGATAATCAGTGTGGTCCTTGTAAGACAGAGACACAAAGGTTTTGGGGTGCACCTGACCAGTGTGCCGTCACACAGCTTCTCAGCACATTGTGCATTTTATTAAAGCTCCCCCCATCTTATACCTAGCTCATTGCAGTTCATTGTGAGTTTTAGTGAATGGGGTGTGTCATGGTGGTATTAGGGTCTTGTTGCCTGCTTCTACCTTGAAAAAATAACTCCTCTGAATTTACTAAACCCTCATGCTGCTTTTTACTACTGATATTCAGCATCACAGGTTTTAGCACTGCATTTTACATAAAATAATATAACCAATATTCATACATTAATATACAAAATACCCTGCTAGATGTTAATTATAGCAATGTATGTCATAAATAAATAGGTAAACATTACTGAATATTTAAGACTCCTGTGGGCCTCTACGTGTAACCATGGGTGTCATTTTGGACCCCCATGAATTTAACATTAACCTGTTACCACAGGGGTCGCTGCAGACCTCATAGCAATCTAATCTATTGTAATTAACATAAACTTGTTAACATGAGTTTCCCAACAGACCTCCATTGCAATCTAATTTATAACTATGCATGTCCTTAAGCATGCCTGTGCCCCAAAACTGTACCAGCCCCACCCCCACCCCAAAACGTGCATTTTGTATATGTTTTCTCAATTCTCTTCTTATTTTTATTTTATTACTTTTTTTATTTTATTGGTAGGTTTTTTTTTTTCTGTAATTCTTTTTTCTCCCTTGTATTTTTTTTTTATTTTCTGGAATTTTTGTTGGGTGCTATGGGAGGCCATAGGGACCCCCATGTAAACAGGTTAGCGTACCATGGGGGTCCATAGTGGTACATTTTAGGTGCCATGGGGATCAATAGAGACCTGCATGGTAATGAGTTTATTTTCAGGGTTATGAAGGTCCATAGGGGCCCTCATGGTTATAAATTATATTACCAAGAGGAACCCCCATGGTAACAAGTTAATATTGGGTATCTCCCGGGACCCCATGGGGATAATATGCCCCCAATCCCATGGCATTAGAATATTGTGGGTGTTGGGGGTGTCCCGGGAATACACGGGCTCCTTTGGGGTAACTGGCAAGTGTAGTGTGTTAACATTAGACAGATATATTAACCAATATGGGCCTGCATCATGTTCAAACAGCACAAGGATTTAGCCAAGATGAAACCAATGCCATCAGAGATAGTTGAGCTGCGATTCTGGATCTCTCAGCAGTTTAAACGAATGCCCAATCATGAAGTTGAGGCAGGAACTAGAGGTCTCCAGGAGAAAGAAGTGGGATATTCGGGCAACATGGACAGAAATGCTGGGAAATGATGTTGGAGAGCAAGAAATGAAACTGTTCTGCTTTTCCCAGATGATTATTATAGCTACCTACATTACAGTGGTAGTTTAATATGGACATTATGTTGGTGTCATTCTAGCTTTGCCACCAATTAAGGTAGAAGCTGTAGGATATTAGTGACACTATAAAAAGTGGTGCTTGATCACCCAGAAGGGTCCCCTGATTTCAGGGAAATGAAACAGTTCGCTTCCAAAGAAGCTGCCTTGGAGTTAGCTTACCTACAGTTAGCTTACTTACAGCAATCCCTAGCAGCTGCAGGATTTCATGGGAGATTGCTCCCCAGTGACAAATGGGAGGTGGTATGGAGGATGCTGGTGAACCTCAACGGCAGATGGAAGGGGGCGTGGAAAATGCCAGAGCTTGTTTGGGAAAAAACATACTCACTCTTTACTCCGAAACCCAGTCATGATACCAAAAAAACAGAGTCCTCTGATAATTTTCTTATTATAGAGTCAGCAGCAAAAACATCCACAATGGCTGCTACTGGCTCACTGACTGACAGAAAATACAAACAAACACAGCTTTTATATTGTATACATAAAGACAATGGGATAATCCATCCTCACACTTTAGAAACATGGTACAACTGACCAACAACCAATAATAGACTATTTACAATATCCAACATGTGATCAACACTTATCAAGCATGTCTTGGTACGTTACACTAGGTGCGCAAAAAAGACTATTACTGATTATCTCTGGGCAAAGGGCAAGGACTGGCCTTGTACATGACTGAAATACATATTTTGTTTATGCTAAAAGTTGTTTACTGTCTCTAGAACATATTTATTATGAGAAATAGGGACTTGTTTACACTTATAAAATAAAAAACAATACATTTATAAGAGTATATAATTAACTGTTTCTTACCTTATAGTATATTTACTGGTTTACAGCTTACATCTTAGCCAAATATCACACTTGCTGAAAAAAGTGATAAATGCTATATATATATATATATATATATATATATATATATATATATATATATATATATATACGCTAAAAATGTATGAATATTTGTATATTACCACAACAAGCTCCCCAGAGGCAGATGGAATGCAGCGCTGAAGATGCCAACTCTGACCAGTAGCAGATAGGAGGTGGTCTAGGTGAGGCAGTCACTACCTAACAGCAGGATTTTATGGGAGATGGCATGAAAGATACTGGTGCTCCCCAGTGACAGATGAACAACATTATGTAGAATGCCAGTTTTTCCCAATAGATGGGAGGTGGCCTTGGGAAATTCATGAAATTAGCAGCAGGATTTCATGGAAGGTGGCATGGATGATGTTGGCGCTCCACAACAGCAAATGAAAAGTGCAGTGGCAGATGTCAACGCTTCCCAAAAGCAGATGGGAAGTCCCCAAAGTGAGTCAGTCACTCATCTAAGGCAACAGGAATTTAACAAAATTACATGGAGGATGCGTGCTCTCCCCAACAGCAGAATGAAAGTTCTAGTGCTAGCAGCATAAAAAAGTGAAGTGGGGAAACGAGTTTCAGCTCTTTAATGCAGCTCACACAATGATTCTCCACAGTAGAAGGTCAGCTCCAGTTTGGGAGGCATTGTGGTTTGCATTAATCTTCATCAATACCACATTGGAAGTGAGGCAAGTGGAGTATCACCTCAACATACTGAAATTGTTCGAGGGGGTGACCTAGGTGAGGGACCACAGAATTAAAAGTGTGCCCTCTGTTTGTCCATAGAGCTTTTGAGGAAAGGAGCAACCAGGACCCATCCCCTGCACCAGCACCTGGAGTGGGGAGGTAGAGCTTGTGGCTGTACCATGCTAAATATAGATAACTTCTGGTTAAGACATAAATTATGTTCTTTACCTGAATGCTAGGATTTCATGTCCTGTTAGCATCTCTTTGATCTGCAGAAAGGCAACTCAAATACTGCTGTCTACTCAAGCTAGTGAGGTGTGGAAAGGAACCTTGGGCACTGAGAGAGAGTAAACCCTGTTTCTATCACATTACATATAACTGACATATCATATAATACAAATCAAATCATTATTCTGATTTTCAAACCTATTGCAGTGATTCTTTAGTAAAAGGCATAAAGTGGTATCCAAGACCTGTAGAGCTATAAAGTATAAAATGTAAGGTATATATTGAAAAGTAATGGTGAGGTTTAGGCCATGATTCATTTTGTGATTTAAAGCAATTATTTTCAGTAGTTTTTTACATAATTGTTCTAAGTTGGTTTAATGTGATCCTCTTCAGTGTAATCTTAATACAACATTTGCACAACTGAGATACACAGAGTAACTTTTTCTCAGCTTCTAGCACTTTCCCCTTTCTTCCTCTTATCTCTCCTATAGGCTGCCATCTGCATGTTGTGAGCAAAGGCCATTACCAAATGGAATGTGATTCACACTACCAGTGTAATGCTGTTAAACTGTAAGCAAACATGCTGTGTGTTTCATGCTCCAATAGTAATTGCCAGGACAGCAAGTAAAAAAAGAGTTGTGTAAATGGGAAAATCCTGGCAGTTACTACTTAAGGTTCTCTTGAATGTCCATTATAAACTAATTTTTCATGAGCTTGTAATTTTGCGGGAACATGTGGTGCTTATGTGTTAAGTACTACTCTAGAAATTAGTAGTATATAACTACCACAGCCTTCCAGTGCAAGTGGTAGGGTAAAAAACATTTAAGGAATGTAAGGCTGTTTGGCATAAGGTTATTTTAAGGCTAAATTACCCCAAACTGCCCACACCATGTCACTATTTAGCTTCTTCTGTATAGACATTCATTAGGCAGCAATTACCACTAACAAGTTTTGAAGAAAAAGAAATATCAGACCAGCATTTATTATGACACATTTCATTAAACAACAAATTTCACTTGTATAACAATGCATATTACTTAATGACATCATTGATTTTCCCGATGTTAATGGCTTCTTTAATAACAGTGTGATGTGTTAGAATGAAACTGTTATAAGGACTGACTGTCTTTTAAACATTTGAAACACATACATTAATATGAAACTGGAAAACGCATTACTCCGCCCTAAGAAAGAAACCACTTTTAACATAAAAAAAAAACAAAGTTAAGAAAAAACAGGCACTAAAAGTTTATGAACACATTTTCAATAAATTGTAGTTGTTCTGTTTAAGGCCTCAAAAAAAACTGTAGGTGGAAAAACACTGACACATAAAAAAAATGGTTGTAACAAATAAAACCACCCCAAATAGTTGCAAAATGATATAAAGGCACACACTGAAGGTTTATTAACATACCATACAAAACATACACTTATAAGAAATATATAATACCATTAGAAACTATTTTTGTGAAATCTTTTATAACTGTCCCAGTGCAAACAGAAAACATGTCTTCTGCTCTATTGAGGGATACCTTGCAGACCTCCCCTTATTCAAAGCCTTATTAAATTGTGATTTGGCCAATTGAATATGGCTCTATATAAACACAAAGCATATTTTATTTACAGAAGTTTTTAGTTAGTGAACTTCTATCCAAAAGCAAGGTCTTCACTAACTAAAAACTTCTTTAAAAAACATATGCTCTGTGCTTATATAGAGCCTTTTAGAATTGGCCGAATCGCAATTTAATAAGGCTGTCATCAATGTGCAGGTTTTGTTTTTATCAAAAACAACAAACATATATGAGAGCTTTTTTTAACCAATTCCACATTTTAAAGTAATTTATCTCACTGTAATTACTCTTCATGGTATGAAAGAGCACAATATTGTATGATTAAATTATCTTTTTTTTATTACACTAATAACAGCTAAAAAATCTAAAGTTTTTTAAGTCTGTTTACATACAAAGTCTATCCTGCCTACTGGCAGTTTCATGATTAATATGGGATAGCTGAGGCATGTAGTGAAGACAGTGATGGATAGCAGTTTTTACCTAAACTCAGGATGGCACTGACCAGTTAACCCATAACTGACCTGTGATTCCAGCATTCCATGCTCTTGTGGATAGATTTCTTAAGGGTTCACTCTTTTTTTCTTTTGCTCACTACACAGAGCTGTAGCTGTGGGTCTGGCATGTAAAACTTGTAAACACAGATTTTACTTTATTTGATTGCTCAGTAAAAAATTTACATATTTCAAAAATTCAAAAAGTAATTTGACACAATTTTAGATTATCCGTACTGTGGTGTGGTCCAAACTTTGTCCGAATTTAGTGTCCCTTTAATTTTGCTATCCTTGGTAGCTAGCTATACTTACTATGCATAAATAACTTTTGATTTTGTTAAAAAGAGCACATATGCTGTTATATGCATGGGACTGTCTCTGTTTCTTTAGGACCTTATAGGATCTTAAAAGACATTGGCCAATATGCTTAAGCAAGTATATTGAAGTGTCTGTTGTTTCCAAAATGTAAGTTATTTCTTATTTTGTTTCAACTTTAAATAATAGGAGAAAATACTTTAATAGGGAAATTAGGAAATATTTAGTGTAATCCAGGATTAACCGTCATTCATAAAGAAGGATAAACATGCGTCTATCTTAAAGTAATAAGTATAATTCAAGAAGGTATCACTGTCCCACAATATTCTGGGATTTTTAAATTGTGACCAACTTAATTTTGACATGTAAATATAATAGATTATAATTGTTGTATCTCTGTGGGCCTGAAGGGCATCAAAATAATTTTGTGATATTTTAAGATGCTTTTATGCAGGCCTCATATGCAAAGTATTTGCTAATCATAGGAATGCAACAAAATTATTTATTTAGAAAATTTAGGAATAGACACAATGCTTCTAAAAATAGTGCACTAATAAAAAAAAGATTTAAAAATACTAAGAAACAAAAAACAGGGGGTAGAGGATGGTGCTATTTTATAAACGCAGTACAATATTATACAAGGGAAAGATAATATCACCATATATCTCTATAAATGCACATATATCACTTATAGCATCATCAAACCGCAACATAAAGTATAGGCTTTACTGCTCAAGTGTAAAAAGAGAGAAAAGGAGAGAAGGAATATCACTTATCTCCCCTGTTGGCATAAAAAATGCCTGGGTACTTGCGTTTTTGGATACAGTAGTGAAGAGAGGTGCTGCTGTTGCAGCTCACAAGAGCATTAAGTCAGATGCACTATCCTCCCCCTGCTCCCGATGATCAGTTTCGCAACTTAATGGGGCTTACTTTAAATAATATAATAATACACTGATAAAAAACAGTCGTGTTATATATAACAAAAATAAGACAATGTGTTAGACAAATACAAATACTTTCTTATAATAAAATTCAGAAAAACATTGGACATTAAAGTATGGTTAAGGTTGAACAGAGGAGAATCAGAAGTGTATGAAAACATTTTTGCATAAAAAAAAACACAAAAGAAACTTAAATAAACTTACCCTGATGTCTGCAAATTTCTTCAGCTTTTCTGGCAGTTGATTTTGACAAGGAATCAAGGGATGTGTAATCCCCACCATAAGAAAGCAAAGAGGAGCTCAAACATAGCTACTGTGGATTAGTGCCAGGTGCCTAGTTAGAAAACAAAAATAAATCTGTATATGTATAGAATGACTCACTGTAATGGGTGTTTCTGACATATGCCGTATGTGTTTGATTGGATATGGAAATTGTGAAGTTAAGGGTACACAAACAACCTTAAAGTCCTTGCCTAACCCTGCAATCAGACCCGCAATCCCGCAATGTACAAAATAATACAAATTAATGACTATACTGTTCTAGTGCATATGGGTGGCTTGATATGTATTAACTCATTGATTCCCAAGATCGATATAAGCCAGAAATGAAACATAAAAATAAATGATTTTTTACAGCCGATTTGCGAGCTTGAGACTGTTGTGCAATTAGTTCTAATGTCTTTCATCGCTTTCCCAGTCATTTACAGTGCTTTCCCTGGCATTTACAGTGCTACGGACATGTCTTTAACCCCTGTGCGGGTCCCCTCTAGCACATGTAGGATTTTCTTCTACATTTGCCCTTTACATATGTGAAAATATTTGCGGGCTTGCAGAATTGTAGCAACTGAATAGCGTTTTGTATTTTAGCGTTTGTAACTCTTGCGGACGTGAAAGATCAAAGGCTTAGACAGAGTAAGTTATGTTTGTAACAAACCGCAAGGATTTCAAGCCCGTAACACGTAGCCTGCTTGCAGCTTGCAAAAACATGCCAATTGAATAGCAAATGCATTTACGGGCTCCAGTAACTTACAATTGCTCAACTGGATGAGCCTCCAAGACAGCTTAATAAATGTTATTTTACCTGTAATCTCTAACTTCCTTTCATTAGTGGTTAGGAAAATGAGAGAGGTGGGGGGGGGCAGCCATGACATTAATGAAATAAATTGTGTTTTTAAATGTTATTTTCTGATAAAGAAGTGTTGAAACTGGCCCTCTATTGAACAGTAATTCTGTAGATTATAGTGGTGGGATCACTGGAAGTAAACTTGAGTATCCTTACATTTGAGGGGTACCATTAGCAGTCTTCTGTACTTAGTCACCAGTCATGTTAGTTTTCTCAAGGGCAAAACAATGGTGATATATGTGTAGCATGTAATCTGCACATTTAGCTGCATAAATGTTATTTAAAAATATGAATAGTGGAATAAAGGTTGTAAACATATAAAAGTTTATTTCCATAAACTATGTTTATTGCATGGGTTAAACATATCCTTTTAAACCCTGTACAAATAGTTCCTGGAAAAGGTATGATTCTGGTGTCACTTAATACACTTTACCATGTATTGCATGTATTATAGAGCTACAGTGGTACAGTGGTGACAATCTGGGTAATTTTGCGGATAAGCTTTGAGGAGTTCACCCCCAAACAGCTGAGTCATCTTAGAACATGTAGTAAATGTCGAATCCAGAGGATGTGCAGCTGAAGGCGTGACTATAGCTTTTATGTGGAATGAGTGTTTTTCTAAGAAGATTTTTGTATTTCTGCGAAACCACTTTGCTTTACAATACCCAAAATGTATGTTCTTTAAAGGAGCACTGCAGTTCCAGAAAAAAAGACACTTACTTGTCAAGTATGTACCAAACTAATAATATTAGAAGCTGCGTAAGCCATGGGCCCTCTTCTGGATCACTACCTTGTCATAGTAAAGGGGCTTGTGTACTTAATTTGACACTGAGAGCTATACCATGTAGGGTCACCCAAGATAAGCAGGTCATGGCAGAGAGGTCAGACAAATCTCGGTCCACTGGAGAAGGAACTGGCAACCCACTCTATCTTTGCCATGAAAACTTTATGGATAAGCACAACCAGCTATGGTATGCTATGGTTATTAGGGTTACATAGAGTCGAATATGACTGAACAACTTAACAGCAAGCCATGGTATTAAAATAATGGAGAATTCTGAATTTTTAATTAGTAGTACAGAAATTTTTGCTTATGAGTACAGGATTTTTTTGTACAGGAATCCCTCTTGTGTTTGTTACACAAGTTAGATGATGGGGCATGCTTGTAGTTAACATTGGAGAGAGATGTGGGGGAGGAGGGAAGTCCAGAACCTTTACAACAACTAAAGAATATTAGAATTTACACCACACCTTTTCCCCTTCACTGGCCCAGAAGCAGAACGTTGCATTGAAGGATGCAACCACGCTCTCCAAAAATGTAAACACCCTTCTCTCACACACAACTACAACCAATGTATTGTGGATCCATCCATAGTCATACAGATAAAATAAAACAGTTTTTTTTTTCTGGTTAAAACTAGCTGTCAGATTGTTTTCTGCTTAATTGTGCTCTGAGACTGAAAGTTTTCAAACATATATTTTGTCTTTCGCTTTAATGGTTCCTTAATGAAACAAACTCAGCAAAACATTCCAGTGATTGGATTAAAATAAAAATCTATCAATATCAATGGACCTCCAGAAAATTGAGAGGGTGTCTAGTGGAAGAGTGTCAGTTTTGCATCATAGGGGATACTCAGGTAGAGTGCTGTACATTGTTTTTGTAAAGTCGTTCCAGCATGATCCAGTCTCTGTGACCCTGAGGTCCGCAGTACACCAGGCACATATGTCTCTGTTTGTGCTTATCCATACGGTTTTCTTGGCAAAGATACTGAAGCGGGTTGCCAGATCCTTCTCCAGTGAACTCTCAGCCATGACATGCCCACCTTGGTATAACTCACAGCTTCCAATGAAGTACAGAAGCTGATTCACCACAACTCTGTAGCCATCCAGAGGGGGCTATACATAAGAATAAGCTTTTATTCAAATTAGCACTTGACGAGGGTTAAGACATTTGAGCACTTTTTCTAAACTGAATATATCTTCAGATGATTCAAGTTACTACTGCTCTTGAACTTCCTTTTTTTTTTTTTTTTTTACGGTTTGGTTTGCAGCAGCGTGCATTAGAAATCCTATTACATGCATTGTGCTAAGAACACTTCCAGCATAAATTAGGACATAAACAATATTTTTTTTTAATTACCCTGTATCATTTAACATAAAGGAAATATAAGAGCAGTCTCCAAACATGTCATTTTACTACCAGCTCTTAAAAGTCTTTTTGAATGTTCTGCCTTTTATAAGCATGACTTAGCATAATGTTTTGCACAGATAGTTATTTACTATTCTATTAAAGCTAGTTGGAAAGTGAATATATTTATTAGAAGGTTAAATAGATCATCATTAAATGAAAGTTGACAATACAAAATGCTTTCTTTTTTTCTAAAACCATATTATTAATTAGTAGTTCATGCATATAATGTTTATTTTAGTAATGTGCTGCTGAGAAAAAGCATGTGATTGGCTAGTACATCTAGTACTATAAAAACATTATATACATTAGCTGCTGGGGGCATTTGCAATTAAAGGCATATCCAAGTTTCATGGATTAATACATTTATGCAATCCTTAGGCAAAAAGCAGTTTATCAGGGGCGGCTGGTGCATATGGGCAAATGGGCAGCAGCCCCCCCCCCCCCCCCCCAAACATTTTTTTTATCAATAACTTTAATACTGTAATTTAAATTTATATAAAGAATTATATCTGTATATCAGCTTTTACGTCTTCTTTCGTATGATTTTGTTAAAAATATGCATCTATCACTGTCATGATGCTGTCTTGCTCAGCCTGGCTGAGCCTACATTCACTGTGCTAGGATTTGTATACATTTTCCTGTCTGTCAGCTGCAGCATCAACCAATCAGAATCAAGCAGCTGTATAATGTAGTTAGGGATGTTCACTTTGAACGTCCCCAAGCCACTTAGGACTGTAGTGAGTGCTGCCAAGTGCGGAGTGGCAGCTCACACAGCCTCTTCTTTATTCCCTCTCTTCCTTACTTCCTTATTTCTCCCTCTTACCCTCTCAGGGACTCAACACAGGGGCCCTGCCTTCTCTTCCCCCCTCTACGTCCCCTGTGCCTCCTGCCCCATCTCTGCCTCCTCTGTGCCTCTCCCCCCTCTCTCCCTCCCCTGTGTCTCTTTCCCCTCTCTCCCTCCCCTGTGTCTATTACCCCCTCTCCCTCCACTGTGTCTCTTTCCCCCCTTTCCCACCCTTGTGTCTCTTTCACCCTCTCCCACCACTGTGACTCTTTCCCCCCTCTCTTACCCTCCGCATCTGGGCCTGGCCTCCTCATCTGGGCACTGGGCACACCCGCAGCCCTCTTCTGCTGGGCCCACCGTCAGGCCTCTCCAGCAGGGCCCCACCCGCAGGCCCTCTTCTGCTGGGCCTCTTCAGGTGGGTCACAGAGGGGAGAGGGAGGGGAGATAGAGAGGAGGGGGAGATAGATAGAGATAGAGGGGAATAAAGAGAGAGTGGAATAGGTAGATAGATAGATAGATAGATAGATAGATAGATAGATAGATAGATAGATAGATAGATAGATAGATAGATAGAGAAATTGGGAGGGGAAGGGAGTGAGAGAGAAATAGGGAGAGGGGAAAAGATAGGGAGGGGAAGGACAGAGAGAAAGATATGGAGGGGAAGGGCGTGAGAGAGAAATAGGGAGAGATAGAGAGAGGGATTGAGGGTGATAGAGGGGTGGAGGGATAGAGAGACAGGGAGGGGAGATAGGGAGGGAGAGAGAGATAGGGAGAGGGAGGGAGAGAGAGATAGGGGGAGATAGGGAAAGAGGGACAGGGAGAGAAATAGATAGGGAGGGAGAGAGATAGGGAGGGAGAGAGACAGGGAGAGAGAGATGTAGGGAGGGAGAGAGGTAGGGAGGGAGCAAGATAGGTATGGAGAGAGATAGGGAGGGGGAGAAATATAGGGAAAGAGGGATAGAGAGAGAGAGAGGGATAAGGAGGCAAGAGAGAGAGAGAGGAATAGACAGAGAGGGTTGGGGAGGGAGAGAGAGGAGGGGAGAGAGAGATGGAAGGGGGAGGGAGATAGGGAATGAGGGATAGGGAGGGAAATAGATAGGGAGAGAGAGAGAGAGAGAGGGAGGGAGAGACATAGGGAGGAGAGAGGTAGGGAGGGGATGAGATAGGGAGGGAGAGAGATAGGGAGGAGGAGAAAGAGCGATAGAGAGAGAGGGTTCTGGAGGGAGAGAGATAGGGAATGAGCGATAGGGAGGGAAATAGTTAGATAGGGTGAGAGAGAGGGAGGGAGAGAGGTAGGGAGGGAGTGAGATAGGGAGGGAGAGAGATAGGGAGGCGGAGAAAGAGCGATAGAAAGAGAGGGTTCAGGCGGAAGAGAGGAGGGGCAGAGAGAGAGAGGAGGGGGAGAGAGAGAGATCAGGGGAGAGGGAGAGGAGGGGGAGAGAGAGAGGAGGGGGGAGAGAGAGAGGAGGGGGAGAGAGAGGAGGGAGAGAGAGAGGAGGGGCAGAGAGATAGGTAGAGGGAGATAGGGAAAGAGGGGTAGGGAGAGAGATAGGGAGGGGGAAGAGAGATAAGGAGGAAGGAGAAAGATAGGAAGGGGGAGAAATAGGGAAGGGAAGGAAGATACTGATTATATGTTGTGTTTATTTATTTATTAATCTTAATGTTTCTTTTTTTCCTAGGGGTGTCGGACCTGCGCCATCTAGGAAGGGCCCTTATGGTAGGAAAAAACAACGTCGCTGTAGGGCCATTTGGGCAAGGTAAGTGGTCTTATTTACCCTATTCGAGATTTAGGAAAGGGGGATGTTTTAGGTGTAATTAGAGGGTTTTTAGTGTATGTAATGTATGATTTTATTAAACTGTAATATAGTGTTTTTGATTTGATGTTTTTTTTTTATTTTGTGTAATTCTAGGTTTTTTCATTCTTAGTAAATTATGTTTTTTATTTTGTGTAATTCTAGGTTTTTTATTTTCCGTAAATTATATTTTTTATTTTGTGTAATGTAGGGTTTTTTATTTTCTGTGATGTATTTTTTGTTTTCAGCAATTTACTTTTTTTAATTGTTTTTAATTAGTGGGTCAACAGGGATTTTATTAGGGTGTTAGGTAGGTTGTGAAGGGGTTAGTAGTATAGAGTGGGTTAATGGAGTAGATGGGGTTAATAGGGTAGAGGGGGGTTAATAGTGAAGGGCTTAGACTTGGTGTCCTGAGAGTCCTGGGGGACCTGTTATTCTAGAGCTTAATAGTGTCATATAGGGGTCTATATAGACCCCCAAGGGACTAATGGGGTTAATTATTGTCCTATAAGGGTCTGTATAGACCTCCATGAGTGATGGGGTTAATTTTAGATGCCTGGGGGGTATTTATAGTATTTTATTGGTTGGGATATATAGGGGTCAACCTGGAGTGAAGGGGAGGAGTCTAATCTATTCGGTGGAGTCAATGTAAGGAGAGGGGTCAGGTCTCTGTCTTCCGCCCCCCATCTTGGAAGGTCACCAGCCGCCACTGCAGTTTATGTGTATGCAGCAATTCTCATAAAACATTTTATTTTTATTAATATCTAAAAATCCCTTCGAATTATTATGTTGACACTACCAAGGGGTATCTACACAGGCATCTGACCCCCCAATCAGCATGCAGCATCAGTGTAGCAATATTAACCCACAATTTACAATTTGCTTGCTCAGCCAATCTCCTTACAGCTTCCTGTCTCTATCAGCGACATTAAATCCGAAGCTTGTATCTGCAACATAAGACCAGCAACGGTTGCAAGCTTGAAGAGTTGCGGATTTATGGTTCCAATAAATTAGAAGGGCCTGCGAGTTACAGGCTTGAGAGGCAAACCCTTAAACCATTTTTCGCTCGTTGGATGTGCGGCCGTGAACGTGATCAATCAGTCTAACTCGTAGTTACGAGTTAGGATGAAGCCAATGGCAAAAGAGATCATCAGAATTACGTCATTGAAAAATGGAGGTGGGAGTTCAATTACGAGTTACGATCAGACCCACATTCCAGATATAATGCAATATTAATAAAGCCGTAAATATAATATTCTATCACATGCGAGTTACAGTATATGTATTAACACATTGATTGCCGAGATCGATATAACACAAAAATTGAACATGAAATAAAGTATTTTTCAGGGCCGATTTGCTGTCTTGAGAATGTTGTGCTATTAATTATGAGACCTAACTTCACTTTACCTTTTAATAAAAGTACAGTAGTGTGTGTATATGTGCATTTACAGTGCTACGGATTGGACTTTACCCTCTCTTGCCCTCTCTTGCACTTGTTGGCTTCTTGGCTCCATTTGCGAGTTACGAGTTTGAACGCCAGTGATTTTGATGCAATTTAATAGCGGCCGCAAAGTTTCACGTTCCACGTTCCGTAGGCTTTTTTCGGTCTTGCTGTGTCTTAACCCGCAAGTCATCTGCGAGTTGCTTTAAGAGGCTAATTTAATAGCAGTAAGTCTTACGGGCTACGTTATGATCTACGATTCATAAAATCATAGCAATTTAATTGGGCTGTATATCAGCAGCAATACATAGCACATATCAGTGATACACTACATATCCCAGGCTGCTTTACAGCACAAACAATTTAAATTACCTGTTTCATCTAACCTGATTGGCCAAAACAAATCATTTTAAATGTGAAGCTTATTTAGCTTGGGTTTGGAGGGCGTTAACTCTAATTTGCAACTGTCAGAAATTACAAGAGATTTTGCTGACTTCAATGTAAGTGTTTAGATGTTTATTTTGGGATATTTTCATGCAAAAAAAAATATTTGCATACAATACAAATTTTCCTCTATTAGATGCATTTATAATCCAGCACACTTAGATATGCCTTTAAGCATTTTTAATAAAATTATGCTTACATATGCAAATAAACACTTAGGTAGTTTATTTTAGTATTAAAAACAGGCCTTTATGACCCTTTAAGATCAGAGTTTTCTAATCCTGTCCTCCGAGTCCACCAGGTCAAGTTTTCAGGTTATCCTCGCCTTCACATATGTATTTCAGTCAAAATGTCTGTGGATTATTTAACACGCTTACATTTAGGCATGGACATCCTGGCCTTTTGGTTCCCCTATGTTTTCCTTTTTCAAATACATATCTCAGAGCACAAAAACTTAATCAGAAGTTTAATTACTCTTGGATGCTTGCCTGTGCCAGCTAATGTATGTATGTATGCTCTCAGCATTTCCAGTTATTTTGAATGAAGTTTAAACTGATTTTGTTTTATATTTTTCATGCTATATTTGGTGTCAAATGTGCTTTAGTGCCATCTCTTTTCTTGTGTATTTTCCTTTTCAAAACACTCTGAGAAATTAAATCTCATTATGCTTATTATGTTCAGAGTGATGTTAATAGAGCATGACACACTCAATACAAATAACAAGTTGTACAAGGTATTGTGCCTACATACATAATTGTCAATCATATCCTGAAAAGTATAACAATTATTAGATTTTTCCTAGTAATGCACAAGGTTGTAGGTATGAGTGTGGGAACTGGGCAGGGTGAGGGTGAAAATCCCCCCTCAGGTTTTTCAATGCGTTTATGTATGTATAACGCCTCCTGGATAGCAACCTTGTTGGGGTGAAGGGGCTTGTGTACTTCAGTGAAGCTGTGAGCTATACCATGTCAGGTCACCAAGATGGACAGGTCATAGCAGAGAATGAACTGGCAACCCACTCCAATATCTTTGCCATGACATAACTATGTGCCTGGCATGCAGATAGTAGGACATGACTGAACGATGAAACAACAACAACAATGTATGTGTATAGAAACTGTTTTATGACCTGTGTATGAGCGCGACCCCCCCCCCCCCCCCCTCCTAATTATTGAGTGCATCAGGAGTACAATTCACACCTGATGTGCTAATGGTGCTGTGGAGTACTGTAATTGTTATTCCCTCCTGAGGGTAACATATATAGTGATATATCCTAAAGGATATGATGAACACATTGCTGAATTAGGGCTAATTAGCGAGAAGAATGTCAGACCCGTTGTGTGAATATAACAGAAAGGTGAGATTCTACATCTGTACAAACCGTAGTTAGATTATATACTTTCAAAACTGTGCTCAATTTAAGATATTCATTCCTATGTAACGCGGTGCCACAGCTGATGGAAGCTTTCACCTTTAATGTGTTTCAGCTTTTAGCTGAGGCTTTCTTATGTGTGGTGAGTGGGCGCCATCATGTGGTAGATGACCTAACAGGATCTTTTGGAGTATTGTGAAGTGGAAGTGTAACATTCAATAAAATACATCAGTAGTTGGTGATTGTTGTACTTTTTAATATAACTGCCCAAAGGGTTATACCCAAAACCCGCCTCTACACACTTCGGCAGTTTGATAATGGGGAAATAATTGCTACCCTGCACCTCAAGGTTTGAATTTATTCAACTCCAAAACATTCTGTGATGATATATTGCAGTGTGATTTTCATCTTCGAGATGCTATACTTTTATCTAGCAGATTGAAAGCCCTGTCGTCCAATTATATAAAGTTATTCATTATTTATATTTGTTTTATTTCTCTATGCTCGCCTCTAATGAAATACTATCTTAGCTTCTCTTTCCTCCCAGTGAAAATCCATATTAAAACTTCTATTACAGGGGGCAGCTCTACATGGGGACCTACATTGCAACACCCGGCCTAGAGACAAGCAGGGCAATATTACAAAAATAGTAATATATAATAACGTTTGGAGTTTTCATCATACTAGATGCAATTTATACTATGACCATGACTTTTTTTGAGACTGAAGTGTCCATTTAAGGCAGGAGAGAATATCTCCACACCGCCACATACCATGATGTGTAAAAAAAGAAAATGTGGTTTTACACATTAAGGCATATCTGGCCTTGATGTAGTCCTCACCAACACTTAACAGTAGTATATAATTAACATAATGCAGGGGCACGGAAGCGGCCCAAGGCTCCCTGGCTTGCTGGGAGTGCCCCTTTACCTGAGGAGCCTGGGGCGCCAGGTTGGTGGTGCAAGGTTTGAGCGCAGTTGGGCGCAGGAGCTCCATTTTAGCCACACTCCGTGGCCGGCCATCTTGAGGAGCAGTCGCACTGGGGAGCAGCTCTGTGGCAGCGTATTTCTGGCAATTCGTGCTGAGGAAAAATGGCTGATCCCTTAAGTAGCAGTGTGTGTGTGGTGTTGTGTGTGTTTCTTGTTTGTTTGTCCTTGTTCTGTGGTGGGATTTATTCTTATAGTTCAGGGATCTAGCAGAGCATGTGTGAAATGGAGGCCAAGGAGTTGGAGCAGTTACTACAGATGGTCAGGGCCAGGGTGCTGCGCCAGGGGGTGAAGTGGCAGGAGGACAGTCTAAGTCAGGGACAAGCTATAGAGGGCATTGATGACGCCCAAGGGCCAAACTGGATACAGTCTGATGTTACTGTTAGCCATGGAGACCTTGGGGCATCATGCTCTTTTGAAAGGGCCACCACACAGAGCTCATCAGCTGCTGGCAGCCTTGAGAGGAACTATAAGCAGGTGACAGGCGGTAACTTAGGAGCCCCACAGCTAGTGCCTTTGGAGAACTCAGTAGTTGAGCTGGGAGGTGCAGCGGGTAGGGGCATGGGTGACCAGCCTATGCTGTGTACCACGTCTCTCAGCCAACAAGTAATCTCACACCCTTGCCCAAAGGGCACTAAGGGTAAGAAAAAAATTGGGAGTCCTAACAGCCCATACTGAAGTCCACAGGAGGGTTACACAGGGAGCGGTCAGATTTACTAACACTGCTTTCTTAAAAGGGGGATGCACGAACAGTGCAGAGCTTGCCGACAAAGGTGCGGACGCAAGGATGGAAATACAGAGCAAGAAGAAGCCACAGAGGGACACGGCTTCTGTCACGGAACGAACGGATAAGGCTTTGTCAACCAGAACCACAAGGCCAGTCAGAGCCGGGCAAGGAACAGCCCTCTCAATTTTTCCACTCTACCTTCAAAAAGAAAGACACTGACTAGGGTTAGGGGTGACACTGTGGGAGAAGGTATTAACCCAGGGCAGGGTGGTCAGTTTCAGTTTCTGACCCCAGGCCTACCCCAGGGACGACTTCTGTGATAAGTTTAGATCAAAGTAGCTGCAGGGTTCCGCGGTTAGCTCTCCCCAACCAGCGTGGGTATGCTGACAGTGACTCTTCTGAGGGGGTTCCTGCATGCCAGGCTGTAGGGCGTAGAAGCAGGTGGCGCAGTAACAGTTCTTCTGAAATTTCCAGGAGGACCAGTGATAGGTTTCGCTCCTGAAGCAGGTGTTCATGTTGGTGCAGTTGCACGTGCTCTGGGTCTGGGCAGGACACCAGTTCCAGGAGGAGACAGAAGAGGACCCTCCAGCGGAAAAGATGAGAGGTATCCAGGGCAGTTCCTGCCACTCAAGGTCCAGGTGAGACGGGGGTGCCAGTCAGGAACTGGTGCTTGCAGATGGAGGGTGACCGGAAACTGGGTGAGTCTCAACTGGTGACAGGATTGAAGGTATTGCATTCTTTCAAGGACTATAAAGATTGGACTTCTTACAATTCTAAATATAACACCCCAAATGATCATTTAAAACTTCTGTATCAAATACTGAGCATGCAATGTCATTCCCTTATCTGTAAGCTTATTTTCCTTTCCACACAAAGTTTAATTTTAGCAGCAAAAAGAAAATTAAACTGTGAAAGTTTGCTCTGAAGTATTCAGGCTGGTGGTAACAAATCATGATACGTTTATAAGATATCTGTGATGGTCTCATAGAAATAAGTATTGCACTTCATCAGTCTGGAAATCAATATAAAATGCAAGAAAAGCAAGTAACAGCCAAGCACAGTTCATGGCAATAGCAGGCACAGGTGGTATAACTGGGTAAGGTAATATGAACCTGCAGAAAGCACTGATTGTGGCAGGGATTAAAGAACTGGTAAGTAGCCACAATGAGAAATCAAATTATAAACTAAGCATCATATAAAACAATACTAGTATTTTGAAAGCACCCATAACGACTCATCTATTTAAGGTAGCATAAAAATGTATATAATCTGTGTCCAATATCAAAAGTAAATAGTAAAAACCCTATAAAAATGCATTCACCCACTCAATCATATAATAAGACTGCACAGTCATAGTAATACACCCATATGACTCAGGGATAAAAATGCACATAGGCTTCTAAGTATTAGAACTTTATTGCACAACATATTTATTATTCATCTTCTTTATTGAGAAACCTATGGTATTCAACCTCTCTGCTGAGAATTTGATGCCCAAGTTAAAATATCCAAAAATGTGGTAGTGAAGTCTTACACACAAAATATGTGAAATTATAAGGGGTGCAAGCAATAATTCTACTCACAAAACTTTGGCCTCCATTCCATGGTCCTCGTAGGCTAAAATCTGAATACATTTGACACGTAAAACAGTTCCAAGCTATTTTTTTACAGCCCTCCATGGCCCCACACTTGACCTCCCCTGGGTTCCACTGACCCTACTTGGCTGCACACACACACCACCAGGCCAGAAATTGGTGCGTTTGTTTCAAAATTTGCATTTTTACTGATGCTACAAGAGGTGACAGTGTAAAGCAGTTCAGCACGCTGGGAATGTGTATCAGGGAAGATGATAAGAGATCAAGGGCTGCAAAGTGAAAGCAAAGTATAGGGTTGATGGGTTCTTTGAAGGGGGAGCAAAGGGGATAGGGATGGGTGCTATGTAAAGCGGATTCAGAGAGGAGTTTGGTGCTGTGTGGGGATGGATGCTTAGAGAGGATTGCTGCTGACAAGGACTGGGTCCAATGTAGGGATGGATGCTAAAATGGACTGGGTGCTGTATAGAGATAATATATGTATATACTGTATATATATATATATTTCTGTAGTGTAGTGCCCCCTTTTCCTGGCCCTTCTCGGAGAGCATGCATCCTGGAACTGTGCTGCAGGCAGGCAGGAGGTAAGGGAAGGGGAGCAGCTATGGAAAGGGGAGCAGAAATGTGAATATGGGCATGAGGAGAGGTGCTGTTATGGGAAGGGGTCTAAGGGAGGGCAGCTGTGGTGCAGAATGGATATTGCAAAGCGGCACTGAGAGAATTGGCTGGGGGCCCAATATTATTTTTGCCCCAGGACCTTCTATCCTCTAGCCTTTAGAAATGCCTTGTAATGTAACTAATATCATAAGTCCTGTGTATCTGCCCCATTGATATTCTGTAAATCATTATCTCATGGCAACAGAAGTGAGGTCCGAGGTTTACTCAGAAGTGTGTGGGTTCTTTAAAACACACATAAAGACTTAAAAAGGCCTGAAAAGTCTGGCCTCAGAAGTCTGGATACCTATTTAAGGAGTCACTACTGCCATAAATCTGCTTTATATAAGGAATAAAAAAAAGGCATGGGTAAACATCATAGCCAGAAATGTTGAATTCTAAAGCATATGATAATACTAGCGAATTGCCTGTCAAAAAATGACGGTCAATAAAATTGTAAGGCTGGGAATGCTGTTTGGCACACAATGTAAGGCTTTTAGTCCTCTGAGTACCTTTGGGGGCACATTGTGAGCATCTCCCCTTGTGTACTTTTTAGTTGTCTGTGCACATTGCACATTGTTGTTTTTCCTGCAGCATACAATGTACATTTGGACTGTTGGTGACCTGAGGAGAAAGTGTCAGCAATGTGGCAAGTGTGTAGTGTAAATATGCTGCATACGCGGGGGCAAACGGTTTGTTTATTTGTGTAAAGCTGCATTTTAGAATGTTAATGGTGTTAGTTGTAAGGTAGTGTTGTAAAATGGCGGCGAGTGGGTATGTGTTAGTTGGGTCTCGAGCATTTTCAGTCCTTCCTAATAGTGTATTTTGTACCTCGTACGTTCCTGGCTAAAAGACGTATGTGCCTGGCGTTGTTTTGCGTGTTTAGGGTGTGTGTAGCCTCGTTTTCTTTTTTTTCAGCGGCCATTTTTGCTCTCGCTTAGGCGATTTTCGAGTGGCGAAACTACAAATTTGACTTAAATTTGCGCGCAACCTCACTCCCAGACATCCTAGCTGTCCCCACGTGCTGTGTTTGATGTGTATTTTTTGATGTGCGCGGGTCGGCCGTTAAGTTCGTTAAGCCCGAAGTCATTAGCAACAACCCATATTGCTCACAACTATATATGTGATAGCACATGTGAAGGCTGCATACATCTGTGAATATCATCTATTGTCAATATTTCATTTCATTATCACAAATATCAACTATAATGGTAACCCCGACTCTATGACACGAGAAGTTTATAGAAATCATTAAACCCCCATGGAAATAAGCAGGCGGTGCAATGCATATAAATGCACATCCACACTCAAAATCACAATCATTGCTTATCTGAGTGCTGTAGGGCAGCTTCAAATGGAATTGGAACTTTGAGGTATGTAAGGCACGGAGAATGGAAGGCACCTCAGGGATTTACTCTGGACATTCAATTATTCACTAAACCCAGCCTTCTGTGTACTCACAAACTATTTGTCCTACAAGTGAAAACCCTGTAACCGAGCTCACAAATTTTTTTGAGTATGTGTAGACTGATTAGATACAGTCGGAAGTTATTGAAATAATGCTCCCACAGTTATGAGGTTTTTTTTCTGATGTTAATGTACAAATAGAATGGAGGCCTTTGTTGGTAATAATATGGCATTTCATCATTATAAACTTCTTACCATTTGTGGCAAATTTCTTGAATCCAGAGTATTCACATACATAACAATCTTGGATATAATTGCATTGGGCTACAACCCCTTCTCAGCCCCATCACCAACCTCACCTGCCCTGACACTGCCACCTCATATTACAACTCGACTCTTATTTCCAACCTTGACACTCTTGCCCCCATAACCTCTCGCAAATGGCCCCCAGTCACATCCGCAACCATGGTATACTAAACAAACACAATGCATCCAGAGGTGCTCCTGCACTGTTGAACATTTATGGAGGAAATCTCAGACTTCATTGCAAATTTATATTGTGCTGCTACTTCTCCACCCTCAACTTTGCCAAACAGCAATATTTCTCAACTTTAATATCTAATCTATACTCCAACCCTAAATGTTTGTCTCCACATTTAACACTCTTCTCTGCCCTCCCTTCTGGCCTATCTTGTCTCACAGCTGAGGACTTTGCCAACCACTTTAAAGATAAGATTGAAAACATTTTTAACAAATTCTCCTCTCAATCTCACACACTTCCTCCTTTCAAATAGCCAACAACAGCCGGCCTTTAACCTTCCACATTCCCACAAACACTATGGACTCCTTTAACCTTGTAACTAAGGATGAAGTCTCCAATTATAAACCTCTCACCTTACAACCTGTCCACAATATCCTATTCCATCAGAGTTACTCCCTCACCTCTATACCACATTTATCCCAGATCTCACACATATATTCAACCTTTCTCTAAACACTGGAAAGTTTTCATCATCTCTGAGGCATGCTATAATTACACCCATTCTTAAAAAAAAACTCTTTTGATACAGCTAATACATTTAATTATCACCCTATATCACTACTTGCCCTGGCTTCAAAATAGCTTGAGCGGCTCATCTATAATTGCCTTACCCAATTTATTTCCTCTAATTCTCTTCTCGACACCTTCCAATCTGGTTTCCAACCCCATCACTCTACAGAGTGTTCCCCACCAAGTCTAAGGGTAATATCTCTATTCTAATCCTCCTAGATTTCACTGCTGCCTTTAGCACAGTTGACCATCTTCTTCTGATTTAAATTCTCTACTCTCTTGACATCGGTGACTCTGCTCTTTCATGGCTCACATCATACTTACAAGGTTTAACATTTAGTGTCTGCTTTTCTGGCACCGCTTCTTCTCCTCGCCCCCTGGTGTACTCCAGGGTTCATTTCTAGGCTCTCTCCTCTTCTCCATCTATACTTCACTCACTTGGAACTTTACAGAATCTTTCGGATTTCAATATCTTCTCTATGCAGATGACACTTAAATTCATCTCTCAATACCAGATTTATCTCCCTCTCTTCTAGCACGAGTTTCCAACTGCCTCTCTAGCATATCATCCTGGATGTCCTCCCACCATCTCAAACATAACATGTCAAAAACTGAGCTCCTTATTTTTCCACCCTCTACTACAGCATCCCTTACTCAAATATCTCATACTGTTGAAAATACAATTATCACTCCCACTTACCAAGCCTGTTGTCTTGGGATTCTTCTTGATCCTGCATTCTCTTTCATTCCTCTTATACATTCACTCACTGCTTATCACCACTCCAATATATAATGAATGCGTCCACTAGCCTTATCTACATGTCAGCATCACCACTCTTTCATTCACTCCACTGGCTCCAAATTACCTCTAGAACAAAATGTAAAATCATGACAATGTATAAAGCCCTCAATAATAATGCACCACCTTATATCTCTGCTCTCATCTCAAAATACTCCCCCATCCTCCCCCTCCGTTCGGCTAATGACCGTCTTCTCTCCGCCTCTCTTATCACCTCCTCCCATTCCTACCTTCAGGACTTTTGTCATTTTGCCCAAATTCTTTGGAACTCCGTACCTCCCAACTAGACTTTCCTCCTGCCTCAAGTCCTTCAAAACCTCACTAAAAACTAATCTATTTAATGAAGCTTATCACCTTCACACTTAATATACCCAATGTATCTATCACCTTCCAGATCCCTTCGATTGTAAGTTTGCACGGTTTTTAATTGTATAGGATGCTTGAAAAGTACTCTATATGTAAGATTAAAAACTCAAAAACAGGGCTCACTTTTCATGTAATCTGTTTTCATTTTTTTTTTTTGTTCATCCTATGTATGGCGTTGCAGAATATGTTGACACTTTATAAATATTAGATAATAATAATAATGATAATTACATTGCACATTCAATTATTTGTCATTGCTGGAAGCAGGTTAGGTTGTAAGATCCCCTGTTATCTTACTATCATGCTCCCATCTCACTCTTATCATCCTCTAAATGTGCAGTTTCATAAAACAT
This sequence comes from Discoglossus pictus, assembly GCA_027410445.1. Lineage (NCBI taxonomy): Eukaryota > Metazoa > Chordata > Amphibia > Anura > Alytidae > Discoglossus > Discoglossus pictus. The sequence goes on from CM050163.1 coordinate 295,650,253, forward strand.
CTGGATCTGTCGCCCTGCCTTTCCTGAGTGTTAAAGGACTATACGTTGAATAGTTTTAAACATATAAGCTCTCTGGCATTGCACCATCCATCTTATTCAGAGGCATGCAAGAGCTCTGCACCAGCAAACAAAGCCCATATTGTAATTAACATGGACAAGGGGTATAAAAATATGAATTACATCAGCCAAATGCACAGCCTACACTCATACAACAACCGGTGAACCAAGTGAAACAGGTCACAATTGACTAGTGTCATATTTCTCTACCTGTTGTCCTTGTGCATGTATTTGTGAAGTATGTAACTGTGGCTGTGTTTCAGCGTAGGCTCACTAGCCCAAGGCCTAAGGCAGAACAATTTCAGGGGGCATCAGGCTGCCCGAAGTTGGCAATGCAATACCATGAAAGATGCACAGATGTGTTCTATATGCAGAGAATATTCTTCTATGTATATTTACATAGACACATATACACTTTTTCTATACATGTGTATTGTAAACATATGATTGGGATAAAACAAGAGGAAAGGAGGAGTAACTGGATTAGTAGGGGGAAGCAAATTTGAATCGGCCCATTACAGCATAAAACCTAAATACTCCCTTTAAGAAACTAGTAATATTAGCAGTTGTGTATAAACATTAACACATATTTTAGAAAGGAAAAAAAAGAAGCTATTTTTTATCTACCGGTAGAGGGAGGGGTGGGGAGAAAAGAAGAGATACGTATAAGAAGCAGCTCACACCAATAACTGCAAACCCTGTTCCTCCAAAAAATGCACCTCTCATGCAAACAACAATCATAAAGTATCATGGCTGGCTATAAGGACCAGCAAAGGCATGTTTTTTCTAATTAGAAACTAGCTTTATTATTTTTCCCCAGCCTAATTATACTTTTGTATATTGGTTCTTTGCATTGACATGATGCCTGCAGAATGTTTTTTATGAAACAATCAATATGTGAGGAATGGCTGTTAAAAAGCACTGCACTGAAAACTAAACTCTAACCCAGGGGGAACATCTTGTCTACCTGAGGCAGTAGTGTCTAACAGATGCCTAGGGGTTGGGCGGGCAGTGGACACTTTGGTCCAAGGTTGGTTTTAGGTCCTGACAATGGTGTTAATAGCATGAGAGATCTCTGGCGAGCTGGAGCTGAAGTAAGCATTGGTGGTTCCCTTGCAAGGTCCGGCGTGCTGAGCCAAAATCCCAGCTATCGCAAGAACAATGTGGCTCTAACAGCTGGAGAGACACTCTACCGAAACCTAAGCAGAGTGAGGGCTAGAGGTCTGGCTAGTTGGTCAGAGAGGGGGCTATTCATCTGAAAGAAGGTACTATGATATAACCTGCTAATGGGCAATTCAAGCTCAGTGTCCCATCAGTCTATGCTATCCTATGGTGAAATAATATGGGGAGAGAAATGCCTCCTATATAGTGGCTGGGATCCTAGGCTAACTGGATCACAAATGTTGGGAAATATTGATTGTGGTAGTTTTGTTATTGTTGTCTGTGAATTATCCTTTAAGGGCCTTGATGTGCCATATGCCCGGACTCAGATAGTTAGAGCAGATCCAATATATGGATGAACTTGTGAAAACATCCACAGGGCTGGATGAGATGGCTGAAGCCCATTCTAATAAAGGTGAAAAAAAGTGTCCACACAGAAGGATAACATAAAAGACCTCAAAGAATGTAGAGATATTAAACAGCTTGAACTCTCTATGGGCAAAAATGAAAAAATTGGTTCAACAGATATATTTTATGCCTTTAATAGAAAATTTAAAGAGGGGCTTGGAATCATTTAAAAAGGAGTTCAGAAAAAGAAATGAAAGAATGGAATGGATAATGTGCGGCAAAGTTCTAGTCTTCAAAATAAAGTAGAGCACTTGGAAAACTGATGCAGACGTAATTATCTGCTTCTTATTCTGCTATTATGATCTGCTAATGATCTACTGTTAGTTGCCAGAATCTGTTAAAGGACATAATTTAATATATTTTGCTGCCGTGAAATTACCCAAGCTCTTGAGTTCTTGAATTCAAATAAACAGCCAGTAATGAGGGAGCACAATGGATTGCAATGGAGAGGAAGAATATTATTCGTTTTATAAATAGTAGCCATGTATTAATTAGGTTCTTGAATTTTCAGGAGAAACAACAGATGTTGCAAGCATTTAGGAGAATTGGGAGTATTTAGTTTGAGGGCTCTAATTTAAGGCTGTTTAATGACTATTCTGCGGAAGTGTCTCGGAGGCGCAGATCATTTTCTGTATGTTGTAAGCATCTTTTTAGTGAGGGTAGGATATTTGCTCTATTATACCCTGCAAAACTCAGATCAGAAACTGAAAAGGGAGTGGTATATTTTGAGAAAGTTGACAAGGTGTTCAGATAGTTGAGAGATGAAAAGAGTGGAGGCAATTTTAAATTCTGGATATATAAATATCATACATTTTAAATGTATGGATTGTATGATGGTACTTTTTGCACTTTATCCACATCCAGGAGAGGATCCAGGGGAAATGGAAGGGAATAGAGAAGACAATTTAGTTAGTAGATTTCAGAAAAACATCACCCAAATGTTTTAGTTTAATGTATAAAATAGTAAACTAAAACATAGAGGGTATCAACTCACAAATTAAACTGAAAGCAATCCTAAAAATGTTAAAACAAATGGGTGCTGTTATAATGCTGTTAAAAAAAGACCCATCTTAATGTAATGGAACATAACAAAATTGGGAAGAGAATGGTTAAAGCAAATCATTTTTATTTAAATCGGAATAAAAATAAAGGGGTGGTAATTATTTTTAAAAAAGGAGCTGGTTATAAAGTTAAATGCATAGAATTAGACAGAGAAGGTCATTATATCATCACTAGCGACTTGCCCGTCAAAAATGAGGGCAATAAAATTTGAATGCTGGCAATGCTGTTTTGCCACACAATGCAAGGCTCTCCCCCCTCTAACTTGCGAGCTTCGCGATGAGCGCCTTCAGCGCTCATTGCGGTCCTCTCCCACAGGGCAACCTGCCACTTTCATGCCTCGCAATGAGCACCTTCGGTGCTCATCGCAAGCCCTGCAATAAGCGCTCATGGCAGATGTCGTTCAACCAGCCACTCTTGTGCCTTCGGCGCTCATTGCAAACCTCTCCCCACTCACTGACCCCTGTGTCTGTTTCCCCCCTCTCCCTTCCATGTGTCTGTTTTCCCCTCTCTCCCTCCTCCCCCCACACTGACCTGTATTTTTTTCCCCTTATTTCCCTCCCCTGTGTCTCTTTTCCCCCCTCTCTCACCCCTGTGTCTTTTTACACCCTCTCCCTCCCTCTCCCTCTCCTGTGTCTTTCTCCTCTCTCTCCCGGATCAAGTCTTGCGTGGCTCCTGTTGAGCACCTATCTATCCTTTCTCCAAGTGTTGGGTGCCTCGCGACGAGCGCCGTTGGTTCTATTTTTAAAGTTTTGCAGGCCTCGCGATGAGCGCCTAAGTGTTACTGGCTTCGGCTCATTTTGAGCCTTTTTTCAAACAACTAAGGGTTTACGGCTGGCATTTTGTTCCTCGATTAGTCGATTTTCGATCTACTAAAAATGCCAATTCAACCTCAAATTAGCTTGTAAGTTCATTTTTTAAGTAATTAGCATCTTTTGGCGGTGTACCGATGGCTTCTGAGTTATGGGCTTGAAAAAATGGAGGCTGTTAAAGTTGTAATTTTTTCAAAGTGTTGTGTGCCTTGCACTCATCGTGTGACTGACAATGAGCCCCTTTGGAGCTCATTGCCAGCCTTTATCAAAGTCTTGTGGGCCTTAAGATAAGCACCTTTGGCGCTCATCGTGAGCCTGGCAATGAGCACCTTCGGCGCCCATTGCTAGCCATTTTCAAAGTCTAGATGACTGCGTACCTTGGGCGCTGATTGTGGGCCCGGCAATGAGCGCCTTCCGCACTCATTGCCAGCCTGTTTCTAAGTCTTTGTGATGAGCGCCTTCGCGATTTGGCCAATTGAAAAGGGCACCATATAGCCCCTGTGGGAACTTTGCATAGATCAATGTGCTAGAAGTCTAATTATTTTTCATCAGGTTGTCATAAACACAGTAAATGGAAAACCAAAGTAATTCCAGGTTTTGTTAAAAATGTAAAGGAAACATATATTTGGTAGACATTAAACTCAATAGAGAGGCATTCATGAGAACAAAAGCATATTACAGTTGCTCTGGGAGACCTCCAAGGTGGTGAGCAGCAGAGAAATTATTAGTTAATTTATTTTAAAAAAAGAATAAATATAGTGAAATAATTTTGGCTTTGAATAATAGGATCATGACTTTATATATTCAACTTAAAAGAAATTTTACAACACAGAATCACTTAAAATCTAAAACAGCTAAGGAGTAACTAGACACTTAAGTATTTTCCAATGGGCAGCAAACAGTTTATTATTCACAAAGTCATTTTAGTAGTTTTGGAAATAGAGTTTTGAAAATGTTGTCACATCATCACATTTATATTTCTCAGCAGCGCAGTATTGCCAAAAAATGTTGGTAACACAACGTTAAAACTGCAGCCCTCGCACAGTGAGCCCGCAGCAACTGCGGCCCTCGTAAAGCGAGGGCTGTGGTTGTGGCTAGACAAGGAGCGCCAAAGGCGCTCCTTGCGTTGGTAGAGAGGAGTGCTGTAGGAGCTCATCCCTACAACCCCGCACGACTTAAGCATCATATCTACGACCCGCAGGAGTACAGTTCAACAGACAACTCAAATACACAATTCACAGTGAGAGACCCGTGGCACTTTTAAAAGATTGCATGTAAAAATTACGGCTTGTAACACTTTGAAAAGGAAACTGCAAAATACGACCTGCAAAAAATATCAACTTAACGACTGAACCGTGCACATTGAAAACCACAAAATAAAAAAAATAGAAAAAACATCGCACACAGCACGCGGGGGACAGCCAGGACGTCTGCCAGTGAGGTTGCACGCAAATTTAAATCCAATTTCCAGAGTTTCGCCACTCGAAAATCGAGAAAGTGAGAAAACAAATGGGAGCAAAAAAAAAAAAGAAAACGAGGCTACACGACCCCTAAGCATGTAAAACACCGCCAAACACATACGACTTTTACCCAGGAACGTACAAGGTACAAAATACACTATTAGGAAGTACAGAAAATGCTCCACGCCCGCATAACTCATACACAATCGCAGCCATTTTACAACACTAACTTACAACTAATAACATTACCATTGTAAAATGCCGCTTTACACAACTAAACCAACGGTTTCCCCTCACGCATGCAGCCTATTTACACTGAACACTTCAAACATTGCTGACAAACCTCAGCTCACCAACAGTCCAAATGTACATTGTATGCTGCAGGAAAAACAACAGCGATTGTTAGCTCTTCAGCATATTGATTGCTGCATATATTCATTACAAATAGGTATAGTATATTAATTTGTTGACATTTTGGGATGAAATTGGATATCTCAAATAAAACCAGAGCATCTAGAAAAAAAAAATACCCCTTTTACTAAAATAGAAATTCTTACTGTAATTAGGTGAATAATATGTTTTACTATTTACTAGCCCAGTTCGCTTTACCTCTGTACAGCAGGAAGAACTTTCAGCCCTTAGGTTAGACTGAGAGGGGTCTGTGGTCTTGTATAGCATACACATCTTTCTGAAAAGTACTTACTCCAGCAATCAGAACCAGTATACCATATTTATTACTGAAACCATCAGACATATTTATACCACATTTTTAGCAACAACAGACCAATCAATTCAAATGTGCATCCATGGTTACAGCCAATCTTTCTAGCTCACGTTATCAGCACTGCCTGCCAGCCAATGACAATCAACCATTGTTTTCACTCTGCAACGCTGTATTCTTGGTAAGGGGCAATTACATACAATAGGCATAGAGACACCAGTCTGAGGCTGCAAACCCTGTTCCTCCAAAAAATGCACCTCTCATGCAAACAACAGTCATAAAGTATCATGGCTGGCTATAGGGACCAGCAAAGGCATTTTGTTTCTAATTAGAAACTAGCTTTATTATTTTTTTCACAGCCTAATTATACTTTTGTATATTGGTTCTTTGCATTGACATGATGCCTGCAGAATGTTTTTTATGAAACAATCAATATGTGAGGAATGGCTGTTAAAAAGCACTGCACTGAAAACTAAACTCTAACCCAGGGGGAAACATCTTGTCTACCTGAGGCAGTAGTGTCTAACAGATGCCTAGGGTTGGGCGGGCAGTGGACACTTTGGTCCAAGGTTGGTTTTAGGTCCTGACAATGGTGTTAATAGCATGAGAGATCTCTGGCGAGCTGGAGCTGAAGTAAGCATTGGTGGTTCCCTTGCCAGGTCCGGCGTGCTGAGCCAAAATCCCAGCTATCGCAAGAACAAAGACCAATGGGGCTCCAACAGCTGGAGAGACACTCTACCGAAACCTAAGCAGAGTGAGGGCTAGAGGTCTGGCTAGTTGGTCAGAGAGGGGGCTATTCATCTGAAAGAAGGTACTATGATATAACCTGTTAATGGGCAATTCAAGCTCAGTGTCCCATCAGTCTATGCTATCCTATGGTGAAATAATATGGGGAGAGAAATGCCTCCTATATAGTGGCTGGGATCCTAGGCTAACTGGATCACAAATGTTGGGAAATATTGATTGTGGTAGTTTTGTTATTGTTGTCTGTGAATTATCCTTTAAGGGCCTTGATGTGCCATATGCCCGGACTCAGATAGTTAGAGCAGATCCAATATATGGATGAACTTGTGAAAACATCCACAGGGCTGGATGAGATGGCTGAAGCCCATTCTAATAAAGGTGAAAAAAAGTGTCCACACAGAAGGATAACATAAAAGACCTCAAAGAATGTAGAGATATTAAACAGCTTGAACTCTCTATGGGCAAAAATGAAAAATTGGTTCAACAGATATATTTTATGCCTTTAATAGAAAATTTAAAGAGGGGCTTGGAATCATTTAAAAAGGAGTTCAGAAAAAGAAATGAAAGAATGGAATGGATAATGTGCGGCAAAGTTCTAGTCTTCAAAAATAAAGTAGAGCACTTGGGAAAACTGATGCAGACGTAATTATCTGCTTCTTATTCTGCTATTATGATCTGCTAATGATCTACTGTTAGTTGCCAGAATCTGTTAAAGGACATAATTTAATATATTTTGCTGCCGTGAATATTACCCAAGCTCATGAGTTCTTGAATTCAAATAAACAGCCAGTAATGAAGGAGCACAATGGATTGCAATGGAGAGGAAGAATATTATTCGTTTTATAAATAGTAGCCATGTATTAATTAGGTTCTTGAATTTTCAGGAGAACAACAGATGTTGCAAGCATTTAGGAGAATTGGGAGTATTTAGTTTGAGGGGCTCTAATTTAAGGCTGTTTAATGACTATTCTGCGGAAGTGTCTCGGAGGCGCAGATCATTTTCTGTATGTTGTAAGCATCTTTTTAGTGAGGGTAGGATATTTGCTCTATTATACCCTGCAAAACTCAGATCAGAAACTGAAAAGGGAGTGGTATATTTTGAGAAAGTTGACAAGGTGTTCAGATAGTTGAGAGATGAAAAGAGTGGAGGCAATTTAAAATCTGGATATATAAATATCATACATTTTAAATGTATGGATTGTAATGATGGTACTTTTTGCACTTTATCCACATCCAGGAGAGGATCCAGGGGAAATGGAGGGGAATAGAAAGACAATTTAGTGAGTAGATTTCAGCAAAACATCACCCAATTTTTTAGTTTAATGTATAAAATAGTAAACTGAAACATAGAGGGTATCAACTCACAAATTAAACTGAAAGCAATCCTAAAAATGTTTAAACAAAATGGGTGCTGTTATGATGCTGTTAAAAAAAGATCCATCTTAATGTAATGGAAACATAACAAAATTGGGCAGAGAATGGTTAAAGCAAGTCATTTTTATTTAAATCGAATATAAATAAAGGGGTGGGCAATTATTTTAAAATAGGAGCTGGTTTATAAAGTTAAATGTATAGAATTAGATAGAGAAGGTAATTATATCATCACTAGCGACTTGCCCGTCAAAAATGACGGCAATAAAATTTGAATGCTGGCAATGCTGTTTTGCCACACAATGCAAGGCACTCCCCCCTCTAACTTGCGGGCCTCGTAATGAGCACCTTCCGTGCTCATCGCAAGCCCTGCAATAAGCGCTCATGGCAGATGACGTTCAACCAGCCATACTTGTGCCTTCGGTATTCATTGTGAACCTCTCCCCACCCATTGACCCTTGTGTCTGTTTCCCCCTCTCTCCCTCCTCCCCCCTCACTGCCCTGTGTTTTTTCCCCCTTATTTCCCTCCCCTGTGCCTCTTTTTCCCCCTCTCTCACCCCTGTGTCTCTTTACACCCTCTCCACCCTCTCCTTCCCCTGTGTCTCTTTACACCCTCTCCCTCCCTCTCCCTCCCCTGTGTCTTTCTCCTCTCTCTCCCGGATCAAGCCTTGCGTGGCTCCCGTTGAGTGCCTATCTATCCTTTCTTCAAGTGTTGCGTGCATCGCGATAAGCACCGTTGGTTCTTTTTTCAAAGTCTTGCGGGCCTCGCAATGAGCGCCTAAGTGTTACTGGCTTTGCCTCACTTTGAGCCTTTTTTCAAACAACTACGGGTTTACGGCCGCCATTTTGTTCCTCGCTTAGCCGATTTTCAATCTTTTAAAAACGCCAATTAAACCTCAAATTAGCTTGTAAGTTAATTTTTGAAGTAATTAGCATCTTTTGGCGGTGTACCGATGGCTTCTGAGTTATGGGCTTGAAAAAATGGAGGCCGTTAAAGTTGTAATTTTATCAAAGTGTTGTGTGCCTTGCGCTCATCGTGTGCCTGACAATTAGCCCCTTCAGAGCTCATTTACAGTCTTTTTCAAAGCCTTGTGGGCCTTAAGATGAGCACCTTCGGCGCTCATCGTAAGCCTGGCAATGAGCGCCTTTGGCGCCCATTGCTAGCCATTTTCAATGTCTAGAGGACAGTGTGCCTTGGGCACTGATCGTGGGCCTGCAATGAGCACCTTCCCGCACTCATTGCCAGCCTGTTTCTAAGTCTTGCGGGCCTTGTGATGAGCGCCTTCGGAGCTCATTGCAGCAAAGTCCGTGCAGGCCTTTGCCGCTCATTGCGGCATGTGCAAGACCGTACTATTTAACATTGCGTGACGACAACTCACAATTACGACAACTATTATATGTGATTGAGGTTAAAGGTGGAACTATTTACATTTATTTTCTGATTTGTATGCTCCCAAATTATGGACAACAAACCTTATTTAATGAGATTTTAGCTAATTTAGGGCTTCATTCAATTGCGATTTGGCCAATTGAATAGGGCTCTATATAAGCAAAGAGAAGTTTTACAGAAGTTTTTAGTTAGTGCACTTCTATCCAAAAGCAAGGTCTTCACTAAATAAAAACTTCTGTAAAAAAATATGCTCTGTGCTTATATAGAGCCCTATTCAATTGGCCAATCGCAATTGAATGAAGGTCCTTTGGTAGGATACTGAAAATTTATTGGAGGGGACTTCCATATAGCCCCTGTGGGAACCTTTGCATAGATCAATGTGCTAGAAGTCTAATTATTTTTTCATCAGGTTGTCATAAACACAGTAAATGGAAAAACCTCTCTATTGAGGTTAATGTCTACCAAATATATATTTCCTTTACATTTTTAACAAAACCTTGAATGATTTTATTCAAGGTTTTGTTAAAAATGCAAAGGAAATATATATTGGTAGACATTAAACCTCATAGAGAAGGCATTCATGAGAACAAAAAGCATATTACAGTTGCTCTGGGAGACCTCCAAGGTGTGTGCGCAGAGGAGAAATTATTAGTTATTTATTTAAAAAAAGAGAATAAATATAGTGATATCATTTTGGCTTTGAATAATAGGATCATAACTTTATATATTCAACTTAAAAGAAATTTTACAACACAGATTCACTTAAAATCTAAAACAGCTAAGGAGTAATTAGACCACTTAAGTATTTTCCAAAGGGCAGCAAACAGTTTATTATGCACAAAGTCATTTTAGTAGTTTTGGAACTTGATGTTTTGAAAATGTTGTCACATCATCACATTTATATTTCTCAGCAGCGCAGTATTGCCAAAAAATGTTGGTAACACAACGTTAAAACTGCAGCCCTCGCACAGTGAGCCCGCAGCAACTGCAGCTTTGCGAGGGCCGTGGTTGTGGCCAGGCAAAGGAGTGCAAAAGCACTGGTGGAGTGGAGTGCCGTAGGAGATCATCCCATACAACCCCCACACGAATTAAGCATCATACCTACGACCGCCGTGAGTATGGTTCAACAGACAACTCAAATACACAATTCACAGTGCGAGACCCATAGCACTTTAAAAAAATTGCATGTAAAAATTACGGCTTGTAACACTTTGAAAGGGAAACCGTAAAATACGACCTGCAAAAAATATGAGCTTAACGGCCCAAACCGTGCACAGCGAAAACCACAAAATAAAAAAAATAGTTTCAGTCCAATTTCCAAAAGTTTCCGCCACTCGTAAAATATCACCTAAGTGAGCAAAAAAAATGGCAGCCGAAAACAAATGAAAACAGTGTCTAACACGTCCCCTATGCAGCTAAAACACAGCCAAACACATATGACTTTTACACAGGAACGTACAAGGTACATAAATACACTATTAGGAAGGACGGAAATTGCCTCCACGCCCCCGCGTAAACACATTCACAATCGCAGCCCATTTGTACAACACTTACAACTAATAACAATACCATTGTAAAATGCCGCTTTACACAACTAAAGCAACGGTTTCCCCTCGCGCACGCAGGCTATTTACACGGAACACTTCACACATTGCTGACACACCTCAGCTCACCAACAGTCCAAATGACATTGTATGCTGCAGGAAAAACAACAGCGATTGTTAGCTCTTCAGCATATTGATTGCTGCATATATTAATTACAAATAGGTATAGTATAGTATAGTATATTTGTTGACATTTTGGGATGAAATTGGATATCTCAAATAAAACCATCTAGAAAACAATCTAGAAAAATAAAATACCCCTTTTACTGAAGAAGAAATCCTTACTGTAATTAAGTGAATAATATGTTTTACTAGTCATTTGCCCGCCATAAATGACGGGTGTTACAACTTGTATGTTGAATGGGGTATGATAAGAGCCTATTGCCCAAACCTCTCCCCACAGGTGTGCCCAGTTCGCTTTACCTCTGTACAGCAGGAAGAACTTTCAGCCCTTAGGTTAGACTGAGAGATGTCTGTGGTCTTGTGTAGCATAAGGATCTTTCTTAAAAAAACTTACTCCAGCAATTAGAATTCACAGCATCAATAACAAAATTCACACTTTAATTATGTGAACCAGTATACCATATTTATTACTGAAACCATCAGACATATTTATACCACATTTTTAGCAACAACAGACCAATCAATTCAAATGTGCATCCATGGTTACAGCCAATCTTTCTAGCTCACGTTATCAGCACTGCCTGCCAGTCTAAGACAATCACCCATTGTTTTCCCTCGGCAACGCTGTATTCTTGGTAGGGGGCAATTACATACAATAGGCATAGAGACACCAGTCTGAGGCTTGTGATACATAGGGAGAGATACTGGTGTCATGTGACTCCTAGGGGTCAATTATCTCCCTAATCTTGTTAATAAGGGACTAGTCCATTACTATGAAATAATGGGCATATACAATATTTCCCTTGAAAGTACCCTCCACCCCAAAAAAAAAGCATGGCACAGACATACATCCCATCGCTCCCATTATGTTCATATGCTGGGTTTTGAACCCTTGTCCCCAGGCTGCTGAGCCTTTTCCCTACCACTGCGCCAGCCTGCCTTTGTGAATTTCATTGAGATCTTATAACCTTGACTCTGCTAGCAATAGTATCAGTGCCTAAGTCTCTTCAGCTGTGCCTGGTCAGGTGTCTGGTCCTTGGCCTATATAAGGCACTTCCTGTCAATGTACCTTGCCAGATTATTGTGGTTCCTGTTGCCTTCAATAAAGCTTGTTCCTGTTTCACCTACAACTTGCTGAATTGGATTATTGCTGACCTAGGCTGCTGGTCTCCAAAACCTTGTGATTCCTATATCATTACAGAATAATCTGGCCCTTTCATGGAAACCACCGGGACAGATTCTGCATTGGCCCAGCAGGTTGCTTTATTTGCAAGAACTGTGCAGACCCAGGCACAGACCATTCAAGTGCTGCAGGACCAGGTAGAGTAAAGTTCAGTCAATGCACAGTGAGTATACCAGCTACAGGGCACGTGATGTTGCTGCTGCTACTGTTACACCTGCACAAGATGCCCGCTTGCCCCTACCAGAAAAGTTTGGAGGAGATTTGGGGGTTTCCTAAATCAATGCCGTTTGCACTTCATGATGTTACCTCACCGATTTCCATCTGAAAGAGAGAAGGTGGGATTTATTTTCTCCCTATTCAAAGATGAAGCCCTGGCTTGGGGCTCCCCTCTTCTGGAACAGGACAGTCCAGTCTTGGGTAATCTAAATGACTTTCTTGAGGCCATGTGCCTAGCTTTTGATGACCCCAATCGATGTGCTACAGCAGAAGCCACTCTCCTTCATTTGCATCAAGGGAGGCGCTCTGTGGCTGAATATGCTGCTGAATTCAGACAGTGGGTTGCTGATACTACCTGGAACCAATCAGCCTAGAGGTTCCACTTCAGAAAAGGTCTCTCAGAAGCTATAAAAGATGAGCTAGCTCGTGTTGATCTTCCTGCTGACTTTGATGCATTTGTGCGTTTGGCTATCCGTATTGATCGGAGACTGTCTAAAAGAAGATTGGAAAGACAGGGCTCTTTTAGACCAAGTGCTACTCCTATTTCCTATTCAAGAATTTCTACTCCGACCCCACAAACACCTACAGACTCTAAGCCAGAGGCTATGCAGGTAAATCTAATCAGAGGGTGTAACGGATCTCCTGGCACCCCGACTGGGTACCTCCGTTGATGGACGCGTCTACAAGCACCGCACCGGACATCACAACCACCACAGACTCCACAGCCGCTGTAGCTTAACTGGAGCCGCGCCGTCTTCCTTCCACCCTGTATGAATCTCCAGCATCCAGGACCGTGTGGGGAAGAAGACCTCTCCTCCAAGGAGAGTACATCAGGAACAAGAGTTCAGTAGTTAAAGCTCAAGGGAGTATGCAGCGCATAGCAATCCCCAGTGTGATATAGCAATTCCCTCCAAGAACGAGACGAGGCTACGTTTTGCAGGGTCAAGTAGAACTCCGGTGCAGGTAAACACAGAGTGTTTTTTAAAACAGTCAGGTACAAACAGAACACACCCAGAAGGGAGGTATAGATCAACCAATAACACAATAGTAACGCCCGCAGTTTCCCTCCCCTCTGCTTGGGAGATAATTGAGTTTCTTACTGTATCTACTCAATTATCTCCCAGCTACAACTTACACATTTTTATACATTTTTATAACTTTATGATTTTACATAGTACATAAATAAAACTTCCATTTTTATGAACAACATAAATTGTGGAACAACATATTAAAAAATGGCATGAATCAGACCAGGGGTTCAAACGTTAGTAAAAGTATCTTTTGGGCCCTTGCTCAAACAGGTTTTACAGAGGCCTCTGTACTGGAGACAATGGGGAAAGTAATCCAATTATCCAGGGATAGAGGCAGACTCCATTGAGCACATGGTTGCAAAAAGACATAAACCCCTTTAAAATACATAAAGTCACCTTTTACACATAACACACAGACATTTCACATATCCCCAGATAGCTGGGATCTGAGCGCACAAAACTACCGAATAGCGCTCAGATCCTATTCCCACAGTTCAATTGCCATGTAGCTAAAATCTTTCCCATAGTCTTTCATTATATGAATGGGCTCCATGGCATAGCTATCTGGGGTATCACCGCTCACACAGGGCAAGTAGCGAATGACCCCACTGTATTTAAAGGGCCAGAATGAGTGACATACACTCTGATATGGCCGAATACTGTATTTAAAGGGCAATATGTCCCAGGGCCATAGTCGCAGTGCAGGAGGCTGGCAATAAGTCCTCTCCAAGACAAAGTGGCGAAGGGCACTTCGTCACAAAGGGCCATTATCCAATGAAGAAAAACAGTGGCGGCGCACTCACAATTTATGCCTGTATTGTGGTAGTGCAGGGCACTATGCCATCAATTGCCCTAGAAAATCCAAAAGAACAATAGCTATGGCTGCTGAGGGTGCACAGATTCGACACCAATCCCAGATTTCAGATCAACTGGATTCTTTCACACAACCCTTGTTTTCTCTTGCTCATGGTGAAGAGGGTATGTTGACTCAACACCCTCATTTTGTGGTGCCTATCACGTTGCAATTTGGTGATCGTAAAATTTCAAATACAGCTATGATAGATTCTGTAACAGGCAGAAACTTTATGGACATTAAATTTGCAGCAGGAAATAGAATTCAGTCTATCCCTAATTCTTCACCTGTGTTAATGGAGACAGTAGACGGTTCTCCACTTACGTCAGGCCCGGTTACACATGAGACTGTGCCCTTAAAGTTGACTCTGGAAGTGAATCACCATGAGGCTATATCTTTCCACCTAATTCCCTCAACACAGTTTCCAGTGATTTTGGGGGTACCTTGGCTTGCTCTGCATAACCCACAGATTGATTGGAAGATCAGAACTTTGTCCTTTCCTTTAGAACACTGCTTAATGAATTGTCAACCCTCTAAGGTAACACCTGTTGCCACAACAATTAATTAAATGGTTGCTACAAACTTGACTAAGCTTCCTCTACAATATTGGGATTTTGCAGATGTCTGTGATAAGAAGAATGCTGATCAGCTTCCACCCCACAGGCCTCATGATTGCCCAATAGAGCTGTTGCCTGCGGCTGCTATCCCGTTTGGCCGTATATATTCCCTTTCTGAGCCTGAATTGAAAGCTCTTCGTGAATACATACAAGAAAATCTTGCCAAAGGCTTTATTCGACCATCTTCTTCTCCAGCAGGAGATCCTATATTCTTTGTAGAAAAAAAGATGGCAGCCTACGGCCATGCGTTGATTACAGGGACATTAATAACATCATTGTTAAAAACCGCTACCCCTTGCCTCTCATTCCTGAACTTTTGGAGAGACTTCTCTCAGCTAAAATATTTACGAAGCTTGATCTTCGGGGGGGCATATAATCTGGTTCGCATAAGACCCAATGATGAATGGAAAACAGCTTTCAGAACCAGGTACGGGCATTACGAATATCTAGTAATGCCTTTTGGGCTGTGTAATGCTCCTGCAACTTTCCAGTATCTTATCAATGATGTACTACGAGTTCTCCTGGATCAGTTTGTTGTGGCATATTTGGATGATATCCTAATATTTTCTGATAATCTTGAAAACCACAGAAAACAGGTCCATATAGTTCTGGAGCGCCTTCGTACCCACCACCTATACATTAAACTGGAAAAATGTGAGTTTGAACAAACAGAAATTCAATTCCTGGGGTATGTAATAACTCCCAAAGGTTTAAGTATGGACGCAAGTAAAATTAAAGCTGTGCTGGACTGGCCCATCCCCAAGAATGAAAAAGATATTCAGAGATTTGTGGGGTTTGACAATTTTTACAGGCGTTTCATTAAGAATTTCTTTGCTGTTATTACACCGATCACTGAACTTACACGTAAAGGGACTCCTTTTCAGTGGTCCGATAAGGCTGATACCGCATTTTCCTGATTAA
Organism: Discoglossus pictus; assembly: GCA_027410445.1. Classification (NCBI taxonomy): domain Eukaryota; kingdom Metazoa; phylum Chordata; class Amphibia; order Anura; family Alytidae; genus Discoglossus; species Discoglossus pictus. The sequence continues at coordinate 295,665,984 of CM050163.1, forward strand.
AGACTCTGTTTACATCTGCCCCCATCCTGGTACATCCTCAGCCGGAATTACCATTTATTGTGGAAGTTGATGCTTCTGATTCAGCTATTGGTGCTATACTGTCTCAAAGAACTGGACCTAAGATGCTGTTACATCCGTGTGCCTTCTATTCCCGCCAGATGGTGCCAGCAGAAAGAAACTATGACATAGGGAATAAAGAACTATTGGCTATAAAAGCTGCCTTCACCGAATGGAGACATCTCTTGGAGGGAGCCACCCATCCAATTACTGTCCTCACAGATCACAAAAATCTGGAATGTATTCGATCAGCTAAGAGACTGTCAGCCAGACAAGCACGCTGGTCCCTATTCTTCTCGAGGTTTAATTTTTTGGTTACATACCGTCCTGGCTCCAAGAATGGTAAGGCGGATGCCTTGTCTAGAATAGCTGACCCCCTCCATACTACCGTAACCAAGACCACCATCTTGCCGGAGGATATATTTATAGGAGTCACATTTCCTTCTGATCTGATGTCTCGCATTAAAAAGGGCTACGCTGAAGACCCAGTTCTTTGTGATCCTCCTAGTGATCTCCATATGACGATGCTTAATGGGTTTTGGATTTTTCAACAACGTCTGTTTGCTCCGGAGTCAGTGCGACTGGACCTTTTACGTCTCTACCATGACTCAAAACCAGCACGTCATCCAGGAATCCGAAAGACACAAGAGCTACTCGCCCGATCCTTTTGGTGGACCAACTATTATGAGGATGTTAAGAAGTATGTGTCCTCTTGTGATGTATGTGCCAGACATAAGACTCCTCGCTCATCCCCTGTTGGCTTGCTTCAGCCTCTTCCGATTCCTCATCGTCCCTGGGGATCTATATCCATGGACTTTATTGTGGATCTACCTCCCTCTAAGGAACACACTACCATTCTTGTTGTTGTGGACAGGTTAACTAAGATGGGTCATTTCATACCAGCTCGTGGTCTCCCTTCAGCTAAACAGACGGCTGACCTGGTTATTCAGGAAATATTTCGCTTTCATGGAGTGCCTGATGAAGTCGTTTTTGACAGGGGAGTGCAGTTTACTTCTCGTTTTTGGAAACATTTTTGTTCTAATCTAGGTATTAATGTAAATCTGTCATCAGCTTTTCATCCACAAAGTAATGGACAGACTGAGCGAACCAACCAGACTTTGGAGCAATATTTGCGGTGCTATATTAGTTACCTGCAGGATGACAGGCTGGATTTTCTACCCACGGCAGAGTTTCCCTATAACAAGGCCCAACACTGCTCCACTTCTTTGAGCCCATTTTTTGCCAACTATGGTTACCATCCAACCTTTTGTAGTGAGTCTCCCAATTACTACTTCCATTCCTGCAGTCACTGATCGGCTAACCACCTTACGAGATTCCCAAGACCAGTTGAAGGAGACTCTTTCGAAGGCTCAGGAATGTTACAAGAGAGCTGCTGATAGGCATAGAACGGAAACCCCAGTTTATCATGTTGGTGACAAGGTTTGGCTGTCAACAAGGAATCTTAAGGTTCCTTCTCATAAATTGGGTCAGAGGTTCATGGGACCTTTTGAGAACATCGCTCAGATCAATGCTCTCACTTTTCGCTTGCAACTTCCAGATTCCATGAGGATACATCCGGTGTTTCACGTTGCACTGCTGAAACCTTTCCATGTCAACACTTTCCCTGGCCGAGCCCTGCCTGCCCCACCTCTAGTCCTCGGGGATGGTGAGGATGAATACGAGGTGGAGAAAATTCTGGACTCCAGGATCTTCCGCAACAAGCTTCAGTATCTGGTCCGCTGGAAAGGCTATGGTGAGGAGGAGAGTTCGTGGGAACCAGTGGACAATATTCATGCTCCTGATCTCCTTCGGTCCTTTCATGTGCAGTACCCTGCTAAACCGGGTAAAAGGGCATCCAGAGGCTGCACCTATAGAGGCGGGGGTAATGTGAGGAATTGACTCTGATGGGTTTTAAACCCTGGTCCCCAGGCTGCTGAGCTCGCTTGTAAGTGCCCCCCCCCCCCCCACCACCAAAAAAAAGCATGGCACAGACATACATCCCATCACTCCCATTATGTTCATATGCTGGGTTTTGAACCCTGGTCCCCAGGCTGCTGAGCCTTTTCCCTACCACTGCGCCAGCCTGCCTTTGTGAATTTCATTGAGATCTGATAACCTTGACTCTGCTAGCAATAGTATCAGTGCCTAAGTCTCTTCAGCTGTGCCTGGTCAGGTGTCTGGTCCTTGGCCTATATAAGGCACTTCCTGTCAATGTACCTTGCCAGATTATTGTGGTTCCTGTTCCCTTCAATAAAGCTTGTTCCTGTTTCACCTACAACTTGCTGAATTGGATTATTGCTGACCTAGGCTGCTGGTCTCCAAAAACCTTGTGATTCCTACTATATCATTACATCTTGTGGGCCTCGGGCTGAGCACCGAAGGCTGTGGGCCTGGCAATGAGCGCCTTTTTCAAAGACTTGCGGGCCTCGCGAGGAACGACTTTGGTGCTCATTGTGAGGCTCGCAATGAGTGCCTTCAGCGCTCATTGGGAATGGGCAAGCCCATAACTTATAACATTGTTTGACTGACAAATCGTAACTACCACAACTATATATATGAGCGATTTCCCTGTCAAAAATGATGGCAAAAAAATGTGAACCCTGGCAATGCTGTTTGCCACACAATGCGAGGCTCTCTCTCTATGTTACAGGCCTTGCTCATTGCAGGCCTTGGCAAACTCGTAAATTATGCACCTTCAGCGCTCATTGCGAGTCTCTCACCTCTTCTAAATTTCAGGCTTGTCCCCCCACTCTACGTTGCGGGTCTCGCTCATTGCAGGCCGTGGCAAACCCATAACTTTTGTGCCTTCGTCGCTCATTTGGGCTCCGTGAGGAGTGCTTTCGGCGCTTATCACAGGCCTCTCCTTCCTCCCCTACATTATTATAATTGCAGGCCTCTGCAAACCAGTAACTTTTGGGCCTTCGGCACTTATTGCGAGTCTCTCCCCCCTTCTAAATTTCGGACTGCGCGATGATCGCCTTTGGCTCTTATCACAGAAATTTACCCCCCTCTACGTTACGGGCCTCGCTCATTGCAGGCCTTGCTAAACCTGTATGTATCGGGCCTTCGGCGACCATTGCGGGCCTCTCGCCCCCTCTACGTTATGGGCCTCGCTCATTGCAGGCCTCTGTAAACACGTATCTATTGGGCTTTCAACGCTCATCGCTGGACTCTCCCCGGTTCTACGTTACGGGCCTCGCTCATTGCAGGTCTCTGCAAACATGTAACTTTTGGTTCGTTCATTGCACATGCGCAAGCCCGTAATTTTTAACATAGAGTGACCAACACGCACAATTGCCACAAATATTAAATGTGACTAGGAACTTGCCCGTCAAAAATGACGGGATTAAAATTGTAAGGCTGGCAATGCTGTTTGCCACACAGTGTGAGGCTTTGGTCCTGAGCACCTTTGGCGCTCATTGCAAGCCTCTCCCCCATGTACATCAAGTTTCCTGCTTTGCACTTCGGCGCTCATTGCAAGCCTCTCCCACTTGCGGTGCTGATCGTGAGCCCCGAGATGAGCAGCTTTGGCACTCATTGCGAGCCTTTCCTCTGCCTACTGTACGGACTGCGCATTGCAGGGTTTGTTAACCTGCAAGTTTTGTGTTATTGGAATGCCATGTGTTTCTTTCCAGCATCGCTCCCCTGTCTGTTCCCTGTGTATTTCTCCTCTGTGTGTGTGTGGTGAATGTTTGCAAGGCTCGCAGTGACTGACGTTGGATTTTTTCAACATGCCTGGCATTGTTTGAGTAAGTGTTACTGTCTTCAGCGTTGTGTATTTTGGAAGTTTTGCGATCCTGGCGTTGCTGAGCCTTGTTTTCATGCTGTTTTGAACTTTTGGTCTAATTAGGGGTCTAATTAGTTTGCAATCTCACTCCCAGGCTTTCCGTGGTTCCCTCTGTGTTGTGTGTAGGTGTGTTCTAATTTTTTGTACATGATTTATTTTTTTGGGTGGGTTTTTAGAGTTACGCGCTTGAACAGTGCTGCTTACGCGAGGCTCGCCTATGTGCTGCGCCGTTGGCTGCAATGAGCACCTTCGACGCTCATTGCAGCCTAAGTACTGCGCCACGGACGAGCCTCGCAGCTGCTTCGGCTTGCGGCTGCTTCGGCTCGCGTTTTCAAGGCTCGCATTTGCGACAGCGTTGCTGGCCTTTGGCGCTCTATATAAGCACACAGCATATTTTTTTACAGAAGTTTTTAGTTAGTTAAAAATATGCTCTGTGCTTATATAGAGCCCTACTCAATTGGACAAATCACAATTGAATGATGCCCTAAGTCTTAAGTTTGGGTATAGTGGTATGAAGGGAATAAGAACTGATAATCTGACCTGTTTTGTTCCTGTAGCTATATTTGTCTCATAGATTCGATGAAGTATAATTTATTGATTTGACTCACTGAAACCATCTCTTGGCTGTGGATTATGGGGATACGAAGGAACCTAAATGTTGATTCAGCTAAGACTTCAAGTGCATTGTAATGAAGCCATTTGTATTGATTTATTTTTCAAGTCTATCTATATACAGTTATATTTCTACTTTTGAACATGTGTAATGTGTTAACATTTGTTAAATAAAAAAACTTTAAACACATAAAAAAAAAAACATTATTGTAATAGTATAGCAGTAACTGGGTTCGCGCGATGAGCACCGAAGGCGTTCAGCACGAACCCTGAATGTGGCGGGTTGGACGACATTGTGAGCGATCATTGCAGGGCTCGCTATGAGTGCCAAAGGTGCTTATCGCGAGGCCCGTAAAGTAGGGGGGGGTGGCTTGCGATTATCATCGAAGGTGCTCATTGCAAGGGATGAAATGGCAGGTTGGCTGAGGCCTGCGATGCCGCTTATCGCAAGGCCTGTAAAGTATGTAAAGTAGATGGTGGGAGAGGTTCACAATGAGCGCTGAGCGCCAAAGTCGCTCATCGCAAGGCCTGCAAGATAGAGGTGTGAGAGCCTCGCATTGTGTGACAAACAGCATTGCCAGCCTTCAAGGTTTATTGCCATCATTTTTGACGGGCAAGTCACTAGTATGGTTTTAATGTTCACATTTCTATTCTGTGATCATTTCCCACAGGACAAGAGCCCATTACTACATTATTTCAGTTACTGCCATTATGACACACTTCTGCTGACACACACAGAGGCGGGTACGGATATCCAGACTGACACGCCAATATACAAATTCCTTTCCACACAAAGAGATCTCCACACACATTTGCTTCTGCATCAAAAATAGATACACGCTGGGCGCCTTGTTAGGTGGTGATATGAGAACTATAAGAGCCCAGAGCAAGATGTATCAATAGACATACTAGGCAGCTGTCTAGGAGTGCTTCTGTCTGGCAAGTCATATGATGCAGCTTTGCAATCTATTTCCGCTTGTCTCATATTGTATGTGCAGCAAAATGTATCTGTTATATGAGTATGTGGGCACAAGACTGCACGTGCTAGTTTTGATATCACTAAACTGAAATGAGATGAGAAGAAAGATGATGAAAGACATGTAAATCTGTCCTGTGTGTAATGGAAAGATATTTACTTTACATTTTCAGAACAAAATGGCAGAGGAGGTCAATCTGAGAACAAACAAACCTTAATATGTTTGATTTATAGACATACAGTAATAACCCATTCTAAGGGCAACCTCTTTTATCTCACTTGTGCCCTTCCCAGGGAGAAATATCCTGTCTCAGTCTGGTCCTACTCACTAGAGTGACCCAGCCCCAAAATACCAGGCAATTCTACCCTGAATGGGAGAAACACAAATCCCAACATAATTTTTGCCATTTCTTGGACTCGTCAGGTGTCACTATCAATCCCTAAGAAGTCAATGAGTCCACATCTGGAGCCCCCAATGACCTGAAGGGAAAACAAAACCCATGAAGTGTCAACATGTACCTCTGGGTTTGCTGTTTCTCTCTGTTCAGGGTAGAATTGCCTGGTATTTTGGGGCTGGATCACTCTAGTGAGTGGGACCAGACTGATATACAACAGGATATTTCTCCCTGTGAAGGGCACAAGTGAGCAGGTCTGTAGAACTAACCTACTTAGGTGTTGTCCATTCTCAGACTGAGCGCCTCTGACTGCATGTTTTCCATTTAAAGGGACACTGAATCCACCAAAATTGTTCTCCAACATCAGATAAAGCTGAAAAGAAAACCTTTTTTTTTTTACATTTTTGACATTGATGCAGTTTTGAGGTATGCTGTTTTTGTAAAATCATGTTGCCTTAAAAAGTCCTCCCATCAGATCATGCACTACTAATGAGCTTGGGATACGGTCCTGTATACAATAAAATGTGAGATGTGTTTTTCTCTTTGTTTTCTTTGAAAATCAAAACATATATTTTTTTTTTTTTATCATAAAGTTTTTATTAAGAATAATCAAGAAAAAACTTGTACAAAAATAAGCACATACTATAAAACATAATTCCACATGTCAAAAAAGGATAATTACTATCCTAAGCAACTGCTTCTCTTTGTTGAATTATTCCTTAATATAATTTTAACGTTTTCAGTGCACAAATTGGTTTAAATAAACAATCGTGTTACAATCAATATATTCTATGAACACATGATAAGAGAAAAGAGGAAGAAGTGAAGAAAAGAAGAAAAATAAACAAATAACCAATGAAAAAGAAGTAAGGAAAAGAGCAAATAGTAGATAATTGCTTCCCATCCGCTCTTCTACTACAAAAGGTCAGGATTTGACTATACCGTGGCCTTTTCAGTTCCTGTGCTACCCAATCTTAGTTTTACTGTCGTTACCTTTCGTCCGAAGTAGCCTCCAGTGTCCTCTCCCGCTCCGCCTGTTCCAGTCCGTTCCCCCGCTCCACTCCTCTTCCAATTGTAAAGAGCCTCCCCAAAAAATATTTTTAATAACTTTATTAATTGTATTAAGTATGCTCGTTTGATCCCTTCCATTTTTAAATTTGCCATAAATTCGCCAGCAGTGGCAGCAGCAGTGGCCACCAACCGCTAGATGGCGCTGCCGATTTTCATTGCCGAGACCATAAAGTTAGGGTTAGGTAGACTGTTAGGGTGAGGGTTATGGTTTGGGTTAGATTAACAAACCACCATGGGACCTTTCCTGTTTCCTGTCCTGCAGCAGTGTTGGCCAACATTTTCGTCAATTTCCTAGAGTTAGGTTTAGGGGTTTCTGTTAGGGCTGTGGTTAGGGCTACGTTAGGTGTTTAGGGTTTGGGTTAGATTTAGGGGTTAGTGTTAGAATTTGGGGCTAGTGTTAGAGTTCAGGGTTAGGGCTAGGGTTAGGGGTTAGAGTTAGGGGTTAAGGTTAGATTAAGAGGTTAGGATAGTGGCAGAAAATAAGCTTTACACTAATGAGAAATTGACAAAAACCTTGGCCGCGCCACCTAGTATCCACTGGTCGTCACTGCTAGAGGACAGAAAACAGGAAAGGTCCTATGGTGGTTTGTGGCAAATACTCTTACAGCTTTTTTTTAACAACCAGATACTAAAACCAGTCAAATATTTAGCAACAGCTCTGGGTAGTTAGGTTAATTTGACCTTCAGATCTAGTGATGTTGTTTATGTTACCAAGCAATTGAGTTTAATGGTACCACTGTTTTATTATGTTTTATTAATGTTTAGTTACCATTGTATATTCCTACGTATGTGCTGTACCATGTTCAATAAAGAGATCTTTTCATTAAGTCATAGATGGATGTTCTTTCCCTGGATGCTCTGTTTGTGGCTGTCTGATCTGATGAGAGGCTATTGAAATCCTGCTGTTTGTTTGTACCCTTAGATTGTAAGTTTGATAGTTTTCAATCGTGTGTCCGTGTCTTGGAAACAAGCTCTATGTACATTTGATTATATGCTCAAAAACAGGGCCCTCCATTCTTTATAAGGTGTTCATTTTGTTTTTTGCCATGTGCTAAACCCCTGTACAGCGCTACGGAATATGTTGGCGCGATATAAATAAAGATAATAATAATAATAATAATTGGTGAGGTTTAGATAGAAACCCTGGGTTGTAACACTATTTTTACTTTATTTTCACTGCTCTTTCTGATGCAGTTTGCATGGTTTCAGTGGCTTTTTAAAGGAATGTGACAAGTCAAAAAAAAAAACTTTCCGTGTTTTTGTGTTGTTTTGTGGACACATTTCTGCAAAATAAACTTAGCGCTGATTCATTACCAGGAAGGTCTATTCTGTTTTCAGCAGAAATCCCCGCACTCCATGGGAATCCAGACTTTATTAAGACTTTGACTTCAAAATGAAACAAAGTACTTCTGCTGTCAGATTCCCTTTAAAGTCTAGGAAAAACACAGCTGTTGTATAAACCCAACACAGGACTGATGACACTTTGCTGGGAACAAAGCCAAACAGGATGGGTTTTATTACTCTTTCACCTCTACAAGGGCTCATATACTAAAATCTTCCACCAGGGGGAGCAGCTGTTACAGCACAAAACTGAAATAATCAACAGGTACACTTACTTAAAGGGGACTGACTGGTTATCATACTTGCCAATGTTTTAAAGTCACAAAGCCATTGCAGAAATTAAACAAACAAAATGAAATAAATATAATTACAATTGGCTGTTATTAGAAAATGTGTAGGAAAATGTTAGATAATTGAGATTGGATGTTGAGTATTTTTAAATATAAATTAAATAGTCCTCCCATTCTCCTAATGGCTTTATCTCATGTGATTAATTAACTCTTGCAGTTCGGGGGTGATAAACCATAGGAGCATGCCCAGTTGTTAAATCTATAAGGATAGAGCAGAAAAATGACACAAGAACAATAGGGTTGTATAATTATTTGGAATATATCTACAAACATGGACATGCCCCTGAGGTTCATCATCATCATCACCACCCTCTTCACCATTGTGAGAGATAATTAACCACGAGATAAAGTCTTTAGGAGAGTGGGATATTTTCATGTAATATATGCTTATAATACCTATCTGAAGCTAACAGTTGCAAAAACTCGGAATTTCACTACCATTTAAGTTTTCAAGTTTTTCATATTGTAAAGTGATTTGGGAAAAATCAATATTTGCGTAAGATTTGAAGCTTAAAGACGGGGCTTTCCAGTCTTTTTCGATGTGTTTATATTGTAATTTGCTTTGTACTTAATCCCATGCTGAGTGTAACACATAAAGGATAATAATGACCAGACAGAGAGGGAATGAAGAGATTTGTCATTAAATTTGTGAATGTCACTTGAAAAGATTGGGGAGCAGAGAGAAACAGTAATTTATATTAAAAAGATACAAGCATAAAACAGGGATGTTCCAGGACTTTGGTATGTCTAACATAAACAGCATTTATTCATGGTTGGAGAGCAGAAGATATAATAAAATGGTCAAATACATTATTAAAGGATTTAATGTATTGTAGGGATCTATCGCCAGGACCGAGCAAGTAGCCGCTAGATGGAGCTGTCCGGCGCTGAATCAACAGCAATGCCATTGCTATGTTCGGGGCAGGCACTTGCCCCTCGAGGGCCTCGGGCGCGCCTCTCATAGCTCAAGGCCTCTTCTGTCGGCGCGCCTTATATGCAATGTGCAGCACTGTCGGAAAATCGGCAGCGCCATCTAGCGGTTGGCAGTGGCACTGCTGCTGTCAATCTTTTGCATAGGGGAAGAGGGAAAGGACCTATTGTAGAGTAATACCATGTCAGGACTCTACTCAGGACCCACCAGACAGGCCATTATTTCAGTCTAACACTTTGTGAACATAGGAAGAACAATTAGTGTTCAACAGACTCTAATTGCCTCATCTATATTCAAACAAAGTTTAACTGAAATCATGGCCTGTCTGTTGGGTCTTCAGGAGAGGTTTGAGAATCACTGCTCTAATGGATAAGGCACTGGGATAAGAATAAAGCCACCCTCAGCCTTAATTAAGCCCAATGTTTAGGTAAATAGAATGAGCAGATAGGCCTCTTAGAATATAATTTGTTGTCAAATCTACATGTTATGTACATGGATATTAAACAGTGGCTCATACAGCATGGGTATGATACTTATAACACATATTATAATTATTGAACTATGAGATGTCGTCACGCTTTGCGAGGCGAGCCGTTAACTCAGAGAATTTAGGCGATGCGAGCCTTGCATAGCGAGCCGTTAAGGCACTAAAACTTGCAGCACTTGAGCGCCTAAGATCACACATTGAAACACGCAGGACAGCCTCCAAACACTTATGAAACGCAGGATCGCCTTAGGCTGCAAGCAGTTGACGAACGCGAGATAGGAAAAATATGAAGTTAACGGCCGAACCACGCAAAGCAAAAAACAAGAAAAACACACAAAATACCAAAAAAAATACACCAAAAACATCACACACAGCACAGGGGAACAGCCAGGAACGTCTGGGAGTGAGGTGGAACACAAATTTAAGTCGATTTTGCCGTGTTTTGCCACACGAAAATCTGCTAAGCGAGAAAAAATGGCCACCAAACAAAATGAAAACGAGGCTACATGACCCTGGACCGGGCAAAACACCAACCGTGTACCACTTTCACCCAGGAACGTACGAGGTACAAAATACACTATTACAAAGGACAGCAAATGCTTGCGAATCGCGTAGCACCAACGACGCAATTTTACAACCCTAACTTGCAACTAACAACATTACACATCTAAAGTAGCGCTTTACACAAATAAACCAACGATTTGCCCTCGCGCATGCAGCCTATTTCTAATGCACAGTTGGGACATTCATAACACTATGTCCTCAGTCCAGCAACTGGACATATGCTGCAGGACAATAAAAATAGATTGTTACCTCTTCAGGCTATTGATTGTTACATATATAAATTAGAAAAAGGTAAACTATATTAATTTATTATTCAACTGATTAATAAATTAGTATTTAAAAAAATAGAGAGAGGAGCCAAAGGACACGCGAGGAGAGGCTCGCAATGAGCGCCGAAGGTCCTTAGAGTATAAAAAGCTTAACATTGTGTGCCAAACAGCATTGCCATGGCTTCAAATTTTATGGACCGTAATTTATTGACGGGCAAGTCGCTAGTATATATATAGTGGGGGATAGCCAAAGCCAACTGTGGTGTTGGCGAAAACGGTTTAGAGTCCCTTGGACTGCAAGAAGATCCAATGAGTCAGTACTGCAGGAAATCAAGACAAATCATGACGCTGATGCTCAAATATTTTGTCCATATCATGACATGGCAGATTTCCCTAGAGAGGACTCTGATGCTGGGAAAGATTGAGGGCACAAGAAGAAGGGGACGACGGAGGCAGAGATGTATATTATTATTATTATATTTTATTTGTATTGCGCCAACATATTCCGTAGCGCTGTACAGGGGAGAAGAACAAGGAAATATACAATAATGACAACAAGCAGAGCATGGAGGCCCCTGTTTTGAGTTTCAAGTCTTGTAAGAAGTGCTTTTTCCCCAAAGTACCCCACAGTATGGATAGATGGGGTCACTGAAGCATTGAACATGAACTTGATGGAGCTCATGGGGGCAGTGAGTGACAGATAGTCGGACACAAATGAACAACTAAACAGCAACAAAGCCAAAGTCAGTGCTGCATAGCAAACACAGGCCATGATCTCTGTATTTCCCTGCTGTGAGTCAGTAAGAATGACAGAGGTGTGACTGACTCACCTGAGCACCTCATATTATTACTACCGATTCACAGAGCATGCTATTGTGATGTTTTGTTAAATTGCTGATGGGTTACATCACAGTTACTATTCAAATCTTAAATGTAAATCCAATGGAAGGGTCTCCCTTTTATAAATAAGAAGTTAATGATGGCAACAGGTTACAGATTGTGTCCTATACACATATGTTTGTGGCCTTCCCATTGAATAACTGAACTACTAGTGGCTTTCTCTTGTAAGCTGTGTGAAGTTTGTACACTGTCCCTGACATACTGCTTTGGTAAACACTACATGGATAGATCAGTGATTTGCAGACACTCCCTTGACTGCAGAGGTTAGTATTTTATAGGCCTTCCCCTGGAGATCATGACAGTGATGTATTGATATTTGTACACTCTCCCTTGCTCTATTAGGCTGTCCAGTTGCAAACCCTTCATTAGAGTTAGTCGTTTGCAGACACTCCCTTGTATTAAATATAGTATTTTGTGTACCAGGAGACTCGCCCCTTAAAGTTAATTCCAGGGACTCAATTTAATACTTGGCTAATTAATTATATTGTTAGTTGCATGCAGATTATCTCTTTGCACTATGTATTTTATATATAATGCACATTGTCCTTGTATAATGTATACTGTATAGTAGTTTGGATACTCCATTGGATTGTGTATCTTTATCTTTCTTAGCTCTTCCATTAGATACTGACGTTTGTTTTTTTATAAGCAGAACTAGTAGTTTTCAGACGATCCCTTATGTAGAGACGTTACTATTCTGGATGGTTCTGAAATATTGAGGCTGGTGATTTGCAGACGGTCCCTTGGATGTACAGGTTAGTCATTTGTAGACCGTCCCTTCTGTGCTTCTGTGTGGTTGTTCATTTGCAAACGCTCCCTGGGTTATGTCCAATCCGATGAGTCCGCAGGTTTTGTCTCCGCCTCTTTGATCAGATCCCAAGTTTCTCCTCCAAGAATAAGAAGCGAAGACAAGCGGGTGAGGAGAGGGGATATATGGTGGAACGGGTGGGTATGGAGTGATACGGGGAGCCAGGGGTGGGCTAGGGAGCATGTAGGAGTGATATGTGGGATGAACTGTGGACTTTGGGGGTCAGGACTGAGGAGCGTTGTGTGATCTAGGGGTAGGACTGGGGGCAATAAGTGATAAGGATAACCCAGGGGAAGGACTAAGGGTCATTGAGTTATGCGGGGTACCGAGAGAAATAACTGAGGGACCCAGGGGAAGGACTGGGGGTCATTGAGTTATATGGGGTCCTAGGGGAAGGACTGGTGCCAGTGAGGGACCCAGGGGAAGGACTGGGGATCATTGAGTTATATGGGGTCCTAGGGGAAGGACTGGTGCCAGTGAGGGACCCAGGGGAAGGACTGGGGATCATTGCGTTATATGGGGTCTTAGGGGAAGGACTGTAGGCAGTGAGGGACCCAGGGGAAGGACTGTGGGCAGTGAGGGACCCAGGGGAAGGACTGGGGATCATTGAGTTATATGGGGTCCTAGGGGAAGGACTGGGGGCAGTGAGGGACCATGGGGAAGGACTGGGGATCATTGAGTTATATGGGGTCCTAGGGGAAGGACTGGGGGCAGTGAGTGATATGGGGGACCCAGGGGAAGGTCTGGGGAGTACTGAGTGATATGGTGGACCTTGGGGTAAGGGCTGAGAAGCATTGAGTGATATAGGTGGAAGGACTGAGGGGCAATGAGTGATTTGCAGGGACTGGGGGTTTTAGGGAACATTGAGTGACATGGCAGGGCTATGGGGAAGGATTAGGGAACATTGATTGATGTGCAGAGACTGGGGGTTAGGGGGATATTGAGTGATATGGGGGACTGAGGGAAGGATTAGAGAACATTGAGTGATATAGGGAAGCACTGGGGAGCATTTAGTGATACATGGGAGCTGGGGAGGACTGGAGAGCATTTAATGATGTGCAGGGACTGGGGGGTTAGGGGGTCATTCAGTGATATAGTGGAAGCACTGGGGAGCATTTAGTGATATGTGGGACTGGGGGCTTAGGGGTCATCGAGCGATATGGGGGACTGGGAGAAGGATTAAAGAACATTGAGTGATAGGGGGAAACTGGGCGGTACTAGGGCACTTTGAGTGGAGATGAGGGATTGGTGATATGGAGTGACATAGAGGTGGAAAAGGGATTATTGATTGATATGAGGGGGACTGTAGGGCATTGGGTAATATCGGGGAGCTGAGGAGGTGTTCCCAGGAAGGTACCAGGGGGCATAGAATGACAGGGGGACTGTAGGGCATTGTGTAATATAGGGGTGCTGAGGAGGTGTTCCCAGGAAGGTACCAGGGGGCATAGAATGACAGGGGGACTGTAGGGCATTGTGTAATATAGGGGTGCTGAGGAGGTGTTCCCAGGAAGGTACCAGGGGGCATAGAATGACAGGGGGACTGTAGGGCATTGGGTGATATAGGGGTGCTGAGGAGGTGTTCCCAGGAAGGTACCAGGGGGCATAGAATGACAGGGTGACTGTAGGGCATTGGTTGATATAGGGGAGCTGAGGGGGTGTTCCCAGGAAGGGACTTGGGGGGGGGGGGTGGGGGTGGGAGACAGTGGTATACGGGTAAGGGAGTAATAAATTGAAAGGTGGTACCTGGATATAAGGGAAAATGGGGGCTTTGAGTGATATTGGGTTCTTGGGTAGACATGGTATGGAAAGTATGTATTAAGGACAATAAGGTGCATAGACAGGTTGCTAGTGGTGGGTTGTTGGAGATATGAGAAGTGTGAGGGACAGGGCTGAGAAATAAAACCAGGGTTATTAGTAAGAGGAGACCAGGCAAGGGGCCTTGGGGAGTTTAAGGCACTGCAAGGAGGAAAGGCTGTGGAATGAGTGACAGCACTAAAATATTACTCATTAGATAGCTGCTAATACACTCAAGATGAATGTGTTGTCTGTGTTAATGCATTTAAGGTATTTCTTTCTAAAGCGCCAACATATACCGTACCATTACAATGTTCAATGAGGCCTGCAAACTGATGAACAACTAAAAATATCCCAACATAACACTCAGAGAGATGCCAGTCTTGAGGCCATTAGTCCTCTCCTTAAGATCTCTAGCACCTGAAACCGTGTGAATAATCTGGTATATAGTGCAACAGTAATACTTTAGTGATGTTGACCTGTGCTGGAGTATTACATATGTTTTCCTCAGATGGATGGCATTCCTAAAGTGTTAAATCTCCTAGTGACTCAGTAGTCTCTTGTTGGGATGAATACTTGTGCCCCACACAAACCTCCCTTTGTGCCAGAGGGGAGCACTGACCCTATGTACAGACACACTTTTGGGAGTGTCCCCCTCCCCTCATTGAAATGCTCCAGAAGCTGGTGGGGGAGGACCCTGAACAGTTCAATCCAGCTGCTGTATTAACCCTTGCATTGACCAGTCTTCCTGTATAGCTCAGAAAACCTGGGGGTCAGAGTATCTTTATATTCACAATTAAATCACAGAACTTAGAGCTAGTTTGCACCTTTTGCATTTACAAACTTAACAATATTTCATACAAACAACCCCTTAATGTACCACATCTCATTTTTTAACACACGTCATTGGCACTCTGGCAGAAGTGTGTGTTACCATATAAAGCTCTCCACTAACATGTATTGCTCTGGTTCCTGTTTATGGTGCTACAGAGACCCACATTACTGTATTTTGCTCTGCAATTCCTACATTGCAATATATTGGGTTGTAATCTCTGTACAGGCCTATATATAGTTCTGTACAATACTGTTTTTGCTCAGTAGTAGCTTTGCAGGCCGTCTTACTCTATACTCTATTGCTCAGCAGTGCAATGTAGTCTCCTCTAACTGAGAGGGTTAATCCTGCCTATCTGCTTAGATAATTAAGAGCTAATGTCCATGGGGGGAGGGGTGACTCACAGCCCCTCCCTCCTTTAATTCTCCCCCCCCCCCCCCCCCCCAGGCCTCCCACCCAGCCTACAGTTGGTGTATTTGTTTAATCTTTCACACACCCAGCCTGTGATCCCTCTCCTTGTCACACACAGCGTCCAGATCTGCTTCCCCCCCACCGGTCAGTGTAGAATCTGGGGGGTCCCTGGGAGTTTCATTTAGCAGAGTGTTATTTAGGGTGCCTGTGTTTGGAGGGGTGCTGTTAATTCCTGACAGGGCATCAGCTCCTGTGCTATTTTCAGACTAACTTGTAATTCTCAGGATAAATATACTGGCGATATTTCCAAGATTTAGATAATGTATTCTATTTAAATAATACAATTATACTACTTAACCATTGTGCTGCCAGCAGAGTCATTTCTTTCCACTAGTAATGAAACAGTTACATTTGATCTCCACCTTATGGTGCCTGTTATGATGTAATATTTTCTGCCCTTTTATCATTTTAGTGTATGTACTCTGGGGGAGGGGGTGTGATTCTTTCACTAATCTCAGTTTGGGGATTTTTTTTTTAATCATTTGTCTCTGTTTCCTTTTTTCCTATCTCAGAATTTTATTATTTGATTTTAAAATGTGTATTAATATTTATATATGGGTGTTTTTTTTGTTTGTTTTGTTTTTTACACCATGCACTTTTTTTGTTTATATTATAGAGCCAGAAATAAAATGTATAAGCCCGTGCACGCTACTCTTAGAACTTTACAATTTTACTTCTGACTCCTCCATTTTTGTCCCGTCTATGTTTTATATCCTTTTGGGGGGTATTTTCGTCTTTATTGGTTTTTTATGTTTTATATAAATGTTTAATGTTTTGGGAGCCGTGGTTTTTGTTGATTCTGTGCTCTCACTTCCTTCTTTGTTTTTATTCTCTCTGTAGGATTTTTCTTGAAGCTGTATATTGCATCCCGGGTTTGTACACTGAGGAGGGGGGCTGCGTGCTGACTCCAACTGCAGGTGGAGGGGGAACTGTGCCATGTCAAGATCCCCTTGCAACCCTCTCTGAGACTCACTACTTTGTAACTCTACCTCCATCATCCCCCAAGTCTCTGATAAAGAGACCAGACCTGCTCAGAAGGTGGAGGAGCCAGCGCGTGGCCCCCCTCGCCCTCCACACCGCGCCATGAAGCTGCAGGCGGTGATGGAGACGCTACAACGCCAGCAACGTGCGCGTTTGCAGCAGGAGTTGGAAGCCAGACAGCATCAGCAAGACTCTTTGGGCCGACGCACGCCCCCAGCTGCAGGGTATCCTGGTAATGGCACCGAGGAGGCAGAACCAGAGGCTCTGAAAATACAGCGGGCACAGGCAGCGGCTCTAGCAGCAATGAGGGCGGTTGCTGCAGGCCTCAGCCAGCAACCCAGTCCAGCTGCTTCTGAGGAGGAAGATGAGGACAGCATGGCATCAGAGGAGGAAGAAGAAGGAGAGAGAGACAGGGGAAATGAGCGGTACCAGGATGTGGCATCAGAAGAGGAGGAGCTGTACGTATGCATATTGGCAGAAATGTTTTAATTCCAGTCCCTGGTCATGTTTGTATGTATGTATGTTTGTATGTATGTAGGTAGTGTTTCTTCCCATCCCTATAGAATGATTTTTGAAAGTTAGGTGTCTGTTCGACTACTCTTCATATTGTCCAACCTAGTGAGGCCCTAACTCAACAGATTCATTATCAAGCATTGCAGAGAGAATGTGATGTATCATTAACAGGTCAGAGTAAAGCCAGGGAATGCATTTGGTATTCATAAGATCCGATTGCTTCATTTTATTACCATCCTTTTTTGAATACACAACAGACTAAGCCAACGCACTTAACTGATGTTCAGGTTGGTTCACAAGATTTACTCCCCCAGTGTTTCATTTAGCAGTTTTAGTTGAGGGATGAGCAAACGGCTCCTTGAATAGCTTTTTGCATTGCTGTATTGTAAGATTTTCTTTTCCTCCCATGCTTCAGAGTATTTGTCTGTAATATTTAAAATGTAATTGTACAATCTGGCCCAAGTTTACTGTGATAGGATAGTTGAGCTTTACCCCTTCGCCTGTTGTGTAGTGTTTGCCATCACTTGAATGTCTAATCTACTCAGGCCATTACTCTGCCCTTTATGTTTCAGGGTCAACTTTCCTTGCCTGTGCAATCCTTGTACTAGTGAATTTACATTACCTCCCTACACAAGTATCCACAGACACACTTAGTTCAGCTATTTATGTGCTAAACACAGCAAACTCTTAATTCTCATCACTGGGTCATATGTATACCCCCTGTCGAACTGTGGAAACCACTAAGTTTTCATGTGCTGCATCCGTGTTGGATGGAAAGAAGGTAAAACACATCTGTCATGCAGAGAGCATTTCTTTTCATTATGAAGCTAAAATAAGTGCTTCTCCATTTCTTCAAAAAAAAATGCTTCCCAATAGATTTCTCCTAAATAAATTCACCTAGTGTCTGCTGAAACAATTGCCCCCTATTGGGATTAGTCATTTGACTGTTGAGTGAGCCAGTAATGCTGTAAAGGAACAGTGTGGTTTGCACCAAATTTCGGCTGAAGTTCTGCCAAGTTTCTCAATTATTAGATTGTTATAGTTGTTTATATCTGCACAAAAGATTGGTTTTATAATTGTTTATTACCTTGTTTTTGTAATAAAAAAAAAAAAAAATTGTTCACTTTAGTCCTCTATGGAGCAGAGCCCTTAACCAAATAAATATGCCATTGTCATTAACCACTTTTACTGCCTTCTTCGCCAAACTGATGTGCCATACCATGAATAGTTCAATTGACATTACTCTGCTTCAGTGTCCCCTGCATGACCTAGTGATATGATGCGTGCCAGGGCCTGGCAGCGGGCCTCGGATGTTGGCTGCCATTCAAAGGCGGTTAGAGACCTCAGGCAGGAAAGCAGCAGCTTCAAATGGCTCAGAACATACAACCAGTGCCAAAATTCTGGTACTCTCAAGTTTATTTGCTTTTTGCCTGGTGATAGCAATGAATAAAGCATCTGGTTTTATCTCCAATAGATAGGTTTTAGATCCCCATCATGAATTCGTTCTTTTTGTCTACATTTTCTCCCTCTCAAAACATAGTGATTGGAAAGCTGCTCATGTAATGTTTCTGCAAGCGCATACCCTGCACCAGGAGCCATAGTTGATGCTCCCTTATAATGCTTTGGCAGTACGTTTTGGTTATTTTACAGTCTCAGACACTGTTCTCTCCTTGCTTGGTTTCAGAAAGGGTAAATGGGATGAAGATGATTTTGAAGAAGAGGAGGGTGAGGAAGATTATGATGAGGACATGGAAGATGGACTGGGAGCAGGTGATACTGGCAGGCCAGGCAAGGATACTGCAGTACCACCAAAACACCTTGCCCAGCAGGCCTACCCACCCCAGCGTTCAGCAGGAGTAGAGCGCCCTGGGTTACCTCACACTGTACACCCTCAAATGCAGGACCATGGGGACTGGACATATGAGGAACAGTTCAAACAGGTGAGTAAGTCGCAACTTTCAAAATATTTACTGACCTGTGAAGTTGTAGTTTGCCTATGGTGGGGGCAACTTGGTTACCTACAATGTTTATGGGCTACCCCTGATAGGGGTTGCTAAAGTGGTTTCGAATTATTTCGATTGTGAATCATATGTGTTATTTCTGTGCTCAAAATCTCTGTGCGATAAGAGCAGGCATATGCTGTAATGGGGTCATGTTAAATGGCTCTTTTTGATTAGAGGTATAATAGGTTGTGAGCTCCTTTTGCATGTCCCCACCCAGTTTCCCAGAATGCAGTGAGAACATTGTCTGTCTTGGCATTTTGAGCTGAAATTAGGTGTTGTAACTTGTTCTAGACTTGCAAATTTACATAGAAGTTTACAAATAAACGATAATAATAATAGAAGTGGGCCATTTTGCTTACTATGTATACAAAGAGGAGATAGTCCCAATTTACGGACGGAGCTCATTGGCTATATAAAAAGTTTGAATAAAGGTCCCAAGACAGAAAAAAAGATGCAACAGTTTGAGATAATTGTTTCGAGTTGTAAGCTGGTAAAGCGTAAAAGCACCACTAGACAGAAAGAGTAGTAGATAAATGGAACTGCTTTCCAGTGATTATCGCCACACCAAGTTAAAGCACAATGCTGGGCTAAGCATAAGCTATCCTGAGGCTTAATTAAGCCAAGCTTTTAGATGGATAGAATGGGCAGACTAAATACACCTATTTGGTTCTTCTGTCATGTCTATGTCTCCATGTGTCCCGTAAAAACGTAGACAACTATTCATGATTTTAAACTTTTCAAAAGCATTAATAAAAATAGGTTCTTTAAAAAAAAATAAACATTGAATACATCTCCCTAGGAAGGGAGAAATATTTATGTGGAGGCTGGGCTAAAAGTATAACATGTCACAATGAATGCATCCCTTCCCTGGCTCCTAAAACGTATTTCAGATACCTAATGTATACAAAATTATGGAGCCAGACATACTTTTTGTTGACTTATCTGTATTTGTATAATGTACATATATAATTATGGACTTCTTCTTTTTCTCTGGGCCAAATGAAGGACTGGTCTTTGTTGTTAGGCTCACTAAGTACATGCGAGATTTGGTGATATGAGGCAACCAGTAGCCTTAGGGAGGAGAGCAGATGTAATCCAGATGGGAGGGGAGGAAAAGCTGAATATGTACTGGGGGTGGGGATGAGGGCCTCTCTGTTTGTGTATCTATGGGATGTTTGTGTGTACTTACTGGTACATATATACATTTGTACATGTACACACAAACACAGTTTATGTATAAAAGGTAACTAGGACTGGAAAATTATTCACTCTGAGAAACTGCCAGCCCTCTAAATGTAAGCCACTTATAATGTAAATACATTTCATCCAAGCCTAGTGGAAATTTCCATGGCTGATATTTTTGAGCATGGTAGCTCTAAATATGTACAGAATGGTATGCGACATGGGCTTCAATATTTGAATAATTGCTGCTATTAATGAACACTGGCTCTTGCTTTGCATGGGTTTGGTGTAAATCAACACTGGGTATCACTGTGTTGGTCTCTGCTGCTCCTTTGGGATATTTGGTATGGTTGTTAACCCTGTGAGCGGTGCTGGGAATTTTGCCTTGGAGAGTCAAACTGAGAGCCTTGTGTTTGGTGATAAACATCACACTGCTGTTATTTGGTGGGGGTTTGTGTGTATAATACAGGGTTTGACAAATGTAACTGCAATTCGAAATAGGTAGACATGGGAGGGACCATATTCATGGTTTTAGGAGCTTGGGAAGATTTATGTATATTGCAATGTATTGTTTAATCCCAAAAGTTAGGAGCCCAAAGTAACATTTTTAGGAGACTCTTGTCCCCCTGGAACTCAGAATTTGTCAAGCAAAAGTATAATACAATAGTGACAGTCTGTATCCCAGAGCTTCACAAATCCTGTGAGCCATTACTAACATTTTTTACTTTGTCTTCTAAGTTTTATTTTTTATTTGTATACATAGTCCCTTTTCTGGCTCAGTGTCGCTGGTTTCATATAAATTTGTAAACTATTGGTGTGTCTTGTAGTGTCCTTTCTACTCTATTGCTTGGCTAGTGATACTGTGACATTGTGAGTATGTGTTTTGTATGTCTTGGTCAGTGACATGGTGTATATATCCTTTAGTGCTTGGACCAGCAAAGTTTGGCTCTTCCTCCAAGCCCAAATTATGACCATGAATCCAATGATGCAAACTAAAACCCATTTGAATTCAGAGTTAATGAGTCAATATGGTGTTTCATATAAGAGTATCTAATGCAGATTATTTGACTCTTGTTGGCCCCTTGCACTAATTGTAGACGTTTACAGGCCCTTACTGTAGTGTTGCACTTGTGTCTTCTGCTTACGGATACTGTGTCTTATTCAGTGTGTGTGTCCTGTAGTCACACTGAGACTCCTACACAATGTGACAGAGCGGTGTCACTACAGGATGCACACTCCACTGTATTGTACACATTGTGTGCCTTGCAGCTCTGATGACAGTGTGACTGTGCATGTGACCATTTATATCTCCTGCCTGTCTGCTGGTAGCAGGTATTGCGTGACTAGATCCTTGTTTATATCGCTCGGCTTCCCCTCTCCTCCCTTGATAATGCTGCTCTGTGTTTTTTTTTTCTCACTTCCTTTAGTGGGGGAGGGTAGATATACTGTGAGGAAGAGTGGGGGGTTATGCTGGGTGGGGGCAGGGTGTGTCTATGTGGGTGGGTGACAGGGTGTGGGAGGAGAGCACAGAGTATTATGTTGTTAAAGGGGGTGCAATTTAGGGTGGTGGATGTGGGTGGGAATGTTGTTAATTGTTGGGCCCAATATGACACTAAGGTCCACACACCTGCAGGCTCTGCGGTTTATCAAATAATGTATAAAATACTAAGTGGGTATGATGGGTTAATAGAAACTATTCCCTCTTCCAATCCACCATAATCCTAATGCTCACTACAACATTATCTGTTTGCAGAGGAAAAACTTGTCTGAATTATGCCTCAGGACAGCCCTATGCTTATCCTAGGCATGCTTAAGTTAACTGTTTTGACCCTATACTTCCACAGGAAGGGTGTTCCACTGATCTACTACTTTTTATGTAAAGTAGTATTTTCACATATCACCCCTAAATCTTCCACATTCCAATCTGAAATCATGACCTCTTGTTTTTACATGAATTTCCTCTCTCTTTCTGGAAGATCCTTCCCTCTTGAACTTCATTAAACCTTTTGATAGAAACTTAGATTTAACAGTATAGCAGTTACATTAAGATTGCTCATGTTTTAACAGAAGGCAGCTGAGTGAAGGAGATGACATGGTTATAAAATATTGGATATTGCACTTTTGTGTTGCGGTGCTTGCCTTCCATTCAGATTTCCGCCTTTCTGTTGAATTGATATGGACAGATTCCAGCTGCGAGGTGGCTGCACGTGTCTTTGGGTTAGAAGTGTGCCGGCATGTTACATTGACAGTCAGTTAACCCTGTGGATGGACAGGAGTCTGAGGCAGGTTACATGGTGCAGCACTTATTGGACATACATACAAATTCCAGATGTAGACTTGTGTATGAGAGGTACATGGGGTTGTCTGTACCGTGCAAGCTGTGAGGGAGGGGGGGGTTTATCAATAGTGTGTATTGAGGCACTAATGCTTTTAGCACCCTTTCAGGCCCCAATCCAGGATACACAGCTGCTGCGGTCAGATTCCCCCCTCCCCAACCTTCAATTGGCTGGGTACCAGAACAGGAGCAGAAAAACTGGGGGAGGAATGGACAAGGAGCAACTGCCTAACAAAAACAACCTTTAAAGTAACTCGGCTGAAGCCACAGTTAATGCAGTGCATACATACATAAAATGGATATATTGGAATGGAAGTGTTATATTTTTAATCTCAATTACCTAACACCATTGTAATAGGTCTGCTGTGTCATTTTAAGCTGTAATGGTCACTTGTATTGCCTCTAATTACTCTTTTAGTGCAGAGAATGGTACGCCAGGAAATAATTCACTGCATTGCCCCTTTCACACGATTTTTTTGGCAGAGTTTGCGGTGCAGTGTGTCGTTACAGGTGCACATACCCTCCTGTCTGCCTATGAGGGTTATATTATTGTGTTCCACCCCTCCTCCCCAAGGGATCTTATACTATACGTATTCACAGAGGATCTCTGCAAGGTGCACCTGCCCTGTTCTCTGAGGGTGTGTTTTTTATTTTTATTTATATATATTTATATACGTTATTTGGAACCTCTGCTGTGTCCCTTTTAACGGTTAGTTCCCCTGTGTGGTGCGTGTCCTTCAGAGTTGCACTGTGTGTATATCTGTGTGTTTGCTCTCTCCAGGAATCATGGTTTGGCACTCTGCCTGTGTGACTTACGGTTTCCCCTCTCTGGTTTGGGCCTGAGCCACGTTTTATAAACCTGAATCACTAGATATGTCACCTCCCCCTCTGTCCCTGACTTATGTAGTTAATGAGGGAACTTTGTTAGTGGTGAGTAGTCACAGATTATGTTTTCACCCCTCCTGATCCGGATTCGTTGTGTGTAATGGCAAAACTCCCAGTTCTTGTGGATTACCCCCCCTCCCATTCTTCCCCATTTTTGGCCGCCTCATTACTAAATAAAGATAACGTTAATCTTGGCGCACATCACAAGATTTGTTCTCATTAGCAATCGACGGGTTTTAAAACTGACAAATTGATGCTATTTATACTTCCAGTCAGTGGGTAGAAGCTCTATTTAGGACCGGTCTGTGGTGATTACAGCGTGCACTGCAGTTTTATGTCATGTCTAACCAGGTCCAGGGATAAGTACATGTTTAAATAAATACAATTCTAATTGGTGGCTTCATGTCTTGAGTGCAAGTTATTGATAACGGACCTTGTAAGCTGGGTATTCTATTACACACACAAAAAAGATTTTTCCCTCCCTCTTTTTATCTCACATGAATAATTGTATTGAAAAGTGAAAAGTTTGAAGGAGGACACCATTGGATCAAAAAGTTTCTGAGATTATTGTTGTTGTTTATCAAACTACACACCCTCTCTGAGAAACATAACTCATGTGAGATTGTGGGTGTAAGAGAGCGTTGTACGTGTTAGATAACCAAGTTTTAAAGTTGGGTATCGTATACCTCAATATTAATTTCATATCACACTTTTTTTTTTTATAGTAATTTCCTGTTAAAGAATATAGTAATGTTATATGAAATTGTGCACTGTGTGTTTTTTGTTATTACTGCTGGCAGGATTGTTTCCACTATATTTAAATTTACCATATTTAAATTATGTTCTTTTAAAATGTACACTTGATAATGGGTTTCTAGAAAGTAAAAACTATATATAATGATGATATAGGGCTTGACAAATCCCGGGAGTCACAAGCCCTGAAAAATGTACTTCTGGCTCCTAACTTTTTAGATATAGATATATTTCTAAATATAAATCCTAAACCTAGCTTCTTAAAATTGTTTGTCTGGTCCCTATGTTTTGGATAAATGTGCCAATCCCTGTAATAAAGCATTATTTTATTTTAACTGATATATGCACCCATTCTTCACTATAAGTAGCCGATATTCCAAGATTGTAAGCCTTGTAGACTGATTCATTTCTATTGAAATCACTGGCACTTAGGATGGTCACACATCATTCAAACAAGTTGAATGCTTTTCTGCGAGGCAGCTTACAGCTGTAGAAGCATATAAACAGAAACAAATGGTAGCTCCAAATACAGTAATCGTATATTCTAGTTGAGGCACAGTGGCATCTGATTCTTCACTCTTATGATTTGCATATTCACAAACCAGACACTGTACAACTCACCTTTAGCATAAAGAATAGGATGCAACAAAATCACATATATAGTTGTGAGCAGTGCGGGCTTGCCAAAAGATGTTGGAAAAGCCATGGTAAAATTCAACTGCTGCCCTTGCAAAGGCACTCATTGCGCTAGTGGAGATGAGCGCAATAGGCGCTCGCCCCTACGACCCGTAGCACTTGGGCAATGATTGCTGGAGGAGATGAGCGCCACAGCCGCTCATCCCGAGACATGCAGGACTTAGAGCGCATAAGGAGCTCACTGCAACTTGGCGACGCCCGCAAGATTACGGCCCATACAACTTAGCAATGGCTGAGAAATTACAGTCCACAAAAATACGCATTTAAAGGCCGAACCGCCAAATTGCAAAAAAACACAAATATGGCTCAAATGTACTTCCACACTCACTCACAGCTCAGGGAGAGTGCCAAGGAGCCTGTGAGTGAGGTTGCAAGTTAATTTGAAGATATTTTGGCTTTAATTTTTTTTCGTTCACCATTTTCTTCCCTCATGACGTAAATACCAGCACTAAGACTTAACGCTAAAGAGTAACACTTAATCACTCAAAGCCTGTGACGCTTAACCCAAGGTAGTAACGGGGAGACAGGCTCGCAATGAGCGCCAAGGGTGCTCATTGCAAGCCACGCAATGACCCCCGAAGGCGCCCTCAGCGTTAGGCTCGCAATGAGCGCCGAAGCTGCTTAGAGGGGCCATAACCTCACATTCGGTGGCAAACAGCATTACCATGCTTTCAAATTTGATTGCTCTAATTTTTTGACGGGCAGGTCGCTAGTCACACATAATGGTGAGTAGTCCGACAATGTGCAAACATCAGAATTGCAACACCCTCGAGTGAAAATCAGATACTGCTCAATTACAAACAGAGTGAAGAAATGAGAAGCTGGAGTGTGTGATTCCTTCACTCTGCTGCCTTATTCTTTAAGCTGATGTTTTAGTGTGCAGTGTCTCTTTCTTCAGTAATCCCAGCCTTTGAATGATTCACCCATGCTCTCATACTTTCTGCCTTGTGGATTGCTTGTTACTTGTATTAGCTCATTTGCATGCCGTGACACCAGATCGCGTGCAGCCGCTCTGAGCCAGGCCAGGCACCATGCTTCCTCTGTGGGTTGGGAAACCCATCTGCTAAATAAGAGCCTTGTCTCAACCCTCTACATATCAGCAAGAGACAACATTTTTATATTTGACCTATATTATTAACCACTGCTCTATCCTGCATATTCTGATACTTACCATGTTTACTCTAGGGATCTGCTTCCTCCCTTTCTCCACTCAGGCTTCAGACAGTTACTTTTGGCCCTTACTGAGCTATCAATAGAAAGGGTATGGTGCTAACGGCCATTTTACACTAGAGCCACAGATAATTCATATGACCTGAATTTGGCCTCTGGTTAATTGAGATGAAAACCTTCCTCTATCATATCGCCAATAATCGCTGTCAAGGAAAACGTACCTCCACCTATCCTTACAGTGCTGCCTCCTGTGTTGCTGACTGGCTGGGGTTGGGGGTCAAGGAGGTTAAATGGTAACTTACATTGATATTGATTAGTGCTTGCCCAGTAGTGGCTGTCATAAAGAACCAGTTACCAAAAACCTATTCACCCACTCATTATCCGTACAGTGTGTGTTTATATTGTCACTCACTGTTCATTATTTATTTTGTGGAAATCGCCATTTTTTATTTATATGCTATTTTTATTTTTTATTTTAATTTACATAACTCACAAATACATATATAAAATCATACAAAACATAAACATACATACTGATTTTTCGTCAATACCTATTGATCTTTAAATCAACTAAATACAGAATGAAGAGCCATAAGTTAAGTGTTTCTATGTAGTAATCCCACATTTTCCAGGCGATATTCGTTTTCAGTTGTGTATTCAAGTTAAATTCAATTCAATCTTTTTCGATAACCAACTATTTCTAGACACTATCAGCCTTATTAAATTGTGATTCGGCAAGTTTAAAAGGGCTCTATTTAAGCACACAGCATATTGTTTTTTTTTTACAGAAGTTTTTAGTTAGTGAACTTCTATCCAAAAGCAAGGTCTTCACTAACTAAAAACTTCTGTAAAAAAAAAAACAATATGCTGTGTGCTTATATAGAGCCCTTTTAAACTTGCCGAATCGCAATTTAATAAGGCTGTATATCTTTTACTTCTCCCCATGTGGGAAGAGTGTGTTTTTTTTTGTTTTTGTTTTTTCCAGTTTAAAGCAATCAGCCATTTTCCTGGTTTGATAAGGTGTGAACTAAGATGTATTTAACATTGCAACCCATGTCCTCTGGATACATGTGGAACACAAGTTCAGGTGTAAAACCAATGTCACACTTTACAATCTTTATCATATTACTATACATGAAGACCAAAAACTATGCACAATTTTGCATGTCCACCATATGTTTTCCAAAGAACCCATTTCAAATTCACATCTACAGCAAAGATCTATATACCGTATATACTCGAGTATAAGCCGAGTTCTTCAGCCCTTTTTTTTATACTCGAGTCACTCCCCCCTCCGTGTCTCTCTAACCCCCCCCCCCCCTCATTCTAAACCCCTCTTCCTTTACCCTCACTTACCTGCTTCTGCTCCGGCCTCCGCTCCTTCTTGAACCGGCATGCATGTGACGTAATTAGCATATACCGGGTACCGGCAATATTGCTAATGGTTCTATGTCCAGCGCAAAAACCGGAGGAGTGAGGGGGCAGTCCTGTCTGGTACCTTTTATTTTTTCTAAAGTTATCTGATTTATAGCCAGAACGAAATACATAAGCCAATGCGTGTTTTTGTAAAAAAATCCTAATTTTATTTTGAATTATATTTATTTATGAACTTCGCTCTTTATTTGGGGCTTGCTTATTCATCCTTTCTAACTCCTTTAGTTTCATGCATAGACTCCTTAATGATGTTCCTCTTGTCTTCCTCTCATGTATTGCCCAAGAGGTAAATAATCCTCTTATATACGCCTTTATGGGAGTTCCATGTGATTGGTTTAGAATCAATAGCTATCATTGATATAAAAAAAAAAATAATCCACTATTTTAATTTTTAAGAGTATCCCTGTTTTGCATATTTTTTCAGCAGCGTAATATCAATATCCCTTTTTTTAATTATAGTCTATTTGTTGAGTTTTGTTGATATGGATTTTAATCATGGCATGATCAAACCAATCTATTGGTCCAATTGTTATTTCACTTAAATTTTCTACTGTGCATCGATCAACAAGGCAGTAATCTATCCTTGTGTATGTATTGTGGCTATTTGAGAAAAAAGAAAAATCTTTCCTCAGGATGTAAAACTCACAAAGAGTCCTATAGACCATATTTCATCAGTGTGTTGTTGAAATTTTTTGCCATATTATTATTTTTTTATTTTATTTATATATATATATATATATATATATATATATATATATATATATATATATATATATATTATGCTTTATTTCAAATTACTGCCTGCCATAGTAAAAGGCCTGGATGTGAGAGAGCCGGGAGGGAGTGTGCTCAGCCATTAGCGGTGTGACAAATTAGTGACATCCGGGAGGGGGGTCCTTGGGTATGGTTTCAACAAAGAGCACATGGAAGAGAGCATGACCTTTTACATGCTGGTGTCTGATGGATAATGGGGGAGAGCCAACACCTCACCTCCTCTCACAAGTTACACGCCCCAGTGGACATGTGAAATGGGGGTTGAATATGGAAGCTTGTTCCAAAAACACACAATGATTTGAATAACAATCCTGTGCTGATTGTTTGATGACTTCTCTTTGTGTATGCTTGTCAGTTGCTCTTGTGATGTTGAGTAACAAGGCCATCAAGGAGTCCACCAGAAAACATCAAAGCCAACGTTGGGTCATATTGCATCATTACCCTTTTTTTATTTGCAGGATCTGTTTATTAGTTTTGTAATTCACAGAATTCTTTCATATAAGACCTATTTCACAAAAAATGCTCCCTATAGGGGTGGTCAAAAATATCTAAAACTAAAAGCCAAGAAGATTTTCCAGGAGCCTGGGAAACCAAAGTTCATAGAGATGCATTATAGTTTGGAAAACCTATTCAGCCAGCAGTAAAAAAAATAAAGAGCCCTGGCTCTCAGGAAGTCTCCAACCTGTTTGTATGTATAGAAACACACACATTTTTTCCTTGTGAAAATGATCTTGTTCTTGCTTGTTAGTGCACTACTGCACCAACAGATTGTTACTACTGGAGTATTACAGAGAAGACACTGATATGCAGTGGGCAAGATTAGACTTCAGTCTGAGCAACTGCTGGTGATGGGTTAATCTCTGTGCCTCCCTCCATCTCCATGTATAGAGCTAAAGGAAGATTCATAGGCACATTAAAAATATCCATTCTAATCTTGGCAGCCTGCATGTCCTGTCCTATAAACCCAACGCTCCCAAATGTATATATCATGCAAGCAGTGACAGACCCCTCCCCATGGTACACCTGTTGAGTATGTACCCTAGTACAGCTTCACTTAGTGTGTCATGATATTGGACTTTTTAAGAGAATAACATCCCAGCTACACACGGTTAACTATTTGCATAACTGAAATAATTGTTGTGACTTGCTTTGTTTTCTTCTGTGTGGCACTGCATGTTGGTGGCACAATGTGTTTGGTTCACGTGGGGTAGGCCTAAAGCGATATCATTTTGTGAAAATATTTATTTAGTATGTTCTGAGGCTTGGCAACAATTGCACTTTATTGTCAGTTGATAGTTAATATTGCTGTTTATGCATTGTTTTGTTTTTTTCTACGTTGCAGAGGAAAGTACATCTTTTGAGGTAAATGGTATGCAGGTGTGTGGACTCCCCACTTTTCAGTTTCCTACATGTTTGTTGTGGGGTATTGAGATGTCTTTAACGCTCAGGCTGGTATCTGGAGACCACAGGATTCCTCCCCCTCTTCCTACTTCCCCGGGGTTCTGTGCAGACTGTTTCTTTTGTGTATGTGCATGTGTTGAAGTGTGTAAATAATATAATACAGAAACGTTATAGCACTCCTTTCTGGTATCCTGGTGGGGGAGGGGGCTGTCCACTGGTTCTCTGTGTATTGTATCCCACACCCTGAGCTCTGGAATTCAGATTATTAGTGTCACGTGTCCAACTATGGACATTTTTGGGGAGCTAGGGCTCCTAAAATTTGTATTTATGGCTCCTAAATATTTTCCAAAGTGTAATGCATTTCTATGAAGGGCTTCCTTCCAGTGAGAGAGTCAGACTCCTATAATATCTTGGACTCCTAAGAATTAGAATCTTTTTGTCTACCCCTGCCCATAGATATACATGTCCTGTATGTACACACAGCCCCTCCTACCCAGTCAGCACATACCAGAGCAACAGGCTTTATACATGCTGTACTGTGCAGTGATTCCTGTGTAACAGAGGGCCCATTGCAATGGGACATAAACTGACGCAGTGTGATGTGTACACTCGGAGCCAGCTGTAATTGTACACTGTATCCATGAAGAATATATCTTCATCATGTGAATTTACACAAACTAAATCAAGTTTTGTAACATTTAAGTACAAGTGTATATTTATAAAACTCTTTGCCTATCTTTTGTGATCATGTGTTATATGTTGCTGCTTTGACTGTGTTGGAAGCACATTCAAAAGCCCTTACTTGTGAGAGCAAACTGCCCCCTGCAAGTTGGTGTGGCAGCATGGAGGAATGATAGACAAACTGTCTTGCAGGTTTACAAGAATGGCAAAGTGTAAGGAGCATGTTCAGTGCATTTCAATGTAGCTTGCTGACATGATCGTTTTCAATATGGCAGCACAAAAGACTGGTTTCAATATGGCAGTAAGTAACATCTCCTCAACAATTGCTCTATTCTTAGAGACCTGAAGTGTACATGAAACATAAATAAGCAGTAAACTCTAACTCACAATCCTCCTGCTTTTTATATTAAATATTGTATGTGTACATGTGCATTACTGTATTTTTGCTAGGTGGCCTAAGTGGCATGAAGTTTCTGGATTTCACTATATATCTATGTGTCTTCTTTTTGTGTATTTTTATTAAGAAGTGCATGAAAGCTATGTTTTTTTTTTGTTTTTTTTTCTCTCCTACAATCTTACAAATAGTTCCTAACTTGTGGTTGGCCTCTGCAACTCATGAATACAGTATACTTCTAAGTATAGTGTTGCACGGTCTCCTAGTAACCAATCAGTGGCAACATTCTGCAACATGCTACTTGAGAGGTCACTCGCAGGCGAATTTGAAACACTGCACTTTACAGTATGTGTATTCATGACTTGCAGAGGGCAAGACCCAAACAGGTACAAATTGTATGATTTTAGATGGAAATATAGATACAAGTAAATCTACATAGGTATATTATATTCCTAGTGGAAACCAGAAACCTTCCATGTCCATTTGCAGATGTTTTCTTGTGTATGTGAAGTAGTACACAACATTTGTACTGGACAGGGGTGCAGTGGCTAGAAAGCTTTGTGGAAGATGGTGTAAAAATGTTGAAGACTAGGGTTGGAGTAGTTAATGTAGAAGTTTCATTGGCGTTTGGGGGAAATGTGTGCGTGTTAGAGAGATGTAGGAGGTGCAGTGTTCCCTGAACCATAATGGCACATCCTTTTGTAGCCTGACATAGACATTGCTTATACTGAGAAGGCACCCCTGAGAACTACTTCATGGTGCCATATGTTTTATGGAAATCTTCCACTCAGCTACTTCTCTACTCTCTCTCTGCTGCTGTCTCCTGTGTGTATTTTTCTTGCTCTATCCCAGCCCCCGTCTCATACAGCTAATGCCTCAGCAGCTCGTTAAATAATTAATCCTGGGAAGTGATGTGTAGCAGCTCTCATGTCTTATTTATCTTCACATTACAGGAGGGGCGGGCGCAGTGTGGAGTTTGCACTGTTACCAAACGCCTCGCATGGTAACATGGCTGAAGGCTCTTCCTTTCTTGTTTGTTAGTCCTGGAAAAGTACACATCACTGGTAGAATAACCCCACCGTCTAGTTCAGCCTGCAGAGTCGGATCACTGCTGAATTAAAAAGCCACTCCAACTTCAGACCTCTGCGTTAACGCCTTATCTATTTAACAGTATTTATTACTGTACTTTAACTGCAGTAGAATAAAATGGTACAATATTTTAAAAAGTTAAAGTTTAATCATGTTTGTTTATACGACGATGATTGTAGCTTTTAAATTTAAACTTTCAATTTAGCAGATATGCTTCTCTGCAAGTGACCTGAGGGACAGGGAGGATTTGCCCAGGAGGCTGTCCTTATAGAATTCCTCATCTACTTCCTCCCCTGCAGTGGTTACAGAAGACAAAGCTAGACTGGACTGAAACAAATTAGGACAGCCTCTTGGGTAGATCCTTGCATCTTAAAGGGAGGAGAGAAGCTGTTCTGCTATTGTATGAGTACTACAGTGGCCCTTAAAGTCTTTATTACTTGCAATTACATCTAGAGTCCTTCCCTTTAACTGTATGTGAACACTTTCTAAGGCTCTCCGAGCTTCAAAAGTCATAACACAGCATTTTTAAGTACTATTTTATAATAACTTAATTTAATAATAAAACGCAGTTTCCTGGTTTTAATTGTTGTTCTTCAGATGGAATATGGATAAAATAGTAGGCTAGCTCTTGCAGATTTTAAGGAACTAGAAATGGTTTAAATCATTTTAATTTCTCTGGTTCCGCACTGGTCTGGCTGATTGCTTTATTTGATATATTATCATCCTCTGTAAAGATAAGGCCAGTTGTTTATTCTGGCTCTTTTAGAGGTCTGTATTTACCGAATGCTATTTTGGAGTGTCTTTAAACACATAATCTAATCACTGAAGTCAATTATATCATCATATAAATGAGTAAACAGTTACATTGGCAGGTCTGTGCCGATGTGGTGGCTGTATGCCAGTTTAGTGGAAATACCTGGCACCAGACAGGGAAAAAAACAATGTGCATACTGATATTTACCGTTTGTGACTCAGAATAACAATGATGCCATAACTTCTATGTGGGGGTTTGCAGTGCTATTATGCTATCTGTTTAAAGGACTGTGTTTTAATAATGTTGGATTTATATCAAATGCTTAACTTGACAGCAACATATAAAAAATTAACAAAATAAATAGTAACTAATTGGTAAATGGTGACCATTGGAATTATAGGAGACGTTATGTTGCTCCAACACTTTGCAATATACTATGTTGGAAAAAAATAAAATGCATACTGTAACTTGTCATGGTGAACTTTTCCTTCAAATAAAACAGATCAGATGTCTTTATCTTTCCTCCAGAGTATAAAGCCTGCTTACGATTGCATATCTGGTGGCATAATGCCATAGAATCCGTGGCTAATTGGCATTTGCTAGGTGGTCTTTATATCTGTAGCACTTGTGATTTTATTTTTTATAAAGAATATTAAAACATTAAACCAAAGCCAAGGGCTTTGCTACGTAGTCCGTGTTGATATACTTGTCTAATTGCAAAACTCGGGGATAGTGAAACCGCACTTAGAAGAAGCAGAAAATACAATTTTCTTATAAGGTTTGCTAAAAAACAAAACATTTATTTAATCCAATGTAAATTGCAGTATTGATTTTCTTGTACTGTAGATGAGTGCCATTTGTTTTCAGGTTACAGATGATGATTATCATAAGCAGGTGATTGTTAAATTGAGATGAAAAGTAGTAGAAATGTGTATATTTAGACTGACGAATATAGAGATACCCCAACTTTGCAACCATTGTAATATAATGGAGCAATGCCCCTCCGGATGTTATGGGTTAACTTGTTTTCAATATATAGATCATAATATTCACATCAATCTTATTTTTCAGCATTACCCTCTCCCCAACTTTACAGCCACTTCCATTTCTCCTTCCCAGATGGTTTTGCCCTGCTGGCAGATGTTGGGTCTGTTCCAGCCCCTCCGTCTGTTTCCCTCGTTCATTCACTCTGACGCTTTCATTTCCTCTTTCCAGTAGCAACAGATGTCAGTGATTCATACTCTTCTATTCATGGGAGTTGTGTACTGTGTTAACTGTCTCAGCAGATATGGAGTGAAAATGTTATTTATCTGAACTTTGTGTAATATAATTTATGCCTCCTTTAATGTGTTTGTTATAATGGAGAACAAACACTGATATACCCGTAAATGTTGCACGTTTTCCTCTTATTGTTCGTTCATTGATATCATTCCCCAAGGATGCCCTACCTACACTTTTTTGGGCCTCTGGTATCTATTTTTCCCACTTTTTTTTTTTTTTTTTTTTTTTTTAAACCAACTTTCAGTGGCATCCGTGGACATCCAGCAGTCTTTCACACTGCCACTGTCATGCTTGATTCCCATCTGCCCACACACTGCAGCTGTCATCAGTTGATCCCATCCCCCTATTTCAGATACTCTGCACTGTCTTGTATTGGCCTACCCCGACCCGTCTACCAATACTTTCTGCTGGCATCGCCTTTTTTCCAGAACACTTTACAATTTGCATCCTCTTCTAATATCCCCCACCCGCTCAATCAAACTCTATTACTGTAATTTGTGCCCCCGAACCATAATTCGGTTGACACTTTCTAATCTGGACCTCATCCAAGCAATTTATCACCCCTACATCTATCTCTGTATATTCTTTAATCCATTCCTACTTCCACCAGGTGCTTTGTCTCTCTTCATACGCACATCTCACTTATTTTCCTTCCCTTGACTGGGTCTCCCCTATTTGTCTGCCACCTCTGACCAGGTTTTTCTCTTTCCTCAGCTTTATGAATTAGATGGAGATCCAAAAAGGAAGGAATTTCTGGATGACCTATTCAGTTACATGCAGAAAAGAGGTGAGTGTTCATTTGTATACCTGTGCACTGCCACATAATACTGTATTTATTCCCATGTAAATAGAGGGGCCTCCTTAGTTCTCAAGGTGCCCCATTTCAGCTGTGGATTTTGTTTGAGGTGCTTATTGCTGGTACTTTATGTAGGAATTTCAGCTTGGGGCATAGTCCTGATCTGAAGAACTCACCCACCTGGGAATGCAGCATTCCAGACCCCCACCCACCCTCTGCCCCCAGGGGTCAGAGCCTTATCAACAAAGCAATTAGTGGAGTATGCTGGGCTACTGTGATGAGAGGGACTTAACACCTTCATTGCTGGGCATAATAACTGTACCTCCACCGAAATTCCCTGGTCTGCTGATTTTGTGAAAGGAAGCATTCTATATCTGTGCATACACCTCCCTAGATATGGTTAATATATATTTACTTCCAGCATGCTCTGCAGGACAAACCTCATCCAGTGTGGCAGAGTATAGTTGTACTCTTAGCTGTTACCACTGCATGATAAAATATCTGCCCCCTAATACTGACATACCTGTCTGGTGGCTGAGCCCTATGTTTATGGAATGGCAAAGGGTGGGGGTGTAATTATGAGATAATGTTTTTTCAGTGCATAAGATAAACAGCTTTTTTGTGAGTGGTGTTTATTATATGTAATCCATGTGCGGCCTGGTAATTTTCTTCATGTTTGTAATGGGGGATGGTGGGAAGCCAGTAAATCTTTTAGTAGTGGTGCTTCCCCTCCTCCACCTCCTCCTGTGTCTCTTCCCCCTCCTACATCCTTTTCACTCCCCGGATGTGTTATGAATTCCCCCATCTCAGCTCAGTCTAAGGAGACATGACTAGGACAGGAGACACTATTTGCATTGTATGATTGTTTGTGTGGGTGACACTGTATGTGACAGAGAGACATATGTACATTGTATTTGTGACATGAAAGGTTTATGTGGGTGATACAGATTCATCAGTGGACTGTGTAACCCACTTTGGGTGTATGACTGTGTTTGTGGGAGGAACATTGTGTTTATTTGCATGTGTAACCTTGGCAGTTTTCCCCTTTTGCATGTAATTCACACACAGAGGGGTACAGTGGCTTTTGATATGTGGTACTGTATTAGTTTGTGTTTATGAAAGGATCCTCCCTACAAATGCTTCTGTAAGGCATGAGGTTTTTTTCCTTGACATTTGCCACAAATCAGTGTGCGTATGAAAGGAGTTTATTACACCCTAATCTAGAAAAAAAATAAATTGTATTACAATGTTCAACTATGTTCATCAGTTGGTGCTGATTTTGAAATGTAAGGTACTGCTAACCTGTTTTGATCTGATAAATTAAATGTACTTTATTGTGCACAGCAAGAGTTAAGCAAACCGAACACCATAATAAATAGTGATTTTTATGTACTTATTTATTTTATGGCAAGGTTAGACATTTTTTTTAAATCTGGTTTAAACTCTATTTTATTTATTTCTACCTCCCCCCCCGATGGTTCCATAAAAATGCATTAAACAGGGTCGCAATAAATAAATGTAAAAATATGGCTTCCAATTCTTGAGTTCATTTTCATACATTGACTTAATTATATTATGACATAGAAATTGAGTGTCACTTCTTTAGGACACTGTATATTTGGCAAACCAATGTACACAAATTTATAGGTATTTATGATGGGTCTTCCAAAACAATCTAAACTGATTGTAAAACTGTACCAGGGGCTGTTATTGGTACAGATTGCTGAATTTTTGAGGGGGACAATTGATCAATTCTACTAAAATATGACGGAAGAGACTTGTACAAGATAAATATATTTTGTGCTCATATCATTTAGGTGTATCATGAAATTGTAGAAATACACAGAGAAATAGATTTGATATTAAATTGGAATCGATATGTCCATGTAGGCTAGCCTTTTTATCTACTTTTATCAACTTGAAATAAAGGATAATAATAATAATACTTGATAAAGATGTGGGTGTAATGATGATTTATTTATTGCAGCATAGTGAACTGTAAATCACCCTTAAATTATTGTCATGTTTCCCCCACAGGAACTCCTGTGAATAGGATCCCCATTATGGCCAAGCAGGTCCTGGACCTGTACATGTTGTATGTTCTGGTGACAGAGAAGGGGGACTGGTAGAAGTCATCAACAAGAAGCTGTGGAGAGAAACAAAGGCCTAAACCTGCCCACCTCAATCACCAGCGCGGCCTTCACATTGCGCACACAGTGAGTACCTGAAGGGCCTCTCTCACACATTACTCTACATACATGGTTGATTGAAAAGAATGCTGTATTGGGGTTTGGGGGGCAAGTATTTAGTGGTAGTGATGCATCAAACCCTGTGCTGTTACATCTGTACCTACCCAGCCAGTGCACAGTGAAGTCTATTCTACCTTCTCTCTATATGGTAATATTCCTACTACTGCCCTGCGCTGTAGCCCTTGACTCATTCTCATGATATCCTGTCCTTACTTTTGACTTTTCCCATGCGCTATCTTATGTTCAACCATTTTTGACATATGACTTGCCCTACAATCTCCTTAAACCTTCTTTCATTTATCCCCAGATACATGAAGTACTTGTACCCCTATGAATGTGAGAAGAGAGGCCTTAGTAATCCCAATGAGTTGCAGGCTGCTATTGACAGTAACCGTCGGGAGGGCCGCAGGCAGAGCTTTGGAGGCTCTCTCTTCACATACTCTCCCAGTGGAGCACCCAGTCTACTCTCTTCACCCAAGATGCAGGTGTCTGCCATGTCAATGGGAGGAGCTGCAACAAATGGAAATTCATTGAATCACATACAGAAGATTAAAAAGGGTGAGTGGAGTAAAAAAGGAGTGCTACTGGGCTAAGGATTTGAAGTACTCCTTATTGTATATGTAGGAGATATATATATCTATATCGCCTACATATTTAATGCATTAATTGTTTTCTGCAATTCAGGAGACCAGATTAAAGCGCAACAAAATAACTACCTGTTTGCAACTTAATTTTATTAACAAGTGCAAATAATTCCAGCCGTTGATATTTTTAGTGCAAGTTTTCTAATCCCTGTGCAATGTTTCAAGTAAAACTATGTGTTTACAAAGCTAAAAAAAAATTTTTTAAACTGGTCTATTCAAACTTTTTTTTTTTATTGAAGTTTCTGATATGCACTCTTGGTGCTTTCATAATGTAATTTATGGAGACAAACCTGCCCAAAATAACCACTTTCTATTTCTTTAAATGCTGTTTTTGATGCGTGTGTGTCTATGGTTACCTTCTCATACATTTCTAAAGGGAACATTTTCTGTTCTGCATTTTAATGAACATGTTAACAACACACAAGGCTTTTTTTCTCCCTTGTGTGAGTGTGTCTCTTTTTTTAATGTTACAAATTAAGTTTTCTTTCTTTTTTCTGAACTAAAGGTCAGCACAATTAACTTATTTGGATGTGTAACTGATCTGGGGGTCATTACCCCACCAGACCAATGTGCAATAATACTGTTGTATATTTGTCTGCCAATGATATCTACATATTACAGTATGCTCTTTGCATTTCCTGCTAACATAAATGTAATGGTTTACTGCATGTGCTGAAAGATCAGTCTTTCTGGCTCGGCAAATACTTCTAATTGACCTAATGATCACTCGCCAAGGCTTTCTTTTAACTTATTTTATATTTTAAAATTATTTAGCAGGTCACTAGAGATGACGCACACTTATTCATGTAAATTTGCTTTGTATTGAGTTAACAGTATATACACTAAATCTAACAAAATTAAATCTAATGCAAGTACAATTATATAAAGTTATGTTTTATTTTTATTTTTTTGTTTCTGGGAGGCTGCTATGTTGACCCCCTCTTGCAAACCCACTGCTTCACTTCTTATATGCATAATATGTCCAGTTGCTTCCTATTGGCCCACAGTCTCATATGGTGACGGGTCCGTGCTAGAAGCAGCAGCTCAAAATAGCTACATTTTATCTAAATGTTGTACTTTTTTCTGTATTATTCATATTCTCTGGTCTTTTTAAGAAGGATGTTAGAAGTTCAAAATGTCCTGGATATAGGAGTTAATGTGTCTTCCAAGAGTTTGGAATTGCTCTGTACTCCTTTTTTTTTTTAATTACTGTTCTAAAGCAGTATTTTCAAAATACATTTTAAATGGACATGGAGGGTTAAACTACCTAAGTGTGTGTTTGCATATTTAAAAGTTCTGTTAAACCTTCCAAACAGTTCAGGTTCACTGAAACCTTCCAAACAGTTCCTGCCCCCGTAGCTCATGTATGCAGTATTTTTATAGGTCTGCAGTAATTTGCTGATAAGATATTCTGTGATTGGCTAGTATATCTGGTACCTCTGAATACATGAACTGCAGGGGGGCAGGCCTTTCAGGGACTGTTTGGAAGGTATTATTGAACTTTAAAGCACTTGTTAATAAAATGTTTAAAAATGCACGTAAACAGTTCCTTTTAATATTAAAACAGGGAACCCTCAATATCCTTTAAAGCTAGTAATTAGGTTTCATTTTAAATAATGCAAACTTTAAAAGGAACATAGGAAAGATTTCAGTGAAAAAATTAAATAGTTCAGGGCAAGATCAACAACTTTTTTTCTCCGTTTTTTATTTATTTTTTATTTAAAGTTTTTTTTTTTATTTAAATAAAAATAAATCAAAGGCTCATTCTGTCCGTATCCGGATCTTTGCTGCACAGTAGAGCAGCCAAACCTTGTGGTGAAGAGAAGAATGATAATTCTAGGGTTATTTAATATGGGGAGTAGGATCACATTTTATAATTTATTTAGACTGTTTCAAGTGCCTACATTGAAAGACAGTAGTAGAGGAAAACAAAACAAAAAGAACATTGCTTTCCTGTTATCTAAAGAGTAAATTATACTGCACAACACATGAAGGTTCACTTTGCTTGCGAGTTTCTTTTAGAACAGTGGTTCTTAGCAGTCGATCTTGGAACACAGTATGTATATGCCGGTCCTCCCTAATAGGGATGAGGGATGCGTAACTCTTTGAACCAGTGGCAGGAGCCATATTTGCTGCCCTCCAAGTGGCATAGGTTCTGGGGCACTTAAAAGGGCAGCACCATGGTACATTTACATTACAAGAAAGGTAGAGATGGAGTAATTGGAATTAGAAGTTTATATAATGATTAAAGAGGTATGTTTAAGTGGAAGAGAGCGTAATTTGCTTTGTTGTGGAGTATATATTGTTGAAGAGCGAAAAGAACAGGCTAGTGAACACTTGCAAAGTAATTAAGGGCCACATGAGCCCACCACTGCTTTAAACATACCAATACAACTAAGAAGGCAAACTTTCTCTCTGAGACTTTAAAAATAGCACAGGAAAGAACATACAGCTGAATGCAGATTTTCAGAGGATAGCAAGAAGAGACAAGGAGACATTCTATAAGGAGCCATGTAAAGAGAACAAAGTAACATAATAGGAAAGTCATGAGATCTCTCCAGACAATTAGGAATCTCAATAGAACCTTTCATGCCAAAGTGCGTGTGATAAGACAAAATGGTAGGTACTTAACAGAAGGGGATCAAATAAATAAGGCGTGGCAGGAATACATAGAAGATCTCCACAAGAAGGATCTTGACAGCATTGATAATCTCAATACTTTGTCCAATGGGCAGGAGCCAGACGTCTTGGAGAGCGAAGGGAGATGAGCCCTAGGATGTCTCTGCAGGAGTTGATGGAATCCCAGCTGAACTGTTCAAATCCTACAAGATAATGCCATGAAAGTGTTGCTTGCCTTATGCAAACACATTTCGGGAAAACCCAACAGTGGATTAGAAAAGCTCAGTCTACATCCCAATCCAAAAAAGGCATTGCTGGAGTGCTCCAATTATCAAACAATTGCACTAATTTCACATGCCAGCAAGTTAATGCTTTTTAGATTCTACAAGCTCGACTCGACAATATATGGACAAGGAACTACCAGATGTGCAAGCCGGGTTTTGCAGAGGCACATGAGATCAAATAACCAAAGTCCAATGT